>CM052139.1:12303965-12567291 GCA_028454255.1 Halictus ligatus | reverse complement strand
GAACGTTTTTTATACAAACCAGCGCCATTCGTTAACGTTCGATACATCGACTTTATCAAAACTGATGCAACGGAAAAATCGTGTATTGCCATTGTATTGTATCGGTGTTTGAATATTTCAAAAAAAGTGTCGAGCATGTCGAAAAATGATTGGTTTAGCAGATATTTCAATTTACATAATGATATACAGTCCCAACAAGCTTCGCAATTGTTAATCGAGCTAATTTTCCGAGAACCGGACATCAACGAATAAAGGCTATAGCCGGGTTTGGGGGTCAAATCGGCCTCCGTGGGGATTTTATTCTAATTTGCACCCATCGATAGCCTACCAAAAAAGATACCCTCCATCCAAGTTTTAGCCCTATAGTTCATCTGTAAGGGTAGTTATAGCGGAAAAACGAAAATTCAGTTTTTGGACCATTTTCCCCATTTAATGACAATTTAAAATTCTGAAAAAATCTGACACCTGTCGGACACCAAACCACATACTTTGAGTCGTTTTCAGATTTTTCCGTTGCAAACTCTGGCTGTAAAAATCGAAAAACACGAAAAAAATCGAAAAAATGCAGATTTCATATGGAAGTTTAAGAGCGACTAGAAAAAAATTAATTTAGCAATAAGATATTGTCCTAAGTATTATGCTCAATTTTTTTCAAATCCCTGCGATTGGTGCGTCATAGTAGGAAAAAATAAAAACCACTTTTTTCGGCGTTTTTTCCGTGGAAAACTAAGTTATAATTATCGTAAAAATTTTTTTTTTACAATATTATGTAATATTAAACATCCCGGAGAAACAAGTTCGGAGAAACATTGCGCAGACTTTAAAAATTGCGTAGTACAAAAAACAACAATTATACTATTCAGGATATATCCCAATATTTCGAAGGTACTTTCAACGTCGCCGGTTGGTGCAGTAGCTATGGTCTCCGACTGCGGAACCACTGGAGATTTTTTGGACCAGGTTCGAATCCCGCTCCGGGCCAATTTTTCTTTTCTCTTCAATCAGATGTTTTTTCTATTTCTAGCCGTATGATTGTTGTTACGCTTTTGTAAAAACATTTTCTAACTATGTTTAAACTACTTTTTAATAATTTTCCGAAAAAATATTTTTGGAATACTTTCGGCCTTTAGTCATCCAATAATAATTAAAATTAATAATTAATTAATAAATAATTAATAATTAATTGCTAATTAATTAACAACTAATTAACGCTTAATCAACAACTAATTAACAACAAATTAACAACTAATTAACGACTAATTAACGATCCATTAAAGATGAATTAACAAATATTTAACAACTAATTAACGCTTAATTAACAAGTACTTAACGATTAATTAACAACTAACAACTAATTAACGAATAATTAACAACTAGTTAACGATTAATTAACGACTAATTAACAACTAATTAACGATTAATCAACAACTAATTAACGATTAATTAACGAGTAATTAACGACTAATTAACGAGTAATTAACGACTAATTAACGATTAGTTAACAATGGTTACTTAGTTAGCAATTAATTAATAATTAATTATTAATTAGTAATTAATGATTAATTATTAATTATTATTAGATGACTAAAGGCCGAAAGTACTCCAAAAATATTTTTTCGGAAAATTATTAAAAAATAGTTTAAACATAGTTAAGAAATGTTTTTACAAAAGCGTAACAACAATCAAAAACATTGAAAAAACATCTGATTGAAGAGAGAAAAAAAATTGGCCTGGAGCGGGATTCGAACCTGGTTCAAAAAATCTCCAGCGGTTCCGCAGTCGGAGACCATAGCTACTGCACCAACCGGCGCCGTTGAAAGTACTTTCGAAATATTGGGATATATCCTGAATAGTATAATTGTTGTTTTTTGTACTACGCAATTTTTAAAGTCTGCACAATGTTTCTCCGAACTTAGGGATAATAGAGAACAAGATAATTCCTCAATCATTACCTCCCTTTTATTTCAGAACTTCCTACAGGCAAAAGATAGGGGAAACATTGATATAGTCTCTGAATAGTTATAATTCAATTTCGAAGATTACTCCTCCGTTATTGTGGAAGAGGACATTTTTGAGAATTTATTCGAGAAAAATCAACGAATCGAGTGTATAATACCCGAGTATTCTCATGCTTTTAAGTTAAGAGGTTAAGGGTTGTTCTAGTAGAAACGGACTACCTTGTGGTGACTGATTAGAAAAATTCTCGATGTTCTACGGAAATAAATATGACTGATAAATTAATCGATTTAATTCTGCTCCTATTGCAAAGAATACACTTTGTTGTGCATTTAAAAAAAATCCTCGAAATTGTATGAAAACAAATATGGACGAGAAACTGATTTCCGTATTACAAAAATTGATTTTAACGGTACACACCTTGTTGATTATTTTAACAACATTGTCGCAATTGTGTATAAAGAACCAAGGTCCAAAAATTTATTTCCGTCCTACATCCGCCGACGTTTCGCCTATTTCTTTCTAATCAGTACCTGCTTCATCAGACGCGGCGTACCTACCACCTGTTGATGGTTTCAAAACCTATTTCCGCGAGAAATGCAACACGGCAGTAGCTGGTAGCCAACGAGAGAGAGAGAGAGAGAGAGAGAAAAACCCACAAAATGATTAAACGCAAAACAGATTCGCGAAGGAATACGCACGAACCGCGCAACAGGAAACCGCCATTACTCTACCGACACGAAATGTTTTCCAGCGCGCTCCAAGGACACACTATCTCATATTGACATATTCTCATCACATAAATTGACATATAAATAAAACCCCGAGAATTGTCAAAAAATAATCGGCAACTTTCGGCGCGGAGTGCCCGCCATTTTGGCTCGCGTTTCGACTCGTAGTTTATTGCATTTTATGCTGGACCGAGAAGACATGGGATTCTCTTAATTATTCTCTTAGTTATTCTGCACTTAATTTTTCATGTTTTTCAAAATTGTATTTATCTCTGCCGCGATTATCTAACAGTTGAAACAACTAATCTATAACCTTTAAAATAAGAAACACGAATTTTGCTGTGAGTAAATTTATAATTTCTTTTAATGTATTAATAGTATTGTTTGTAATTATAGAAAATGATATTAATGCATTTGATGATTTGTGACGGATATATCCCGAATTAATAATGAACCGAAAATAAATTACGGGAGGTAGGAAATTCTCTCATAACAACTGCTTGGGGTACTCGTCTTCAACTACTGTAACGATGTAAAGGAAACGATACCTCCTGTTGACTTCGTTTATCTCAAGTTTCGAGCGTAAAATAATTTAAGAAGCTAGAAGACTTCACGGAATTCATGCGGTAGAAAGTTCGAGAATTAATACTATAGACGGTAAGATTCCATAAACTTTTGTTTTGCAGATGCCGGATTAATCGTACTCTGTTCTAATTGCTTCAATATCCAACAAACAAGAGAGGTTGTCAGGTCAGGATACTGGTTGATACATTCGAAGTGGCCTTAAAACTCCTTTAAAAGTCCCTACTGTCTCAAAATCTTAGTCGGTGATAAATAAACAATATTATTTATTAGATCAATTTTTAACGTGTCCAATGTTTGTAAACGAACCACTGCTATTTCGTTGCACATCAAAAACTTGTACATTCACTCTGGTAAGCTAATTGTATTTTTTTGAATTTCTCTTAATTTTCAAAATACGTTAAAAATATGGCAATTGAAACGTTAATAGCTCCACTCTGAGAGTCTAACTGTCTTTGAATATTTCATACACATGATTAAATGTTTATAAGGTTCCCACGGTTCGGATAAATTTTGTACAATTACGGTAGAGATCTTTTCGACAGTTATGGAGAGAATACGGCATTCGACGAACGGGAAACGAATTAATGATGAATTTGACACGAATAATACGAATAACTATTTATATTTGCCGGAAGCGGATGATTCTGCCGCCGGGCTCTAGGCCTAATCCTATAATCATTACCAGATAGCCTTTTGAGAGCGCGTTGACATTTCCCTGCTGTGCGTGGCACAAAAAAAAAAGGGTTTTTCGCGGCTCTACAGCTCCTTAGGTAAACTATCGATATCTCTCCTCTACAACATTATGGAGATAATCGTTCCTGCCTCTTCGTGAAACAGCATCACACATCCTTATATATTAATGTAAATTATACATATATTGTGAAAACGAGAATAGTTGTTTTTTTTTTTAAGGAAACATCCACATTAGGGAAGGACTATGTCTCGAATTTTTATGACATTGAAATATGTTGTGGTCCAAGTGAAAGTGGAAGAAATCCGAAACAATACTCCCAAAAATGTTCGATATCGCGTGGAATGACTCAATTATATGATAATTTGTAGAATAAGAAGAATTAATTGCACATAAATTGCATCGTATTCTTGTCCATAGTGACCTAAAAATTATTAGATGCAAGGTTCCCTGGCAGGAATGCGATGGCGTATCTATATTTTGTCCAATGAGACGTGACAGTAGACGTAAACATAGCCACTCGAGTGCGACAGAGTTGAGTTACCCTTACAAGATAATTAGCAGAGGACGCACGCTGGCTGCTTCACTGTCTCGGTCTCGTTGGACAGAGCATAGGTACGAATGCGCGGCTGATTGGATCAGAGTGCAAGGGACAGGTCTCGTTTCACATGTATTTTCGCTACTGTCGAAATATTGGCTACAGTGATCACACATACTATGTAGCGTGTGACGTCGAAGCCAAAACACTGAGACTACGGGCGCGACTGAGATGGGCATAGGCAGATCTAACGATAGACTTCCCAAACATGTTGGTTATAGTTTGAACCATTACTTATTAACATTACAACTCAGATGAACAATATTCTTTTCTCTACTTCGAAAATAGATTCTGTGCGGCCGGTGGCGCCGGCGGCCAGTGAGCATCGGTCGAGATCCGATGACCTACACTGGATTGTTATCTGATACCCAGCAAGCAAGTTTATTTTTAAATTATTTTAAATTACTTTCGAATTGTTCGACTAACATCGAACTTTGATACAGAGGCAGGCAAGTGATTTCCAGTTGCAATCCGAATCGCGCTAATCACGAAAGCATTGTCTGTTGATGGTACAGCGTTAGTACAGCGAAGTATGAGTGACGCGCGTCGGTCCGGGGAACGCGTAATACAATAAAGGCCCGAAGAGAGAAAACTACGCGATTGTTGTTAAAAGACGAAACTGTGCTGAATGTAGTCCGCGGACTGTTGCAGGCGCAAGCCGTAGTGGGTGTAGGGGAATCAAAGGGCGAGATGCAATGTGCGGGGCGAATCCAGAAAGTTCGAAGTTTCATAATTAAAGAGGATGGTGCGCACGGTGCAGCAACAAGCAGCGAAACTATGTGTAGCAATCAGGGGTAGTAATTTATTAAGCTGCAACTAGCGTCGAGAAATCAAATGGAAATGCAGATTCAAAGTGGGGGGAGATTTTGTCACGCCAATCTTTGTCAAGACACTCCCGAAATTAATTCTGACGTCCTGAAATTTTCATTGGCAGACCCCGATTGTTAAAGCAAAATTTATGACGCACTCAAAAATTTGATTTTGCCATTCGCTTAAAAATTTTCACAACTTGTATAATCGACACAAATCTACATAACAATATTTCTCGAAACTCAAGCCAGGAAATTCTATTGTATTCTAACAATAATTATTCTAACGATTATTAAATAGATTAAAAAATAATTTAATAAATAATCAAATTGTTTGACTAATACTTCGCGTTTGCTTTAAACCTGACAAGAAAACTTCGATTGACTATTTTGCCGAGGGATTTTTCGCATGCTCCGGCAAATTCATATTTATTCATCGAATTGCACTGGCGTTTGAAACAAACGAAAAATGGGATGAAAAAGTTCTTGTTTGCATACGCGACATATGTAGATATTCCCGTTGAAATCGCGCACGTGACGGGCTTTCTCGATTAGCGGTAAAAATTCGAATTTCGATCCCCGCTCGAAAAATTTGCGTTACAGAGGGGAATCATTATTCCCGTGGGGTATTATATAGTAATTTCGTCGGCCGGGGTAGGTATGCGCCCGAATACGAGATGCATACAATTACACGCGATCCGCTTCTTGTTCCATATTTCACGGCGGGCCCAATAAGGATCACAATTAAGCCCGCAGTGTTCATCTTCCGGGATTTGACAGTGTATAACTCTCCTTACGCAAAATTATGCGCGGTGACTTCCGGCACGTTTTAATTGCGACATGCAATCCGTGAAACAACGTATCGAACGCGATTGTCGAGAGTGGATTGTCAAAAATGGAATTAAACAACGGGCAATAAACAACCATCGTTAAGAGCTAATTTTTGTTCGCTGTGGATTTTATGCATTTATAGAAAAAATGGAAACTGGAAAGCTAGATTGTCAAGGTGTTAGAAAAATTGAAGAATATTATTTTAAATTTATGAAAGTTGTTGAAAGAACAGGCACATTTTCATCTAGTTAGAACAATTTTATTTTCTATAAAGATTCACAGTCTACTTATTCCATTATTTTCTGTTCATTAGAATTGTCGAAAGACGGAATACAATTTTATTTAACTTCTGTTCTCTGCAATTTTCAATAAAAAAAATTGCAGAGGACAGAAGTCTATGTACAATCATTGAAGAATATACTTTTTATAATAACAATAAATAATTCTGCACGGCTTCGTTAAGGAGTTATTAACGAAAAACGCGAGTCAATCAGAGCGCGGATGCAGTAGGTGGAATCCAGCTCAACCAATGTTAACGCCACACTCAGCGGCAGCCATTGTTTTTCGCAACAAGAGTTTTTCGTTAATAACTCTTTAACAAAGCCAAGGAGAACATTTTCGCAAACGAAAAAAAAAGAATTTTTTAAAATATTTTAATCGAATACCATTATCTGGCCGAAAGCGAAAGAATGTGCGAGATAACCGATAACGCGCAGCCATTATTTGCTGCAAGATTCGTTCGAATGTCATTGTGCTCGCAAAATTAAGGGTTGTGACACTTGCTACCGATAGTTTAAAGCTCTTTTAAGGTCTTTTTTATGGTTTATTTATTTAAAACACCGACACGATACACATGCATTTAACCCATTTGCATCATAAGGAAATATGAAAAGAAGGTCTTTATCACCAAATTTTTAAAAAATTATATTTAAGTACAAAAATGACTACAAGTGAAAAAACTTATTTCAATAATTCGTCTTCGTTTCAGTGGCCTAATTTCTTCTTCACTATAATCAGAATTACTACTTTCATCTCCAACAACACCCTCCATTTCTATTTTTTAGCTAACGAATAATGATAGTGACCAACAAAGTTGAGGGTATGCATACGACTCCAGTGATAGTGACCAGGAAAATTGAGCGTATGTATATATATGATAATGATACAAATGGGTTAACAATTTTACAAGGGACGATTTTAATGAAATTTATGCAGGATTTTTCTATCTGCGAATAAAAAAAGTCTTTTATCCATATCTAGGGCGTTAAATCAAAGTTGGGGGCCCATAAAGTTGGTGGTGAAAATCCTATTTTTTCGAATATCTTGGGAACCAGAGTCATGTGAAAAGATTTCAGAAAAATTAATTGTTTGAGCAATATTTAAACAATTAATATTTTCTTCTGAAATTTTTCCAGATGACTACACTCTTCGATCGAAACACCCACAAATTTTGAAAAAAATTATTATTCTAGACTCTGGTTCCCGAAAAAATAGGATATTCACCACCAATTTTGAGGATCTCAACCATGAGGGCCCGCAACTTTGGTTTAACCCCCTTGATGTGGATCACCAAAGATAAAAATAGAATACCAGTTGGAAGTAGACTTACCACAGGACGTTCAAATGTTGATTTTCTGGATGGTACCGCGCGAATACGAACGGAAAGAGGCACTTGAAGCACTTGACACTACAAGTTCAAAAAGATAACGCGTTCGCGCGCGAGATGTTACCATTTGCGCGGCAAAATCGAGCACCCCGCCTTTTATACATGTTCCCCTTTGATGCCCCACGTGCCCGAACAGAAGAAAAAGAAACTCGCAGATGGCCAGAGAAGGGGATACGCATCCGGAACACGTCGGCGCGAGGCGGGGAGACGTTTCGCGAAGCGCTGCGTTCTCCAATGACGATGCGCGGCCCCAAACAATAAAAAGATAACCACACCTAGTCCCAGGTTCGCCCTGGAACCCATCAATCTCGCCGGGGGTTGACCGATATTCGACGAGATACATGTTACAAATATTACATCGGACTGTATTACTCCGGACTGTATTTCGCTTAAAAAAAAAAGAATAATAGTTTCAATGGTTTCTTTCTAAACCGAGGACCAAGGGTTCAGAATTTCTGAATAAATGGTACAAAAGCGACGACAATTTCACAGAATTAGGCTGTGGATTTTACGCGTTTATGGCAAAAGTAGGTCAAAAATAGGTCAAACACAAAACCATAAAGACATCAGAAGAATTTTTACGTCATGTTCGACACTTTCAGGTGATTAAAAAGGAAAATATATTTTCATTTAATTTGGGTCCTCGAGTGACCTGATTCTTCGATGGTGAATGTTTAGGGCGAGGCGAAGGGCTATTCGAGATTTTGTCCGCCATGATGTTCTCCATCGAACGGGGAACTTCCCCTGGATCGTTCGAGCCGAAACCAGGTCATGCAGGTGACCTGACTCCGCCCTCGATGGATTTATAACGATGCGTGACCTTTTACTGATAACGTTAATTGTTTACGTTATTTGTTCGGAAAATACTACTTCCTGCAAATTTCAATTATCATTTCCGACGATTTTTACGATCTTAAAATATCTTGTCCACCAGACGAGAAGCCACCCCTCAATCTTTCGAGCTTCGTTTATTCTCCCTAAAGGATGCAGGTGACCCACCCTCGGACCTCGATGGATTTATAACGATGAATGACGTTTCACTGTTAACATTAATTGTTTACAGGATGGCAATACAGTGATTTTTCTATATATGTCGACGAGACCTGGATAATACGCATCGTAGAATTATCCCCACTACCGCGGAATTATCCACGAACCTCGAGAGGCCACGGACGCCAAGGAGTGTCAACATAACACAGCTCGGGTATGTCTCCTGGACGAAACATGACACTGGCAAAACCCGTGATGTTGACATATATCGAGAATTCACTGTACTACCAAATTTCGATAATTCAGAAATTGTCCAACGATCAACAAACCAGCCCTCGATCACTTGTGACTCATCTCAACTTCGATGAACTTAAGAGAACGACGAGGGACGTTTGAGCTTAACTACCGAGTCCTTCTATTTTGGGGGGTGTGAAAAATTCATGTGTTTTTTGCCTGTCATCGCGGACGCGATGCTTAACGAGATATTTTATTTATTATAGAAACCCCACTAAATCTTATTTTCAGTGATAGCAGCTTTTGTAGATCTAAACTCAAGAAAAATTCTAATTTGTAGATATAATTGAAATCAATCTGAGAAGAAACGATCAGAAACATTTCTATCTTTCGTTATGTTGCGATCTTGGAATGAACGGTATTTAATTTCTGTGGATTATTTCATGCGCGAAATAATAAGTCGATTTTAATTTTTCTTTTTATTTAAGCACAATGTCATTCCTTATTACAAAAAAGGAAGATGTACGAGCAACAACGGTGTCAACATCTCCGCTAATTTCCCATCAAAAAACTTCCCGCAAAGCAACCACCTTTGTTCGCGTAAAAACGAAAGATCTCCTAAGTGATTTTCTTGATTCAGGGGATGAAGAAATTAATTTTTATCTTCCGGAGATACGAGGACGCGCGAAATACGTCTGTAATTGTGTGTGAACCGTCTAATCCTCGAGCATACTACTTGAACATATTTCGATTTTCTAGAAACCGATAGATCTTCCTTGTTTGCTAAAAGCCATTTATTAATTGATTATACACTCGCCATCTTTTGAACAGTAGTGGTCAGTTATGATACAAAAGCACGTTGGGGTGTTAAGGGTTAATAGATGACACGAACTTCACTTTTATTTATCCCGATCTAATTCGCCGAGGGTTGCAACCCCTAAAAGCCCCGTTAATTCGACCGGTAATTTCAAGCGATAGATCGAACCGGGAGAGTGACGAAAGTTTAAAATTCTTTGACTTTATTAAACGCAACTCGATCAGCTTGTAAACTTCGCCCGCGACCCATTAACTAATTGTTTTCACAACGTCATAGTTTCCCGGCCAAGGTAAGTTATGAAAACGAGGCTGGCCGGTGCATCTGATAACTATGCGATTCGATTCCCTGCGTCTTCGGAGCTGCATATGACTTTTTATTCCTCGGCGGGGGCTAAGGAAAATGATTTCCATCCACAATGGCCTTTCATCCTCTACGAAACGATAGGCCCTCACCTTGTTCTTATAAGGATCATTTCACGCGAAATCGGACACTTGTTAAAGTAATGTTTCGCATTTTGTTCAAATTTGAATATGTTGTAGTCACCTATGAACAAATCTCAAAGGATTTTGATGATTTTACAGAAATATAAGAAAGTGTCACTCTTTTTTCATTAAATTATAGGACTAGACCTAACAAACCGACAAACATCAGTTTTGGAGAGCTTATAGTGATAACGTAAGAGAGTATACTAGAAATGTTGTCATTTGAAAAAAATGTTTTTTTCACCATTTATTTTTCAATTATTTGAAACAGATGCAATATTTTCATGACAGGAATATTCTTAAAAATTTGAAAAAGAATGGGGGGATAGAGCAAAGTGTCCCCTTTACTGACCCTTTTTTGACAATTAAAATTATTTTAAGTGAACGCTACACGTAGGTAGGACTGTCCGGCCCTCTGCTTCTACCGCGCGCCAGCCGTCGGAAGCTGTATGTCACGGTGCAGCGTTCACTTGAAATAACTTTAATTACGGAAATTTTAAAATGTCCGCTTTTATGAGAAAGTTCCTCATTTCCCTTAAATTTTCAAAAATGCTCTCGCCATGAAAGCAGGAACATTTGTTTAAAACAATTGCAAAATAAACGGTGGAAAAACATTTTCTTCGAATGACAACGTTTTTAGTCTACATACACTCTAAGGATGCGTGACAATTTAAGAGTAAAACTGTCGCAACTTATTCTCCGGAGTCAATTCGTCAGTGTTTTATTATGCACGAAAGGAATAGCACTCTCCGGTAGCATCGAAAGTATCTGCTACCGGAGAGTGCTATTCCTTTCGTCCATAATAAAACACTGACGAATTTGACTCTGGAGAGTAACTCGCGACAGTTTTACTCTCAAATGCACACACACAGTCTTAGAGTGTACGATACGCTAAAAATGTTGTCACTTGAAATAAAAAAATATTTTCTTCACTATTTATTTTGCAATTGATTTAGACAAATGCAATGCTTCCATGGCAGGAACATTTTTCAAAATTTGAAGAATACAAGGACCTTTTTCAAAACATCGGACAGTTTAAAATTGACGAGATTAAAGTTATTGAAATGAACGCTGCACCATGATATGCAGCCTCCGACGGGTGGCGCGCGATAGAAACTGTGGCCGGACGAGGTAACATAAGTGCAGCATTCACTTCAAATAATTTGAATTCTTAAAAAAATTGTCAAGGCGACACTTTGGGCTATATCAATATAGAATATTCCGGCCATGAAAACCAAATTTGTTTGAAACAATTGCAAAATAAATGGTGAAAAAAACATTTTTTTCAAATGACAACATTTTTAGTATACTCTCTTACGTAACACTATAAGCTCCCAAAAACTCATCTTTGTCGGTTTGTTAATTTTAGTCCTATAATTTAATGAAAAAAGAGTGACGCTTTCTTATATTTCTGTAAAATCATCAAAATCATTTGGGACTTGTTTATAGGTGACTTCAACATAGTCAAATTTGGACAAAATGCGAAACATTACTCCAACAAGTGTCCCATTTCGCGTGGAATGGTCCATAGGTATATTTATACAAAATACATTTTCTGCATTTGTTGATAGGAACAAATATCCATGTGCCATAAATGCATACAGATGAAGATTATTTCATGTGTTGCAAACATGTCTATCTTGAAAATTTCTTTTGATTTGTCAAAATGTATGTTAACAGATAGACGCGTGTCGCTGAAAATGTCCAACAGCATGCGTTTCACGAGAGAGAACAAGACTCTGTCGCTGCAACAACGAGCGTTTTACGAGAAGAATGGATATTTGGTGTTTCCCCAACTTGTGCCGCAAGAGATCTTGGATAAATGTCACAAAAGGCAAGCTAATGATTAATATCTGTCCAATGAGTATCAGGACTGAAGTCATAAAAAAAATTATTGAAGATATATATTTACATTAGGTTGATAATCTTCAAAATATGGCCCTGCTGCATCAATACAGAGTTACCAGCGGGTTTCCACAGCTTCCCGTTGGCAGAAAAAAATCAATTCCCATACTTATTGACCCTGTATGCCTGTATTTGAGCCCCAGATTCCGGTTATTAATTGTGTTACAGTAGTCTGTCCGTAACTTTCGTATTGTCGGGTCTGTCGAACGACAGTTCTAGTAGAGATGTTACATTCTTTGTAGGGTGCCGAACGTAGAGAAGGAGAGCGATTATAAGAGAAGGAGTTCGGTTCGACGATTCGACTTTCCGCGTCTCTCTCTTTTCCATTCGCCGACATCTTCCGCGCCTGAAACATTGATCGCCTATTACACGAGTAATTAGAATCGTAATTGTATCTTGTTTGGTGTCATTTGAAATAGAAAAACAAGGCGAATACGATGGTAAAACTTTGATAAAAGAAACTACAAAATTAGAAAAATTATTATTTTTTGCTTTGCTTGCATTAGTGTGAGTCTCGCCGATATTCGACCCTTTGCTGCACCGTAGAGCGTGTTTACCGCTTGACTAAATGTTTGCAAGGGGGTCAGTGGTGCGGATAAAATTTGGAAAGTTACTGTAGACTTCTGTTTAAAATGCATATTGATTTAGTCATAAAGAGATGTTCCAGAGCTCTCAATATAATCAAATATCTTCGTGGTACATGGTGGGGGTCCGATCCTGAAACGCTCATCACGCTATACAAAAGCTTCATTCGCTCCAGTATAGATTATGGCTCCTTTATCTATTTTCCCTCTCAAAAATACCTAACTGCAAAATTAGAAAGCATTCAAAATACCGCGATTAGGCTTGCCTTAGGCTACCGAAAAACTACTCCACTTAATATCTTGATAGGAGAGTCAAAACTGTCTCTGATTAAAGAGCGCGTTTCCCAGCTATGCTACTGTTTCATGGCCAAGATCTTAATAAATCGAAACTCTTTCACCCTCAGGGCCATCCAAACTTATTATAATTTGTACAAAAGTAAAAGGACCTCAATACAACGCAGATTGCTCTGTAGATGCCTCACGTCTGCTGTAGAGCACAATGCATCCAACATTCGTGAAACTAATATCTATTGCCACGATTATAAAACTTTCATAACTTCAATCCCAATTGGTACCGAACTGGGTACTGATATAAAAACTACAAATAGTGCTCAGAATATTCTTCAGGATGCATTTGGGATCAGTGACTGCTCCACTATTTACACGGATGGTAGTAAATTTCTGGGGCCAATTGTGCTGGTTCGGCTTGTATCCGTCCTGAACTTACAAGGAACATATTCAAGTGCGACACGCCGATTTTGATGAAACTTATGGGAGCTATAGTTCTTTGAAAAATATTTGACACATATTTTTTTTATCGGCAGACATCCACTTTGAAGGGGTGAAAACAGCCCTCGAAGTTGGGGGTCAAAACCATATTTTTTGAGATATCTCGGAAACCAGAGGTCGAAAAAATTTAAATTTTTTTGTAAATTGTGTGTTTTTCAATGGGAAATGTACTCGAGCAAGAAAATTTTAACAAAAGTTTTTTGTTTAAACAATATATTAAAAATTTGACTTTTTTTTGCAGTTTCTTTTATTTATTGGTAGTTCATTTTAATGTAAACTTTGGTGTGTGATCTTTGATCCAAAATAGGGGATACATGTCTCAGGATTTTCTTTTTTTTTGCCATTTAACAATAATTAAGCATAATGGAAGATAGTCTTGCACCTGACGTGCGTAGGAAGGAATTCTGGCTTGTTCCATCGAAATATAAACATTTATTATAAGCGTTTATAGTATTTTAAACAATACCACTGGGTTATGTGTTGTTTATTGTTTTATGGAACATCAACATCTCGGTTTTCTCATATTCTAAAACTAACCCATACATCCTTGAAATCAAAAGAAAATACAATTTGCTGACCAATAATAATCATAATAGCTTCGTTAAATTGTTCTGGATTCCGTCGCATATCGGAATTCAAGGCAATGGAAATGCGGACAGGGCAGCTAAGTCGACAACATCAATGAACACTGTAAATATTCCTGTGGTTCCCTACACTGATCTATTTGAGAAGTTTAAAAAACAAGCCAAAGATCGTACTTTCGAAGTTATAAAAAACCAAGGTTTCTTTAAGGGTAAAAAATTCTTTCAAAAATTTTTTAATGAAAGCCCTGTTCCCTGGTTCGCCCATTTAAAACTAGGAAGAAGTTTCATTGTTACAGTTAACAGAATGCGTTCCGATCACTATAACCTGGCTGCTTCACTAGCGCGAATAGGCATTGTCAATAATAGCCAGTGCAAATGCAATCGGGACTGCGAAACCCTCGATCATATAATATGGCAATGCGAATTGTATAATCCACAAAGACGCAAGCTAATAAAGGCCCTACTTAGTATGGGCCTTCAACTACCTCTTAATGTAGACACACTCATATCGAAGCCAAATATTGAAGCTTGTCTTAGTATGCATTCCTTTTTCAAAAATTGCAATCTACATATTTAGTATTAACATTTAGTATTGACATTGTTATCGTATTCACTTGTATTATTATTGTATTATTTTTGTTCTATCCCTGTATTCTATATTATTGTACCCACTTAGATTATTCCTGTAAAGCAGAATAAACCAAGGGTTTCAAATGAATAAAAATTTAAAAAAAATTGGACAGTTATGGTCGATACCTTTGCAACAGTTACGATGATAATACAGTGAATTCTGGATATAAGTCTCTTCAGCGATTCTAGCGAGGGACATTTAGACGTAATCTGTGGTTCTCGCCGAACGTTGTATTTGAATCACACAATGTACGCCGGAATCGTAAATGACCCTACACGTTGAATGTCCCAAACACGGGACATATAGACGAATAGAGACAAGAAAACAGAGAAAATATCTCTCTCTCTCTCTCTCTCTCTTTCTCTCTGATACAATGTTGCACGTAGAAAAGAACAGCGAAGCTCGAGAGCCACCGCCCCGAAGAGTGTAACATGACACGGTCGGGTATATCTGTGTGAGACCAGAAGACCACACTAATCCAATTACAAAACTTCTTTATTTTTCATTATTTTTTCATGAGACTTTCGCCAACATATCCGTGACATTTTTCTAATTAAAATGAAACCAAATACGATATAAATCCGATGATATTTACTTGTGTAATGAACAATGAAAGTCACGTTCTATTACAATTATATTAACGAAAAATTAGTGTAAACATGACCCGAAATCGTGTTTGGTATTATTTTAATCAGAAAAAATCCACAAATATATTGGTGAAAGTATCATAAAAAGATAATTAATAATAAAAAAAGTTCAAGTTTTGATTTAAAGACCTGAGTTCACGAGAGTCTTTTATCTTTCCCGAACGCTTCGACTCTCCGCGTCATTACACAAGTAAATATCATCGGAATTATATCATATTTGATATCATTTTTATTCGAAAACTGCCACGAATATGTTAGTGGAAGTTCCATAAAAAATAATGAAAAATAAAGGAGTTTTGGGTACCCACGGTGGTGTGGATAGTTCAGGAACCTTTAAACGTTAAGCTTATGGGATTTATATCGGGAATTCACTGTACTGTAGTCGCGTTCAGTTTAACACATTCGACGCGGAACTGATTTTAATATGCTTTCTCTTTTTTATGTGATTTTGATATGGAGTTAAAAGAAGTTAATTGCAATTATGTTGCGATGGATCGAGGAAGATGCTGACCAAGAAAGCGTCAATTAAATATCGATATCGCGGAAGTCGTGTCTCGTGGTGTTCATTGGCAATTATTTTTCCAGATTCGACGACATCGTATCTGGCAAAGCTCCGCGCGTTGGTATAATCGTAATGCATGATGTGAAGGACAGAAAATCAGTGAACAAATTGCAGGACATTGCCGAGGACGAAGTTTTCCGCGAGTACATCGTGCATAATAGTGTCCTCGATATTGTAGAAGCCATTACAGGACCGAACATCATGGCTATGCACTCTATGCTGATCGCTAAGCCACCAGACGTCGGATTCGGGACTTCCAAGTAATGTTGATACACTTCTTTTCACTATCTATTCACCTGTTCTCCTTCCTTTTTCTTTACCTACCTCAGTGTACATTTTCAATTTTCATACACATCGTACAAAATTGTTAATTCTCCAAACCTCGGAGAACGTACAATTTTTGAGGCTCTAAATTCAGAAATAAATATATAACTATTATTCAGTCAAAAGAAATATATAAAATATATGTTACGACAAGGGGACAATGTTTATGCAACCTAAAAAAAAAAGACGACGTGATACCCCTAATAAGAACCGAATGTTTGCTGATTTCAGACACCCACCGCACCAGGATTTGTACTACTTCCCTTTCCGGCCAGCCGACCTGATAGTTGCTTCATGGACTGCTATGGAACCTTGTAACCGTGAAAATGGATGTCTCTACGTGGCCCCGGGCACACATGCTATCGATCATTTGCACAAACATGACTATCCACCGGGATCCGAACCAGGATCCGTCAACAAATTCTATCATGGGATCCTGGTACGAATTTGATCACGTTCGGCCATTCAAAATGCAAAGGAAATTATTCTTCGTTGTTTTTCTCATCTATTTCTCTTCTTTTTTTTTTAAAAAGGACCTACCTGAGTCAACAGAGTGGCTCAATCTTGAAATGGAACCAGGTGATACAGTCTTCTTCCATCCCCTATTGATTCACGGATCTGGCGTGAACACGTCCAAGAGAACACGAAGAGCAATCTCTTGCCATTACGCAGCAGCAGAGTGTCATTACATCAACGTAAGTGGTAAATTAGGGAAAACATTTGTTGTAGGAGATTTGAAAATTGTTATTTTAAATACCATATTATCTCGTGCGGTCAAATTGACCAGCCGCAGTAGGTTTAGTGTTAAAATCATAGTATACGGCGTAATATTGTAATGTATTGTAGAAAAACAAACCACAAAATGTCCCACATTCCCATGAATCTCTAGAACGTTCTAATAGAGTTGCAACAAATAGGTGCAGAACACCGTGCAGCAGTGCATCGCGACGGAAATCGAAAGCCACATAAGCAAGATTTCCCCCGGCGTCCAGGTCGAGTACAACGACGTGTGGCGTTTCAAGGCCAGCCTGGTGCGCGGAATGAAGTCCTCGCTCTAAGATAGGTGTGCGCGGTAAAATATAGTAACGTAGTATTGTAAATATAGTAAGTAGCATCCGGTAGTCGATTAGGAGGAAAGAAGGTAGAAGGGTCAATAAAGGCAAGACAGAAAAAGATGCAACGACAACGGTGTTGCCGCCATTATTATTTATCGTATCAGTATCGCGCCGGTGTCTTTGATGAGCGTACGGCGGCTGAATCGTGTAACAGTGCTTCGAATGTGGATCTTTGTAGGTGTTCTCGTGGCGGACGCTGGCGCTCGAGGTGCGACACGCGGCTAGACAAACTTGAAAACGATCCAGATTTCGGAGCCGTTTCGTCACAACATCTTGGTCCCTGTGCACCTTGTGGTTGTCCCTCAACAACCCCAACAACATGTCTCGTCTGCCCTTTATCTGCTGTTGATAAAAGCAGTTGGTTAATACTCTGCCCATCGATGAGGAGGAGCTGAGAATAAGAATGAAGAATCACCTTGCCAGGGTGTAAGCAGCAGGACACGCAGTACTCGTAAATCGCACAGCAGCCTTGTGCATTACAGGTTTTACAACTGTATCTCTCTCTCTTCACAATGGAGACCTCCTCGTTCTTCAGACTCTTTTCTTCTATGGTACAACAGCCGTTCGGCAGAATATCTTGTCTACCGCATACGATACCACGCTCGTCCACTATCAGTGCTTTTCCCTAGCAAAAGAATAACGTAAATATGCATAGAAAAGTACTCAATAGTAAATGTGTTTAGAGATCATTCGTCCCCTGTTGATAATCAAGATTCAGAAGTTTACTTCACTTACAGAAGTTTGTAAGTTTGCTGGTTCAATATACCTGTACAGAATTGCGACAATGCTGAGCCACAACCTCACTGTCGTTTAAGTTAGATATTGCCTCTATGTTTAACCCGTTGTCATTCGTCTCTTGCTCAAGAGTGGCCTGCCACAGTGGTGGCTTACCAGATGCTTTCAACTCATCCAATAACACCTCGTCGTCAGAGATTAGGTCGTCATTATTGTCGTTGACCATCATAGCATCCATATCGTCCAGGTCATTATCTAAAGGTAACGTTTTCCTCTATGGATAAAATGATATCGCGTTCTAAGTATCAAGTCGGTGGTTGTTCTTCAGCACGTTAATTTACCTCGTTACGAAATAACGAAAAGGCGCAGTAGGTAAGAGACAAAGCGAAGATCAGTCCAAGTACGAGGCGGCGTCTAATGATCCTGAACAGACCACCACAACTCGGCATCCTTTCCACTTGTCCCAGCGTGACGCTATGAACTCGTTCGACATCAAATTCCTTGATTGGTGTCCAGGCACATGATCGAGAACGAACTGACAGTGCAAAATTGTATCGTTAAATCGCATCTAATCGATAGAGATCTACATAAAAATAAAAGGAGGAAAAAGAGAAGGAGAGGTTATGTTGTCCTTCTGACAGTCGCAAACATTTGTGAAGCGCTTACCGATCTCGGCGCGGAAATAGTTCCATTGATGCTACATGAGCTTCTTATGGGTCAATCGCATATCCATTGACAGAAATTCAGCCTTTCTTTTTTCTAAATAATAAACTTATCGAAATTCTTATCACTCATGAGTACAAGTGCGTTGACCTATCCAACGTGCATGGGTAACGTTAGCGAGTACGCGGTTACTATGATAGATGTCTCTGCTTGTCAACCAAATTGTTACCGACAAATTTTCATTTCAAAAAATGGAAAAATGTATTTTACAAAAATGAAATTGCTAAAAAAGTTTTTTAAGTGCCTAAGGATCAATCTAGGTCTAGCCACATGAAATTAATAATTATTATAAAACATTATAATTGTGCAGTTATACAATTATAATTATATTCACGCAATTATTACAATGGTAAAGACACCTAATTCTTTGATTTAAACTTTATATTAAAATAGCAATAAGTAATCAAATTCATGGTATGAGCATTTTTTATTAGGTACAAATGGTGGCATGGATATTATGGGTTATTTGTTAATTTTTTGTATGTAAACATTTCACTTAAAATAATTGTTATAGACTCTTCGGATTTTTCTCCGGTTGGAAAGATTTCCGTCAGTCTATAAAACGGGGCTCCAGATGGAATCCTGCGCAATGATGAAAATGTAAAAAATAATTGGGTTATATCTTCGGGTGAATTATAACTAAGGTTTCACATTTATAATTACGATTAATGGATACGTTGGTTTTTAAATATATATATTGAAATATATATGCTACACATATGTAACCTTCAATACGCTATGTAAAAATTGTTTTAATAAACTTTCCTATATTAATGAGATTTTCTTTTGATGTATTTTAAACGTCTTCCCTTGTCTATAATTATAAAATTTCTTTATTGAAAACATTAATTATACGTTTACTTTCATTTTTTATAAAGATATCTGATCGGAAATTGCACCTTCGAAATGAATATCGCTGCAATCGTGTGCATAGAGTTAAAACAATCAAATCCATTTTTATTAAACAAATATAACGTGTTCTGCAAGATCCGACTAATATAATTCTGACAGAAGATATAGACGAAACACAGGGCTAAAAGCAAATGGCAAAAGAGATATACGTGCGATGACTTTTAGACTGATACAATGGATACTGTCTATAGTGATATTCCTGATTGTCTTCGCCGTAATTACTTTATCCGTCATTCATCTCGGCAGAAGAGATCGTGAAATGCAACAGTCAGTTGAACTCAAGAATAACATCAACTATAAAAATAAACATTTTCTCCCTAGCCTATTAATTAAATAAACATCTGCAAAATGTTCTGAATATTACGACAAACCATTATTATCTCCAACAGATCCCACGCGAACCAAAAAATTTAATGAGTTGAACAAGATTAACATTAAGTGTCGACGAAAATTAGTTAAGTTAACATTGCACAATAATGTTATTTCCTAAAACGAATCATAAATACAAGAATTCAATGAACTCTTAAATTTAATAAACTGTTCAATCCTGTAAATCTAATTTTAATTCTGCTTCTAATCTTTTTTAAAATGCGTTTACGTTCTCGAAAGTGATTCGGGAAATCTGTTTCGAAAAGCTGCTCTGAGAACTCTCTTGTATTTGGAAAATTTATTTAAAATTATACTATAAAGTGGTAAGGCATATGAAAATATTATAATATATGAAAGTATATATAAAGAAATATATATATTAATATATTAAGAAATTTATAAATTTATTTCCTTCAAAATATATTACAAACTTTACTCGAGGTAATTAATGTTTCTATTACATTATGCTAAGCGTAAACTTGTTTTAACTATCGTATTCAACATTTTGTCAACAATTAAGATTATTTAGGCACAAGACGATTGCTCATTGGTTTAATCCACTTAAAACCGGTGTTAGAGCTGATCCGAACATCGGTCACAAAAAGACAACAATTTTTTTAAGACCGATCATGGCTTTCATAGCCAAGGCGCGTATTTTTCTAATAATGACATGCTGATTTCATATCCCCAGAAGCAGGCCGCGTTTGCAGGGAAAGCGCGAATCAGGACAGGTGTGAGCCCTCGATAAAGGCCGATAAAGCCATCTCTCTTCTTTATTACCGGATAAGCTGACCTTATTCCTCGGGGATATTCTCCTAAAGCGGACGTCTGCAACTGTGACTTCAAGGTATCAAACGGCATCGAGGCCAACCAGTTAACTACACCTGCGCAACCCCCTGCTAAAAGTGGCTGCCATGTTACCTGCAAGAGAAAATTTTCCTACCTGTCATTGTCATTGAAACGCGGGCGAAAAATTATGTAAGATGATACGCGATCGTATTTAAAAAGCGACTCTCGTAATAGTTCGTTCAATACATACCAAAAATAATACACGTCTTTTATTATGGTACATGTATACATATTTTATTCAAATTATTAATTAATTACATATTTAAAATACAGTAAGATGTTGATGTAAAATTGATGTCACACGTAACATCATAATAAATATCAAACGATTAACGTTTAGCGTTAATGCAAATGACCACGGGTGAAATGACAACTAAGAAGGCAACTTTGTTGCTTGTTTCCTTCGTATTCGTGATTTTCATATTCAGAAAATCGACTTTTTTTGCATTTTCCTTAAGTATTTGAAAAATACAACTCACATTGCAAAGCATACTACATATTAAAAAAGAGATATTGAATTTTTCTTCATTAAAATCAATTAATATATATGTGTTATATATCTCTTTTTCAATATTCATTATGCTTTAAAAATACTGTAATTGGTACACCCACAGTAATTAGGTCCCTTACCCTAGTAAAAGTGTGACCAAAAAGAAATCTTACATTGTCAGTATCGTGGGTGAGTGAACGCATGATTTCTTCGTACGAGCAGAAATAGAGTCCTGTGGAAGGTACGTCGCGGAGAAAGGTTGCACAGGTGCCGATGTACAGATTTCGAATGCCGCCCTCTTTCCACAATTTGATCCCACAATCCAAAAAACCATTGTACACAGAACGATGGGTCTTGAGCAATTCCAGGCGAATTATATTTTTTTTATGACACAACATTACTTACAATATAATATCATTAATGTTCCTACGCCAGATTAGGAGAATCGACTCGAATCGAGGGGAAAAAGTTACCCTCTCTCTGAGGAACATTGTGACGCATGCATGACAGAAACGTGTGACGTGACTGGGACGTGGCGGAAGCAGAGGGGAATAGCGCGGTAGAAGAGGAAGTTAGAGAGGGGACTAAGGCTTCAATTTTTTATTCGATTGTATTTTGCACAGTCGTGTACACTGTTCATAAATCCGTACGCTTTATAATGAACTATTTAAGCAATTATTTCTACTTATTTTTACCTGCAGTTGCAATAAACATTTGATTCGTTCAGCCGGGACAGTGGCAATCGTCATACATGCGCCACTAATTAATCCTGCGAATAAAACTTGCGGGGCAGTAAGAATTTCTTGATCTGGTCCAGCAACGAGATCTTTACCGTATCCATAACCGAGGAAACCAATGGCGAAAATCGGAACGACTGTTGCAAGCGGCGCCGTTACACCCTACATGTAACCATATAATCATTACTATAATTAATGTTCTAACTTGAATTCCATTTTCATTTGATTTTTCTTTTATCTATTTATATGTCGAAGCGATTGTCACAGAAGAATATCACAATATTTCAATGAAGATCTAAAAAAGATCTTTTATATTGTTAACATATGTTGTTTCACTTTCAACGACATTCACGCTAACCTGTAAATTTCTCGGTAGATCATAACAAATAGAGATCGGGAAAAGAACAAGGGGTACAATGAATGAAAAAATTTTCATTCATAATTAGATAATATTCTTGTGTAAGAGGGGCATTGATGCTTGTTACAAGCAAAATAATGCCATAAGTTAATTTCCATCCCTCGTTCGCCACATACTCGCTATAGGCATTATTGAAATGTGTACCTTGTACAAACTAGTTGTTCCCTCGTGCACTACAATTTTCCTTATCGCGTCCCATGTGCCTTTGTAATAGTCTGGCCTCGTTTGCAGTAGAACCTTAATTGTATCTAACGGATGTCCAATCACCACTGTAAAGATTCCGCCGATCCCACCAGCTACAAATGGACGATTTCGCATCCGATTAATTGTCGGCTCATAATTCGATCTCGCACTGTCTCGTAGCTACCTGTCAGATATCTTAGGGTACTCTCCCGGTGCATTGTAGGCAGCGATCACTTTTTATTATAGTTGACGAGACGAAAACGAGATTAGGCAGTACGTGCATTTTTCACATGCTCGAATTCACATTCACTAGACAACACGAATCCTGTTCGATTCAGCGTTATATTCGTCGTGATCAATTAATAACGTGAATTGTTGCTAGGTTTCTCCACATTTGCTGATCCAATATGGCGGTGCTGTTGAACTTCGTCGGAAGTAATTGTACCACTTACTACTGGAAGCACTGGACAATTAAACTGACTGGATTTTAGCAAAAATAGATAAATTACAAACATAAATTTATTGAAATGTAATGCATTAGTCCGACAGTGCCTATACTTGTTCTCTGTTCGGCCTTGATGCCTTTAAGTAATTTTGAATGATCTTGATGATCTTGGTCTACAGTTTGTTTTTCAATAGAACTATCCCATTGTGCTCACAGTAATTATTAATTGAATAAATAACTGTCATGAAGTTTGGAACGAGAATGGTAAATAATTATTCCGATTAATTGCCAGACATTGCAACTTTCTATATATGCTGTATAAAATTGTCTTATCATGAGTTATCTTGTGTAGATGTAGCTGGTTTCGATATTTTGATGTGTAAATGTAATCAAGAATTAATTTGTAGAACACGAATAAATGCAGAAGTTTTTGTTGCTTGTTGATACAAACAATAGAAAAAAAAAATCTGTTCATAGTTTATTCATTTTTATTAATATTTCAATCTGAGTTGTAACACAGAGTAAGATACATACATACGTTAGATTACAATGCCGTTCAGCAAGCCTTGTGGCGGGAATGGGCATACGTCGATTCAAGTTGTTTATGTTTGGAGAAGTAAAATACACTGCCTATAAAGGCAATAGCTGAACAGCAGTGAATGTAAACTAAATACTAATCATTTCATTAATCTAATCTTCTTCGTATCCAACGCCAGGGATCCAGTTTGTTTTAGGATTATGGAAAAGAGAATGCTTTCCATCGCCCCATGGGAAAGGCTACAGTAGAAATTAAATCTCATTAATATTGTACTAAAATGTTACATATATGTTGAATAAAAATGAAGTTTTATGTCATACCTTCCTATTGATCTTTAAATAGGGTATTTCACAATGTTCAGGTCTGTGGTGCTCGTGACTTATAGCATTCATGTAACAATTACCCATAGCTAGCAAAATAGCTGGTAAACCAACCCCGAGAGACAAGTTTCTCCATAGTACGTCAGCTAGAATAGGAGACGTTACATAATATATGTTCATAACCTTACAACTTGAAATTGTATTATCGTAATATTTAAATGTTGCTCCTAAGAACACCTCCTACACGAATAAATTAACTAAATAAATCGCGAAAGTGTTTCTTACTATAACATTTAGTTGATAACATAAAAACGTAGTATTCAGTCCACTGTACGTAATCAATATTACTTTCTAACTATTCATAACTCACCATTGCCAGGATCGTGACTACGTTGCTCTACTGTTTGTACAATATCTGTACCCATATTTCTTCTAAAGGTGTGACCAAATTGGCCTAATTTTAATTTCGGTATCCTGGTCATATAGGACATTGTTCAACAATGGTGTTCTCTCGGTTCCTTTTCTCTATCCTCTATCTGACCACGGAGAAGAGAACCACGGACGATGTGTCAAAATGGATTGACACCTTATGTCGCAATCCAAGATAACTGTTTTACCGATCTGGTAATACAAGACCACAGACTACAAACATTGCTATCCTCTCTGATTTTATGGGATTTTTTGTGTCCTCGGATGTAGGCCTCGTCGCTGATCCACAGGATGTACTTACCAAAAATGTTGTACTACCTTTAAAGGGACGATTCTCAAGGTCATTTGAAATAACATTTTTTTTTCCGAAAATGTTATCTGTGTCATTGTTAGAGAGTTATTAACGAAAAACATGGATCAATCAGAGCGCGTATACAGCAGGTGGAATCCAGCTCAACCAATGTTAACGCCCCACTCAACGGCAGCCATTATAGGCGCGTTCTGATTGGTCCGTGTGTTTCGTTAATAACTCTTTAACAAAGCCAAGGAGAACATTTTCGCAAAAAAGTTATTTCAAATGACCTCAGAAATCACTCCATTCTGGAAAGTACAACATTTTTGGGACATCCTGCAGAAACTGGATTCAAATTACTGGATTGTAATGTGTAAGATAAAGAAGGGAACAGTATGTGATAAGGACGGATAGATGAGGTAAGTTTGTGCCACCTACTTTTTGGATGGATTTTAATTTCCTGGTACGTACTAGCAAAACATAGTGCGCAAAGAGGTATTCGATAAGGATAGATTTATGAAATTACACTAGAGAAAGAAGGACAGACACAGCTAGACAATTATCCATAAACTCCTTGGAGAATTTATAAATAACGCGCATGCTGTCGGCAGTTTATAAATGTTTGCTGTCGGAAAGTATAGAACAGGTCTTTAGCAACTTTTACATTTTTTCAGGATTTTGTTGCAGATCAAATATTTAATGAAAATTAACATCTCTCCGAGACTTCTCAAAGTTGGTGCCACTCTTACACATTATGTGGATTAAAGAAATAAGTAGATTCCTCAGAAAATATTAATCCTTTTTCTTTTTCGTAATTTTTTTGTAATGACTTAGAAATTTTATAATTAATCTTCCCACTAGTTTTTTTAATATAACAATTGTTTTATTTCTCTTCATAGTGCAACATTCATTCACGCTTCACTCCCACACGTTCATTTTGATTGTGACTATTCGATAATATATTAACAAATTAAAATTCAATGCTTCTTCCTGCTGCAAGAGTAAACTCCGGGTTTGTAAGTAGGCAAAAATGGTACGTAGTATGTCCACTTCCATCTGCAAAAAAGAAAATCAATGTAATATGTGGTGTGGATCGAATTCACACAGTATGATAAACTTTATACGTATACAATTAGTTCATAAAATATAGCGATGGTAAAAATATTTCTCTACCTCCTCAACGCGTGCATTCCAATTGGAAAATCGAATGTATTATAAGTGTATTCTTCTTGATCTTGTTTGTCATCACTTGTAGTGTTTAATTCCATTTCCTTTGACCAAGCTATCAATCCACGTTCCTCGGGAGTACCTTGATTAACAAAATTCAATATCTATGTTTACGGAAGAACTTGTTTTAGCTTGACTTGTTATCTCTCCAATTTTGAATTTCTTAAAGTATCGAAGATTTTTACATTAAAACTCTTACCAATTTATTAAGAATCAAGTGAAATATTTTCTTAAGCACGCTATAATAGTTTTGCAGTATACCTGGTATAATATTATCCAGCAAACATCCTATCACACCCCCAACTAAAATAGTAGTGCTAAGTAACACCGTAAGCACACCATCTGCTATATCGTTTCCGGTTTGTATCACGTCCGAGTGGTTAATCATCCACTTCGACAACACCTGAATGGATTTGTGAACAAGATTATTTTTCTTTTACAAAAGAAAGAGGGGGGGGGAGAACCACATTATAGATCCCAAGAAGTGTCTCACCATAGGAAAGAAGATAGAGAACCCGAGGATGTAAAGATTTCTTGCCGAGTTCAAATCCACGTACTGCAATGCGGAGAGACCTATCGGTCGAAAATATTTGCACAGTTGTCAATTACTTTCTTCCTTGGAAGTAGAAATATTAGATGTTTTACCACACCGAAGGCACAAATCATTCCGAACATCACGCAGAATATTCCGCCGACTATCGGCTCGGGAATGATGATGAATATGGCACCGAATTTGCTAATTAGCCCTTGCAGTATCATTAATCCGCATGCCCACTGGATCACCCTGCGGCTGCCGACTTTCGTAACACCTGTATGGATTTTAATTAAGCGTGGGTGACATTCTATTTACATATACAATGGGTTGCTGCATAATTCGTGCTCAGCAGTAGGGACTAAACGTTTAACACAACGCCTACCTATTGTTCCAACATTTTCTCCGAAGGTGTTGGTACCATTTCCGCTACCCCATAAGCCAGCCAACATGGTACCAAGGCCCTCCATACCGATACCACGGTTAATTGCATGAACCGGAGGTGGAGGAGCACCTAGAAATTAATTTTTGTTCGTTTTGCTGACAAAAGTATTCCCGTATTTCTAAAGAAATCGATCTACTATCACGCACCACACATCCTGGATGTCGTAGGATAATAACTAATGGATTCTACCGTGCAGGCTAACACTCCAGCTAGCATACCAAGCACACCAGACAATGTTACAGTTGGTGTACCCCATTGACCAGGATAGGGCACCCTAAACCAAGGTGACTGACTGAGGATCTTCAGTTTACTGTCTGATCTCGCTGGATGACCCATTGGAAGAGCGTCAGTTACAGTTAAAATTATGCAGATTATCCACATGACCACTATCGTCAGTAACACCTGAAACACATGATTAATTGGGAAATGAATTTGGTCGGTGAATGAAAACCGATTTTAATAATAGATCTACGGAGCACTAAACTCTTTTACGTTATAAAAATAATAAGAATGTGTTTATCATAATTAAATATCTACTTAGCAATTTTTATCGTAATGAATAATAAGAAATCAAAGATTTCAAACCCGCCATCTTGTCGGGTCCCTTAGTTCTAGTATTAACTAGGTTCTCCAGTATTATCTAGTATTAATTAAAAGTATAATTATTATATATATATTATAATTATAAAATTTTTGTTTTTCTTACCGGGAACAGTTTAAATAATTCAAACCAAACGACTCGTATCCCCTCGCCTTTGCGGTACATCAGAATCGGGAACGACACGTTTACCAATAATTGCGAGTACACTGTTAACATCAGTATCGTTCTGAAGAAAGATCAATGCATACAATTTCGTCATATATTTGCTAATTTTTCGCTTGATCGTAGAACACATTGTCATACCCAGCGGCAATGCCCCAATGTTGCGAAGCTGCGTCAGCTGCGTTCTCAAAAAGGGACAGTCCGACGAGCGAAACGGTCGGCACGATCGTAAGAGGTGTTATAAATTTCAGTAGATAACCGATAATTCCTAAAAACATGCATGTTTCATTATAGCTTTTGTATTTTGGAAATTGTTTTATAACCTTATCAATACCTCCGAATCCGACTACCACTTGGAATAACGAGGAGATGGCAATAGCACCTGAGAGCTCCCTCATCCTGACCTGCCATAATTCCGTTCGATTTTCGGGAGACATTTCGCTCAACACTTCCGGCGCAGGACATTTCCATTGCGGAAGATTCAGTATCGCCAGGGTTGGGACTAAAAACGATATGGTCCCTCCTTGCACTAAAGGCAGCCTGAAAAGTAAGGATTCTCAACGCAACCGAAGATTCATTCATTTTTACTTCATGCTACGATGTCTACACTGTCAGAGATTTCTAATGATCAATGGACACGACCCGTCATAATCAAAAAGAATTGGATGTAAAGTAAAGTTACTATCAATTGATTGTGAGAACCACGAACGAATTTTCAACGCCGCAGACAGCTCTTGAAAGCTGGATGATTTCAAGTCGGACCTTTCTAAATTCGCATTGGGCAGCTAATTCATTTCTGCCCGCTGTTTCTAACAACCGTTCTTGCTTTTCCTAAAACCAAACACCAGGCTAAACCAAAATACGCGAAACCTAAGCAGAAGATTCCACGGTTTCTGCCACGAGGCGCTGTAAGTTCCGGAAGAATGATTCGCGGCTTCCAGAATCGCGGAACTCCTCTCGTTTCGCGCAATAAAATTTGAAAATAGAAATAAAAAATTAACGAGACTTCGAAGAAACTGTCAGGGATAGCTAACGATCTATAAATCTTGTTAAATAAGAGTACAAAGCAATTTCGTCAGCAATAAAATTACGGAGTACAGTGTCGGAATAAGTTGTTACATCGTTGGTAGGTGCGGAGGATAAGTACGGATCTCTATGTTCCTTTTTGAATTTCAAATTCATGCAAATTTTATTTGCACGTACTTTTAATTACTTTCTTGTTAGACAAACTGTTTGTCTTATTTTATCGGTGGATGCTTCGACGTTACCGAATGGTTGTAAATCAGTCAACGCAATAATGTATCCACCACCTGTCCGATCAGTGAAACCGTCTTCTCTCAACCCTTTGTTGACTTCTTTTAAAATGCTAAAAATATTTTTCCAGGAAAGAAAAAACAGTAAAATATTTGCGTCGACTTTTAATCCTTTGTTCGCAATCTTTTAACGCAATATCCTGCGACGTTAGTACTGCAAAGATTAACTTTGCGGATGTTGCTGAAATGCTTAAATGAGCCTATCAAACATTCGTATCTTAATAGTATGATAATTTATTTACCACAGTCTACTGCCAGACCACTTATTCTACCGTAACAATCTCGAAAGTTTTTGCAAGTTTAACGCGTGCCAAGATGTTTTTGCTCGACTTTTGATTGAGGCTACTTAACGCTTTAACTGAAGACTGAAATATCTTGAATTATTATATCGTCGATAGATGAACAACTTGCGCATAATAATTTTCGAATGACGTAGCCGGAATAGGAAGTTTAACGTGTGTCATCGGTGGACACTTTTAGACAGAACGTGTTAATAATCTTTTGAATTTGTTGACTGGTTCTAAGTGAGTATCATAAACAACAGCTATGGCGCCTGATGAGTTTGAGCATTACTGGTGTGCTGCATACGCGACCATACAGCTGGTTAACTGTACCTAATCGATTTAATGGCCCAGAATGATTCGCTGCTATTTTTCCTTGTCGGGTTTAAATTGCTCCGCAACAAACAGAAGATAGAACCAAAAGAACAGAAGCGTGGAAATTGTTGCATAGCAGTTTATTTAACCTTTGCTCCTTTCAGAGTTCGATGGTTCGTTGGAACAGTTGGTCGAACTTATAAATTTAGTAAATTTTTTCAAGAATGTAATCTTGTATTTTTTCTTATGGGTTTAAGAATTACATACCTGCAGCCCACGGTGGTCTGGATGAGTGTCACCAGTCCCGTGACGAAGATCATGGTTGAGATTATGTAGCTTCTCGAAGGATCGTCTTCCGCCATGCAAAGCGCCGGCGTCAGGATAAAAGGAATGGAAACGATGGCTCCTATCATAGTCAAATAGTGCTGAAAAAGCAGGACAAGTTTAGTTGCGAAGCTTTGTCTGATACGAGGCAATTAAGCGGAATTATGCGGATGATTATATGGCAATCTCTTAAAATGTCTCGACGAGATTGCCTTCGAACTGTTCGTCATCAACAACAACCGTTACAATGGAAGATAAATTCGATATCGCATGGAATATACATTGGAAGTTTCAATTTGACGTCAATCTTCAGAAATTTATTTTTAAATCGCACCTGTAGTATTTACCGTAGACAAATGGCGAGATGTACAATCCGACTGTACAATTTCTAGGAAGTCTAAACAATAGTCTCTGTTATCACAATTTTGGGATTAATCCGTTTTAATCAAACAATGAGCCGAAACATTTAATCGGCTTTAATGTCCAAGATTTAATCTTCTGTACTTGATGCCACGAATTTATAAGGCTATCAATCGTTCGTTGTTAGTGTTAGATTAGTGTGCTAAAGGTTAGCGCGAGTAAATCGAATCATTTGACTTTGGAATAGTACCTGAAGAGCCATAAACAGGCAGAGATACCATGGCGGGACGTCATCGATCCCGTATGTGAGATTTGCGCCCCTCACAAGATCGTCACCTTTCGTGCTTTCCGGTGGGAAGTTTGAGCCGTCTATATTCTGGAGCAATAATAAAAAAAAAGATTATTCTATTGTTTAATATTAGCAGGATATACTAACAGCAATCAGAAACATATCTGTTTCAAATCTATACGAAAGTTCGTTGTTAACACATTCGCGACCGCTGACGCGAATTTACATCATTTTAAATTCTATACCTGAATGCCGCTCGAATTCACGTCCTGCAATTTTTGTTTCTGAATGCGGCAACATTAGGCACATTAATGGGATTGAATGTAAATTTAAATTATTAATTAATTGAATAAATTAATTAATCCTAGCTTTAGCGATACAAGTTTGCGGCAACCAGCTTCAGAATTTCATTATTTTCGCCGATACTCAGTATTAGAAGCGGAAAAAATTTGCCGGTCGTGAATGTGTTAAGCTTACACAAGCTTACACATTATAATGATAATGAATATTATCCGTCATCACACAGAAATGAATTCGAATGTCAAAGGGTTCACGAGCTTTTTCGCTACATAGTTGGCGATTTCGCAACAGCCATTTTTTGCTAGCAGCTCCGTCGCTAATTTCAATGGCTTCAGCGAGTGCACTTGGGCGTGAAAATGCAGTGCAAAAAGTGCAGCTGCAAGGAGCTAGCAGGACACCATCCTCGTGCGATAAATGTTTGTTATTGTAATAGGATGCTTGGTTATGCAATTATGTCGAGAGAACTCGATGAGAATAATTGTATCACTCATTACCGGAGAACTATGCGCTACCAGAGGTAGAAAGACTCGATTAAAGGAAGTCGTATTAGATAATCTAGATCTTATGTTTATGCAAAGAATTTTGTTTTTCTAATGATTTAACGCCGTGGATTTTCTCAGTTCACGGTCGCTAGAAATCCTGATTTTCCGAATCGGTTTCGAAACCAGTTCGCCCGAGACTTTTAAGCAACGTCGACCTTCTAGATGTTGAATCTCAAGGTCAAGATTTTGTGCGTGTAATCGATGCAATTTTAACCATCGAACCAATGAAAATGACTTTTGACTATTTGAAATTGATATTTTTCTTTCGAAATTACTGAACTTCTTCATCCGAACACATCTTATGATGAACATTGTGCGAAGCTTGAGTAGATACGATCTTGTCGTAGTTAAAAAATATACAACATAAATCAGTCGGTGGTTCTAGTGTTGAGAGGTTAAATTAAAATGATTAAAGAAACGGGGAAACTCCTTCGAGGCTACATTGTTTGTTGCAATTTATGTCGATAATTATTAGTTTGCTCGAAGATATCCTCTTCATGATTTCTTGCGAGCATCGATTGCCCACTGGCCCATTAATTTCCATATTCTATCGAGGGATAATCAGCATGCAAACACAGATTTCTTTAATAAGCTTTAATCAATCATGGGATCTATAAACGAGTCCCGCGTTGAATCGAGTAACAAAGGAATTGCAGTTTAGGAAACATCGGGAGGAAATCTCGATCGGAATGTAGAGATATCAGTCGGTTTAAATTAGAATAAAAAAAAAAAGAAATCTAATCGATCATAAGTGCGTGGGAAGAAGAAAAGAATTGTTTTTGTGGTGGGACGCTGATCGTATCGTACGGGCGAGATCGTGTAATCGATGGTACACGTGTTGATGCCGCGGGATCTGATTTTATTAATACAATGAATAGATGTCGCAATCGCGGGAATTTAAGCAGGGTAGATTTGCTGTGTACGTACGCAGACAGACAGGTTTGATTACGATCGACACACTGACTGAACGCGGTTGCTATAGTTCACGATCAAGTTTACTACCCAGCAATTTGTCGCGGATCGTATCCGAGACATTTTTGTCGTAGAAATGTTATTCTCCCTCGTTGCGATTGATATCGAGATCCGCAGTGAATAATTAACTTTAAATAGTAGCGATAATTCAAAGTTCAAGACGGTTTCAACTGACCAGCGGCGGATCTAGGCATTATGTCCTGCAGCCCAGGGCCCCGTTCAGTCAAAGGTCAAGGCCTTTGCGGTCAAAAAATAAAAATAATTTGAATTAAAAACTTAAGAAAACTGAATTGCACAAAAATTGTTGGTACTTGAGTTCATCTGAGCTAATTGGACCCCCAAACAATATTATCCCAGGGCACCAAAATGAACGATGCGCCACTGACGGTGTCAGTTTCGCAGAGGGTAAACAATCAGCCGTGGGATCAAATTTTGTGTCGCGGAGATACTAACGAGTAACATTAGCAGTCCTAAAATAAAGATACGAGATGGAAATCTGAATTTCTTGAAAACAATCCTCGAACATGCAAGTTCCTTCAGCGGTTTTATGTACGGATTCACAGCTATTTGCAGTAAAAACAATGAGCTGTAGGGTAAAAACTTTGTGTCGCGAGCGATACGAACATTACTAGTTTTGAAAATGAAAACACAAGGTCGAATTTTCTGGAAAGCTTATCAAGTTACTAAATGGCCACTGTTTCAAAAAGAGCATTATCGCGCTAGAATTACTCTTAAAAATTGTAATCTTAGAGGAACTTTTAATTTTAATTTAAACGAGAATTTTCAGGACAGCCACGATGACGCCATTACAAAATTTTGTGACTGACTTACGAGCTCGGTCATCTGCATCGTCGCCTCCGGCATCCTGGGATCGCGTACTCACACCACGAACAGCTTCTAATTAGATGAATTTTGTATTCTTAGCGAGTAATCCTTTAATAAACGCGATTTCGTGGGCATGCAGGGTACCGGATCCTCCGACAGAACGACACTAACCGTCGCGGAAGTTGCTCCGTGTTGCGGACCGAACGGACATCCACGTTAAACCGATGTTAGCAACCGACTGTGTCAATAGACGCGATCGCTCCTTAATTTATCACTAAATGCTCGCGACGAGGCGACTGCTCGCTGCGATTCTTTACGATTTCGGTAATCGACAGTCGGCGGATAGTGAGGCGACATTCTTAATTCGATTATGTTTAATTGACGATAATGAACATTGTTGACTTGTCCTCCAGCGACGCAGGACAAACTGGCACATCGATCTTGCAGCTGCCGATATGCTAATTGAGCGGGACAGGACGTCTCGTGCAATGTAAATCCCTTTTTTGCTTCACATTTTGCAATCCACTTTTCAACGTACTCCTTAAAATCTACAAATAATTACATATTTTATTTTTATTGTATTTCACGTCTTTGAAGATTTATACCCTTGAAATGTTAGTCCTTATTTTTAAGGATCAAGAAGGGTCCCATTTTTTTATATAAAAACGACGATTGCGATCTTCATCCTATTTTGCAATCCACTTTTCGACGTACTCCTTAAAATCTACAAATAAGAACATATTTTATTTTTATTGTATTTCACGTCTTTGAAGATTTATACCCTTGAAATGCTAGTCCTTATTGTTAAGGATCAAGAAGGGTCCTATTTTTTAATATAAAAACGGCGATTGCGACCTTCATCCTAAATTTTTGCAATAATTGTGAATAGAAAACCGAAAGTCAGCTGTTTATCTCTGTGTACACTATTTAAAAGGTTTAAAAAGACTATGGAATAAATTTACGAATAAATTGCGTGTATGAGGAAAACTATATTTACGTCGACAGCATGTGAAACCATTTGTACAATTCGATGCAACATTCTATGAATCATAGTATAAGAAAAGCTTACTGCAACTAGTGATTGCAGTAATCTAGAAAACGTGACATCTAATAAGCCAGCAATAATTCGCTTGTTATTTTTTTCTTTTAAATTTCGAATTACATAGTCGCGAGCTACGCGAGGCACACGGATTATAAAATTAAGTCTTAATAACACGTATCTAATCGTTGTCAAGGTATTTCAGGCGTATTGATAAAAATACACCATTGATAAAAATAATATTATCTAAACTTCGAACCTTGATCAAATAATAAAGTACTGATAGGGTCTTAGGTAACAATGACCCCCTTGTTCGAAGATCAATGATCTACATTGGATTAAGGATTGAATTAAAACTATTCAAATATTGCTGAGAAACTTGAGGAATTACGTATGATGTAATTGTTAAACACTTCGTTTAAGTTTTTTGTATTGTAGTCTCGCTCAATTGCATCTGACAAATTTACAATGTACGTAGGTTACTATAAATAAACGTTGATACTGTATTTATAATTATTGTTGCACGCGCGATGAAAAATATTTATTACGTCACTAGAAGCTATATCATCCCTAGAGCATACTATGATATCAAGTTATATGTTGTTAAGTAAATTAATCGTAAATATAAATGATATTTGTAGTTGACAACGTTTATTGTAAGGGGTTCGTTTGAAGCGATTTGAAATTCCCGCTAAATGAAATGCGCGAGTGGCTCGCGCTAACAAAGCTCCGTAGAATACGTAACCTCGATATTTATAATAAGCTGTGTAGCATAACCTATTGTGTTGTTTCTCCTGCGTTGCGTGCCGTAAATAGTGATCTCATAAACCGGTGTTTCACGTTTTTTTCATTGTTTTTCATAATATTGTAAGAGAGCAGAAATAAAAACCCGAGAAATGGACGAACTGGTCGAGCCGATGGATGTGGAAATAGTCCCCGCTGATGATGACAGCGAAACTGTTTATCCGGACCAAACCAACGTGAAAACACTCAATGCAAAAAATGTGCAGTCTCCCGAGGTAAAGAGATCGCATAATTAATATTAAAGCTATCAAACAATTGAGACGACTAGCCTGTTACTACTATTTAAAGCTATAATAAATATTACAAATGCAATAGTATGTACGCGAATAAATCTCATGTACAATGCTCGACCAAGCCATTGTAATTTTAGGAATTCTAGAATAAAAAAAAACCAACATCGATCCTTTCACATAGTCCAGTAGAATTATTGTTTATTGTACTTTGTGTTTTATTTTCAGACATATTAATTATTTACTCCAATATTGAATTGTAGAAAATGTTATATTCTTCGCAGTATGATACTTAATGTACTATGTTTTATGGTAACAGAAGCAATCGGAGAGCCGCTACGAGAATCGTGGCGGTACATTTACAACAGGCATCGATATATTCAGCAAAGAAGAACAGTTGAAAATGGAGGAGAGGGCGAAGCGATTTGGGTTAAAGGAGAAGGTGAATAGTAGCTTGTCAAATCAGGAGCAAGACTTATATTCTAGGTGAAAATCCTTATTAATGTTGATCCCACCAAAGGCATTGACAATGATAATTATAGAGTAAAATAATTGTGATTTTTAGTATGGGCATTGTAGAAGAGAATGAGAACACTAAAAACTTGAGACGGAATGTGATTCACATGAGAGGAACAGAGGAGATGAGCACTAAAGATGTGTTCAAGTATTTCGAGGATTACGCTCCAGCATCGATAGAATGGATCAATGATGTTTCCTGTAAGAATAATTTATAAATGCTTCTTAACCCTGCAACGGTCATGGTCATAAAAATTCATTTAGAGGTTGCAATGTATCCATGAGATATAGTAACTTAAAATCTGTCCTCCATTGCTAACTTTTGCAAAAAGACTGCAATCGCTATAAATGAAATAGGATACGTCAATGCTCATGACCAATGAATGTGCTAAACAACATCTACTCTTTGTGAGCAATCTTTGCTGAAACACATAGGTTTTAAACTTCCACATTTCATCTGCTTCAACATGATTATTCTTGCTCAAGGTCATTTCAAGGTCAAAAAGGTGGTATCCACTAAATTCAGTTTTTTATAGTCTATCATGCTATCGTAAAAAAATATACTATTCCATTTTAAAAAACATGTGGAAACGTGTTCCCATTTATGTGGGACACCCTGTATATACTTGTCGGATCAACCACAATCTCAGGAAGGCTAAGTACAACATGACACTAATGTAAAATTTATTGTAGGTAATGTAGTGTGGTTGGACAATGTGTCAGCAGCTAGAGCTATGATAGGATTATCAAAAAAGATTGTGGGTTTGGACAAACAGAATCAAAAGAATACACATACACACGACAATCCAGACGAGGAGAATAATGTAACAAACGAAAGTTGCACAGTAGAAATGGAAGAGGATAATGATAGTACAAAAGACATGTCACAAGGCGATTATATTAGCATCAAGGACATAGATTGCCCTTTACCTCCTGGTTTATGGAGAAAGGGTATAGATTATCCCAAATCCAAAGCAATACTCCTTAGATTCGCTACCAGAGCTGATAAGAAACAGCCGAATGCAGAAAAAATGAGCGAATACTACAAGAAATATGGTAATCCCAATTTTGGAGGTAATGCTAGACATTACAAAAAGACTTTATCAATATATAACAAACACTTGTTAAACCAAGCCTCTTTTTACAGGTATCAAAGGTATTTTAACCGAGTCCCGCAAGAGAATGTACAAACAAATCAGACAAACCAAGAAGAGATTCAAAGAAGAGGCTCCTGAAGATTCTAAAGACAAAAAACGCGTCAAGAATCCGTGGGGGGCGTTATCCGAGAGTTGGGGAATCAACGATTTTATGGAAGATGATTTCGGGACGAAACCCGAACAAAAAGATCAGGGTCGCAGTGTAAAGGAAAGACTGGGTTTGAAGTGTCCAACAAAAGAGCCAACACCCGCAGAGGAACCAGAAAGCAGCGACAGCAGCGACAGTGAGAACGATTGGTGCAAAAGAAACAAAGTATTACGGATGCGAATGCACGCGGATGACGAGGAGGAAAAGATACATAAGAAGCGCGCGAAAATCCGGCAGCAAGTCAGTGGACTCTTGATTAACACGTTTACTGCCGCGTGAATTGTCTATGTTTCACTACAAGTCTTGTCTATTTCATTCGTACAAACGATCAGATCAGAGTTATTTGTTATTAGTATTAGTTACTTGAAGATTGCACCTTGCCCTACAATTCAGTTCATTTCGAAATGAATAAATAGATATTCAGTGCCGCTAATTTTACGGCAATCATTTTTAAGCACAATCAATAGCGCCGGTCATGGGTGACCACCGAGGCGGTTAACGTGTCAATGGTCATTAAAGACTATGTATACGGACGGGAAATTTGTTGACATGTTGCCATTTATTTATAGACGCTGTTGAATAACTTAACCAGGGGTAGTGATTTACGATCGAGGCTTGGCAGACCTCGCCAAGAAACACAGTTCCGTGACGCAATTCAAGTAGTTGTAACGAACACAAATGCAACGAAGTCGAATTCGTTGAAGCCTAACGACTCCGAGGTAAGTTGTTAAAGTCCACTTATTTTACCAATTTTATCAGAATGTTAATCACAGTTTCGTTGCATAGGAGGAAGATGGTGAAATTGTAGAGGACGACAAAATTCAGGAGAAAGAGGAAGGCGAATGGCAAGAGTCCGAGGAGGAAGAACAAGAGGAGGAAGAGGAAGAGGAGGACTATAGTGACGACGACAGTGATGGACCGGCGAAAGAAGTTCAAGGGCCTAAAGGCAGTGTAATAAAAGTGGTTCAGCATAAACCTCGCGTCGCGTCCACCGTGTGGGCGCGGTTGAACAACGTAAAAAGCGAGGTTACCGACAATTCTGTCAAAGACAGGTAACAATTTTAAGTAACACGGAAAAGGAGAGAATATTGATTTTCTAAATGCAACAATTTTTTAAAGGCAACCGAGGGAACGAGATTTGAGGACTACACTGAAAAGCGGTGATCTGCGATCCCGAATTGGTAATCACACAAGGGGGCGTTCTCCTTTGAGGATAGAAGTGAAAAACGACAAATACACGGAAGGCAGTGAGACGGAATAATTGTTAATTATTCAGACGAATGAAAATGCGGGACATGGTTGTGACGTTGCGTTTCGTTGATGAATGCAGCATGGTGCAAACTTTATAGTTGGTGTATAAAAAAAAGTATAGAAAGTACACTCATTACTCAGGTAACTGTCGACGAATATTAAGTAGAGAAAAATCTTTTATTGTAGAATACATTGAATTCGAAATATTTAAAAGCTTAATTGATCGTAGAATTCTGTGATCCGACACTGCCGAAAATTTGAGAATATAGCATTAGTAGCGTGTAATTAATATATGTATTTAAATGATGAAATCTTCCCAAATTTCTTTTTCCACGTGGCAATTCGAATTCGCTTTTTAACAATATTGGAGCACTGTATTAGACATAATCTTTATGATCTTGAAACGGTATAAAATATTAACGAACGGGTAATGAGTGCTTTCGGGCATGTATATAAACATTATTTAGTATAGGTAATGAGAAAAAAACAGATTTTCAGTAACATAATCGGTACAGGGAAGTGAAATGTATTTTTTAATATTTGTTTGTGTAATTTCAACATTCATGACTAAAAATTATGGATGGTCAAAATGCAAGTATTTCGTTCAAAAGACAAAATATTTTCAGATAGTGCACGATGGAGAAAAAGAAACAAATTTTTATCCCTTGAAAAAGGAAATTATACAGACAAATATTCTATTCATCATACATTAAAAACAACATCGTAATTTTAAAATTTAATTTCTTTTTCGAAACATCTCGGTAGTAAAACTAATTGGACAAGGAAAGAAACTTCAAGATACTCAATTGTACATAAAAGAAAAAAAAATAATAAACTTGTACGCGATTAGTGCGATACGTACAGAGCATTTAGAGTATATTTTCCTTATGTATTTTGCAAATAATGAGATACTTCGAGATCTGTGATTTCTTAGAAATGTACTTTTAAAATGGAGGATAGATAGTGGAGGATGGATGGAAGATAGAGAAGAAACGACGATTCGATCTAACCAAGGATTCATCTAACTTTTTGTTAAAACCATAAAAAAAGGTTGAATGTAATGTTTTACACATATCCTTCGTGACAGAAGACAGTGAAATAAACGATTGAAGTCAAGTGAATAGGGTTAAGAATAATTGTGACATCGATTCCGAATAATTGACCAATAAAGCCGCTTTTATATTAGCACAATAATATTTTGAATAGTCATTTAAAATACAATAATTGATAATTACGATCTCAATACATATATACATATATCAATACGTATATATGTATATCATATATATCATTTACACGAATAACAATTATTCGGATAAGTGGCTGTAGTTTAATTGAAAAATGAAAGATTTTTCGTTGAAGAACACAGTTAATTATCGGGATATAATTCTTTAGCCGCATTCATAGATTTCTACGTCACTTTGAATCTTTATACTAATGTATATATATACATATATATGTATCTATATATGTGTGTATATATATATATATAGTACCCTTTGTCGTCTAGAACAAAACTCCTCTTTCTTTCGTTTTAACACTAGAACTACCAGACAGCTCGAACCTATGTATTACAGAACTTTTATTTCATGGTCATTCAAATCATAGAGATGGTTATGTAGAAAATCATTAAATACATTTATTTGTGTGTGTACTCGAATGAAAATCGTCTCAAATTTCAACAAATATGTTCTCTAAATTTTTATAATCAACTAAAAATTAATCACTCTGACTGTTTGGTACTTTTAGCATCAAACCGACTTGGAAATGCATAAAATTGTTCATCAACTAGAAACAAATTGTAATACAGTCGAAAACACTAAGATTTATGAATGCAGCTGGAGGCACGAGGTAATTCAAATGCATTAACAAACGAGATATGATATTTCTGATATGAGCGTTTTCATATATTTTGTTTTTTTTTTTAAGTTACGTGCTACGTTCAAAACGGCGTGAATATTGAAAAACCATTTCCTAACACCGCTAGCTGTAAATCGACAATCTAACATCGTGTCTATATTTTTCATAACATTTTGTTAATTGCAATGGTCTATCTTGTGTACTAGCCTCCATAATCTACGTTTGCTCTACTACACTCATCGGATCAAAAATATCAATCTCGTTTGTTAAAAGGCAATCGTGCAGGGCATCGTACATTTCGTTCCTCTATCTTACATAAAAATTGTTAATAATTGTTTTCTGATTACTGTATCTGTCTTTGTCAAAAACCAAGCGTTTCACCGTGCGCGCTCTCTCTCTCTCTCTCTCTCCCTCTCTCATGCTCTTTCTCCCCCCCCCCATTTCTCTCTCTCTCTCTCTCTCTCTCGCTTTCTCATACATACTCGCTCTTCTCTTTACTCTTTTTTTTTTCATTTTTTTCTCATATCACTGTTTTTATCATAAATGACGTATAACATTGAAAATTCATAGACGAAATATCTGTTTTCAATATTCGGAATATATAAGATATGAACCGGCAACAACAACAAATACACGCAACGTTAATAAGTATATATTAGGCCTGATTGAAATTGATCAAATGTCTATCAATTTATGTTAAACGCTACGATCTATCGTTGCTCGCATTCGACTTGCATCCTGTACCAGTTTTCTGCGCGACAACAGTGTTCCGTTCAGATTCGTCGGATAAATTAGTCACCGGCGATTAGCTCCTTTCACAGTCAATTCAAACATTCATTATCTCCAAGTAATCATAAATTTCCACGGAAATTGATTGCGTCATTAAATTACTATTCCCACGAGTAAATTGATTAAGTGCTCAATTATTCATTTTCAAAAGATCAAAAATTCGTCACCGTTGGACAAAGTTTTCTGTATACATTTTTTAAAAATACAACTTACAAACACTGCTGTTCAAAGGCTTGAAATCTTTCTGCGCATCGAAAAGAGATTTTATCGAGCAAATTCATTCTCGAATATAAATGAACCGCATTCGCAACAATCGAGTGAAAAGATCGAATACAAGTGAGCAATTGTATACTGCTGAAAGTGTTAATTAGAACGGCGGGCGATGAAACGGTGATTAAAATCCGCGGGAAACTTTTTGGACAGCAGTATGCGAGCTCGAACGAATAATTCGAGCCTGAAAGGCGATCTGAAACACCAATATCGCGAGTCGGCCAACCGGTCTAATAATTTCTCCTCGGTTTTCTCGAGGCTCCTCGTGAAAATTATTCGGCAAACGTTTTCGCGGTGCTAATCGCCAGACGTGGTTTCATTTAAATGCTACGAGACTGTGGATTAACATTAGATTACATACACGTGTGTATATATATACACACATATGTATTTACAAAAGTCTGATACATAGACACTGTACACGCAGAAATGATTTTTCGAATATATATATGAGCTCCGCTGAAAAGCAGTCCGCCATTAAACGCGCTTGACGTTTCAATTTGCACGGAATTGCTTCCACCCTTTGCGTCCTGGATCACAAATCTCGCTGCTTCGAGACTGCTCGATCAACGCAAATATTCAATATCGTAATGGCGATCCTCCAAATTAAATTAACACGCTGAGCAAGGCGCCTGATCTATAATTATGTAAAAGTTGGACTTTGAAGCTTTTGATATTTTAAATAGGTAATGGTATAAAGCGAAATCTGAATAAATAATAGTAACTATTAATAGACTGCGGATTTTATGCATTTAAATGAAATTAAGTGAAATTATTACTAAAATAATTAAAGGAAGAATTTTTAACATGACTTCTGTTCCCTACAAACTTTTTATTTTGCATGAAGATCCGCAGTCTAATTATTGCAAGGACGACCATCGGTACACCATACCGACACTGATGACTATTTAAAAATTGATTGTATATGGCCATTATTAGATGCGACACACTTTCGTCCTTTATCGTTTACTTTCTAGAACCTATAGGGTAAGGGACCCGGTTACTGTGGGGTTACCAATTACTGTGCCTATATCAATTATACTTATTTTAAAGAATATCAAAAAAGAGATATTAAATTGTTTTATTAAAATCCGTTAATGTATGTGTCATAAATCACTTTTTTAATATTCATTATGTTTTAAAAATAAGTATAATCATTTGGCACAGTAATTAGGTTCCTTGTCTTAGTTATGAAAAATATCAGAAAGTCTAAATCACGAATAAATTACGGCAACACCAGTGACATCATACAATATCCATTTTACGGAAAGAAACCGACGATCAGCCAATGTCCTCGAAGGGCTGATAACGCGTATCTTTGCTGGGAACGGACAAAATCAAACGCTCAGCGTACTAAGTTAACTGCTGGAAAGGATCCAAGCATGTTCGGTTCGCAGAAGCATTTTAATATAAACTGTACGTTGAACAGCTTCCAGGGCGTGAAGGGTGAAAGAGAGAATCTTGGAAGGATACGAGGAAGAAAGAGTCGATCATCGATCGTTGCTTCCACCACAGATTATTGCCCTTACAACGAAACGAAGTAACATTGAATTGCATTAACACTTTGAACGCCCAACTAGAAACCCGAAAAATTTCATAAAATTAAAGTAACTTATTTAATGAAATAAAAATTGCAAAAAATCAAATGTGTGATACTGAGTAATCCTCCAACTTTCTTGCATGTTACAGATCCTAATCAAGTTTAGTACAATGAATATATCAACGTAAAAATTCATTTTAAAACCTGCACAAATAATTCCATCAGCCACATATGGGTGACATGGCATTCAACGTTTTAACTGGAAAATTGGTTGCAGTTCGTATGATGCCAGTATAATTAAACTCGCCGGTGACAGTATCGCCGCCATTCGTGGGCTTCTATCGAACAATTACAGTAATGAGCAAAACTGAGTCTACACTATTTGAAGCAACATAACTTTATAAAAATTAGATCAAATGACTTTTATGTTATTGAGAAGTTAGAAGGATTAGTTTATTAGACGAGGTGTGAACGATTTGAATTGGTCGGAATCACAAAAGAAATAGTAAAAGTTGGTTTTTTTAGCTTTTTTTATCTGAGTCTGTATTGAAAATTTAAAAAATGTGTTTAATTCGCTTGAATAAATTATATCCATGCTGAAAATTTCATCGATATTGGTTAATTCGTTTACGAGTTATAAACGCTTAAAAGTGGAAAAATTTCCATTTTTCACGATTTTCGACTTAAAATCACACTTTTGATCCTTCTAACTTCTCAATAACATTCAAGTCGTTTGATCTAATTTTTATAAAGTTATGTTGCTTCAAATAGTGTAGACTCAGTTTTGCTCGTTACTGTATATCCCATCGCGCGAAACGAATACAGTGAACGATTAACAGCTGTATCACTGTACTTCACTCGGAGACTTTCTTCCTCTATTCTCCTGCAAATCGGCTCGCATTCGAGGCACTCGAAAGTACTGAACTACGTTGTCCGTATCCGGTAAACGCCTAATCACCGTTGTTCTATTCAAATTTACGATTTGTTGTAAATTCGGTAAAAAATCGACCGGCCTAGGTAGAAATCAACTAGCTCGAACTATCCGGACAGACGAGAACGTCGCGTTTTCTTTTACCATTATAATTATTGACATCAACCGATGCGCCTTCGTTGCAGATCGTTAAATAAATTAATCGTTTTCATAGGATGTCGCAAATCAGTCGTTCCGGCTACTCCACAGTTGCTAACAGGTTCGAAGCGCAAAGTATTCCTCATAAATAGACTGCGGATTCGACGCATCTGCCATCAAAATGGATGACACCCATCTGTGAAACTACAACAATTTCAGACGATAGAAAGGTGAAAAAACTTGAGAACTAGAGGGGCTAGGATGAGGCATCCAATCACCGTGCCTATATTAATTATACTTATTTTTAAAGCATAATGAGTATTAAGAACATCAGTAGTGTATATATAACATATATATTGACTGATTTTAATGAAAAAATTTAATATATCTCTTTTGATATTCATTAAGCTTGAAATATAATTATAATTAAAAGAGGCAGCGCAATTCGGGGATGCAACTTGCTTCCTGTGTTCTCCAAATAATGCACAAGATCTTTGCACAAGGATCCGCAGTCTACCCGTAAACGTTCAGTACAATCGAGCCGAGAAATACGATCATTTCACACAGTCAAGAGTCGAATGAGAATGACGCGAACATGCCGGCGATTGCTAAGTGGTCCGGAGTCATGGGTTTGTCGTTTTCGATGCGAAATCACAGGGACCAAACAAGTCCGATTCTTCTAAATTTTGTTCGACCGACCACCATCGCAATTATCGGCGCGTACGTTCGCGAACCAGGTCCTCTTCGATTTCCGCGCAACACGATTCTCTAATGGGAATCGGCGCGTCGTTTCCATATAATCTTCGTCCGATTACTAATTTCCATGGGTGAAATCACAGTCTAAAAATCCGGGACGACGTCAACGGTACGGTTATAGTAGCAAGGACACGAAGTATAAAAAGCCGCGTGTTAGATCCTTGCCTTCGCTGGAACGCGCGCGCGTTGGCCTCTCTGAAATTGGAAAGTAAAAGACAACGACTCTTTCCAACAACAAGAAGAATATTAAATACAGGTGATATTAAAAGCTGTACAAAAATCGTTTCTCGTATTCGTTCGACGAATATCGAGTTTCCGAAAATTATCAAAAGTTCGAAACACATCGAAAACAAAACATCGACAACGACTCCGTTATTAGACAGTCTTCCTAAAGCCTCGTACAGACCTGAACATTTTGACGAACATTGCGCCGAACAGCGACTGAAACGGAAAATCGCGCCTTGCGTTTCGGACACTGTTCGTCAAAATGTTCAGATCTGTACGAGGCTTAAGTCTTCGTGTTCTTATCAGTTCTCTGAAATCTCGTCCGATCTACTCGAGTACACTCCGATTTCTCTCTGGCGCTCCAGACATAAACAGTAGCAAGGCTGAATCAATAATCCGATACTCTCCAAGGCTCTGTAAAACAAAACATGCTGAGAAATCGAAGAGGACACCCGCCGGGCAAGTGTGCAATATTTTTTGTTTTGTTTTCAGCATCGTCCTTAAGTCATCGGTAAAAGGGGACACCGTTCGAATCGGAGGCAACCAGGCGTCGCCTTGTTTTTAACCCAGACATGCCTGCGTGTACGTCGTCCTTTTGGTCACTCCAGCGCGTATTCTGCGACCTTGTTTCCCCCTTTTCTGTTTTCTTTATGCCAGCTAATTCGAAACGGAAAATCACGACGAGAGAGATAATAGTGTCGGGCACATCTGGGCTGCGGTTCCGGCAGGAAACTCGCAGAGAACGCGTAGATGCCTCGAGTGGAACAGAGACAGGCACAAAACTGTATTCGAACAACGAACGACGAATAGAAATATATAGTACATAATAAACAGACTACGGATGTTTATGTATTTACAGTGAAGTCTCTCTCTATAATTTTGATGTTGCCTCTACTCAGACTCTCTCCTCCAAGAAAATATAAGTTCGGATCTCCCCCCGTCAGATCGGAGATCGCATAAAGATCCGCAGTCCAGTGATCGATAAGTATATGTGTGTAGGCGAGAAGAAAATCGGTTGTCTTGCACTCGTTGAATCGTGACGGAAAAAGTTCTGCTTGCCCACCTCCAGGGGGCGGAAGTACGAATTACACACATACACGCACGCACGCACACCGTCGAAGTGTTTATCAATAACATTTTATTGGATGCATCGAAGAACGTGAGATCTGATATTTAGTTCGAGGGAGGTAAAGTATTTCACACTGAATATCTTTCGACGAATCGTTATTATTCCCTTTCCTTTTCTTTTTTTTTTTGCGGTTTTCCTCTACTGATTCTTTTTGTTTTGCGCTCCTGTTAGTCTATCGCTTCGCATCAAGCATTCTCTCCTGCATACTTTCTCTCTCTCTCTCTCTCTCTCTCTCTCTCTCTCTCTCTCTCACTATTTAACAAGATTCCTCGACTTGAACCGTCACCGGCAAACGGCGCTCCGCTTTTTTCCCGTAATAGCGCACGCGCGCGCGCACGGATACATCGAGATGTCCAAGCCATGTCCTCGTCGACCGATTGTCATCAATTAGCAAGGTTCTCCGAGCCATGCTAACAATCTTGTAGACAATGGAACCTCAGCACTAACAACGTGTTCGACAACCAATCGGAATGCTCGATCAGCAAACGTTTCTCGCCTACGAGAATTGTCTTCCTCTTCCCGTGCGAATCGATTCGAGGAAATCAAGCGAGGCCATCTCCGAGCTAAGCGGAACGAGATTTAAAATGTACGGGACCCAATTACTGTGAGGGTGCCTATATTAATTATACTCATTTTTGAAGCATAATGAATATTACATTTTTTCATTGGAATCAGCTAATGTTATATATCTCTTTTTTAATATTCATTATTTAGTAATTGATACCCCACAGTAATCGGAGCTCCCTTACCCTAATTTTTGCAACTCTTTGAATTTCGCATCGATTCGTTGCCACTTCGGTTTCTCCGTTGCTAGTGCGCCGGTCAAAGATTCCTCTACTATTTTCGGTTCGATCGATCAACGTCGCGCAACGATTCACACTTCGATCGTTCTCGAAGCTATCTGGGTATGCTTCTCCACGCCTCTGCTCGTGTCTCGATCAACGCTCGCATTTTTTCGCACCGGTCGCTCTATCAATCTATCGCAATCGGATAAGGTTCGCCCATCGACGATCCGCGCTCGCCGTCAGGGACCGAAAAGAAAATGTGCCGGAACGGTTTCAAACTGTTCCGATTGAAACCGTTGCGCAGAACCGAAGTAACGTTAGACTGCGGATCTTCGTGCGCAATAAAAATGTGCTATATCGATCGCAAGGTACTGGAATCAAGCATTTGTTTCCGCCTTTGATAATTGTGCCTTTGATAATTCTGACAAGTTGACGATAATATACCAATACTCTTGAATCTTTTCTTATCCTTAATTATCTACACATTTTTTGTCATAAATGCATATAATCCGCAGTCTGGTTACATTAATTATTTAACAACTGTTTTCGATCCCCGGTTCGCGTACAAACGGAGATTGCGGCTTGGCGCGCGCGTCTCGTTCCCCCGGCATGTTAGTTAGGAGCACGTCGAATACCAAACAAGAAATCGTTAGAACGTTACAACACGGTTACACTTAGAGCGAAGAAACACGAATCGAAACGAGAACGTTTTACAATACACCTAACCGGCATGGTAAGAGTTTGAATATCCGGGAGCCGCGTGCAAGATGGACGCCGGTTCTCTATGGAGGGTACTGAACGAGAAGAACGCGTGCCTCGGAATAACTGCGTGTCGGTAAACGATCCCGCGGGGATATCGGCTCCGTTCACGAAAATCAAAATCGTAGGACGTTAAATGGAACGAAACAAATCATGGGCGTGGCATGCATACGTATTCTAGCGTGTACAGTTGGTTCGGAAGTGTAAAAAATTATAGAAAAAGTACGCATAAGATACCATTCAAACAAACACCATGCACTTCGCACAATAATGGCAGTATATCAGTGTAATAATACCAGTAGATTGTGAAACAAGACGCAATTAAATGGCTCAGAAGAACTGGAAGCTCCATCGAATGCAATTAACTATGAATAAACGTTTGTTTTTTGTTTTTCTCCGTTTTTTTTTCTTACTGCGTCACTCGCTCGCTCTTTCTCGTACACGCACGAGCTCTCTCACTCCCTCTTTTTCTTCCATCCTTATCTAGCGGTATCTCTCCTTTTCATCTCTCTCTCTCGCTCCTTCTCTCACTCTCTCTCTTTCCTCTACAAGCTATACAGTTCAATAAAAGGCAGAAAAGAATTTCTGCAAGGTACGCAACTACCGTAAGAAGAATGATGACACTGGATTACGTAACGCAAGGAAACTATCTTCGCAAAATACTTCCCGATGACTCTTCCTCAATGGCTGTTTGGTTTTTTATTTTTTGCGGCACGCTCAACGTCGCGTCAATGTCTCTCAATGAAATGTTGTTCGCGGGAAGATTTGCTCGAGTGACCTCCTAAGAGTTCAACGAAACACGCATATACCGTAGACTCGAAAGATCTATTACGTAGAGTGAAGAACCGAATTCTATGGCATATGCAAGTTTCAACGGAATCGTAGGAGGCCACTCGGGCGACGCTCATTCCAAGTCCTTGTAACAAAGATACTCCATTGGTTTGTGCGCAAACTGCGCACTTAGACTGCGGATTAGTCATAAATAACTTCCGTTTTGCGTGTGGCGAAAGTGTGCTAAATAATATTTAAATAATAGTGATAACAACAATTATTGCTACGCTTAACCAGGACGAAGGGTACACAATAAATTAATGTTAATAACCGTAAAGCGTCTTAAATCAAAGTAAATTTAAACGAGACGAACAGAAGTTATTTGTGGCTCGATCTTAATACTTTGCTCGTATACAGGGTGTTTCCACGCGCGAGATGGATTTCTGTGTTAATTAATTTATTTGTTGCTATGGTTCGGTCGTGTACACCCGTCTCAAAAACGCCCTGTCTACTTATTTTCGAAAGGAACAGCAATCGTACTGTCCGAGAACGGATTCGAAAGTGATCAATCGGTGTCGCAACTTACAAGTGGACACCAGTCTTAACGACAATACAACGCATTGAGAGGCATTGTATTATTCTTGGTATTATGGACAAGCACACGCTTCTTGGAGTTTCCTCTCTTCACACATATATATATACTCTCTCTCTCTCTCTCTCTCTCTTTCTCTCTCTCTCTCTCTCTCTCTCTCTCTCTCTCTCTCTCGCTCACATGATTTTCTCGTCGGTTGCTGTGCTACATGGCTCAAAGTATATTCTTCACACATGAACACACCGCGTCCACTCTCACTCGGCAATTAAATCACAGACAATGGTATGACAGTGATCAACAATATATAATCGTTAACTAGTGTTCACCTATATAAATTCGGGATAAATAAAAATTATATTGTACAAATTAATATTATGCGTTCAAAGTAACAAAAAAAAACACTGTATTTTGTATTCCTTCCGGTAGAGACATGCGAATGTACAAGTGTGTATGCGCGGACACTGCGGTTTGTTTTTTTTCTTTTTGTTTGTTTTTGTTATCGAAGTTTTGTTTGTTTATTTTTTTGTTTTGCTTTACCTCATTCACCGCTTCCTTTTTCGCCCGTTAACCGCTGGATCGACCTTTTCTTTTCTCTCTTCTCGATCAGTGTCGCGTTCGGAGAGCTTCTCTTTTCTTCACAAATTCGATCGAGTGAACAACTGTAAATGAAGTACACTTCTGTTATTACGACGCCACGTCTTCGCCCCCTTTTTGGTCATCCTGCACACTCGTTGCAGCTGAAACGTGTCATTGTTATTATCGTGTTGATCGTTGATCGCCGTGGATTCGGCGTAAACGAAGCGAGCGTTGGTACCAGTAGACTACATAGCATTCTCCTGATGATTCTTCTTGAATAGGAGAGTTTCTTCAAAGATAAATTGCTTTAAAACTTCCTTTGGAAGGTCGTCCAACTCCATATCAAATTTAAACGGCTCTTCCGCGACGGGCTGGAACAATTGTAAACGTTTCGGTTGCAATAGAAAGTTTCGCTCGATCGAAATCTATTAGAAGAGCGAGAGTACCTCGTCGGAGGGATCGTAATATTGTTCTAAATACGGGTGTGCGAGTGCATCTTCCACGACGATTCGCTTGTTCGGATTAAACGTCAACATCTTGTCTAAAAGATCCAAAGCTCGTGGCTCAGCGTTCGGGAAAAGAGTCGTCCATGGAATCTTTGGTTTGTATGGTAATGATTGAAGATAATTCCGTGCCTAAAGCAAAGAATATAGAACCGATAAAACGAATCCGTCGATGAAAAATGGATGCGGAAGAACAATTTGTACTTTTTCGTTGACAATGCAGTCAAGATCCTCAGCAGACGGCGAGCCAAGAACTCCTAATATGTGGTTTAGTTGGTCTAAGTAATGTTTGCCTGGGAATATTGCTCGTCTTGAAAGCATCTCTGCAAGAATGCAACCGACTGACCAGATGTCTATTGACTTTGTGTAGCCCTATGAAATGGAGTAATAAATATAATATCAAATTATGCTTCAAGTTAGAGATTTAATGTATTTGTTGTTTGTCGTTTGTACCTTGGAATTGAGCATTATTTCTGGAGCTCTGTACCACCTTGTTGCTACATATTCTGTAAGGAAGCCAGCATGATTGTGTTCTGGATCGGCAACTCTGGCTAAGCCAAAGTCACAGATTTTAAGGTCACATGTGGTATTCAAGAGAAGGTTGCTCGGTTTCAAGTCTCTATGCAATACGTTTGCTGAGTGAATGTACTTTAATCCTCGTAGTATTTGGTAAAGAAAATAGCATATATGATCGTTACTAATAGCCTAGAATCGAAAGGGATATAAATCTGTTGCCGTTTCGATCTGCAACTAGCTCGCATTGTTATGCTAACCTGTGTTTTAAGAAGTTTATAGAGATCAGTTTCCATCAGACATTGAACAATATATACATCTTTCATTTGTTCTATAGTAGGTGCCCTTAATATATCCCTTATATCTATTATCTGTGAAAAAGAAAAGAAAAGTTTAATGCAAATTACAAAAACATTTCTGCTTTGAATTAATCAGTGAACACTTACATTTTCATGCTTAAACCTGGTCAAAATTTTTATCTCCCTCAATGTTCTCTGACTATATGTCTGATGTTCGAAAGGTGAAATTTTTTTAATAGCTACCTTTGTTTTTGTTACATTGTCGTAAGCAGATCTGTAAATACAAGATACAATATCAAAGAAAATCTCATCAATTTTTTAAATACAATTCTCCTGTTTTAATTCAAGAACGTTATCTGATGTGCCTTAATTAACGACCACAATACAGGAAGTGATGGGTCAAGATAAAAAAAGTTTTTCCTTGATTAAATTTTAACAAAATTCCTAACATTATCGAAACAAAAGACAAATTCTAGATTTGAAATGCTACAATAAAAGACAAAATATTACAACTACAGTACTCAGGATATAATCGCACGAAAATCGTGACATATGTATAATAAGAAAGTTCCACGATCTTGTGCTGTCAAAAACAATCTAACTTTCGTAGGATATTTTCTCGAGAAATTATAAATTGAATGGCAGCGAAACATTCGCTGGAACCGTGGCGTTCATGAGAGTAATTGCGATCTCGTTAACGGCGTATTGATAAGAACGATAAGCGAATGATAAGGGACAGGGAACAAGGAAGTCGTGACGCTGCATGCAAGCGATCAGGGGTTCGAAAGGGTGTGACAATTGCGTTCAAAACTGGCGCCAAAAGACAACAATACATAACGATGAGTAGCGCTTAACAGCGGGTGCACATGATGCCAGGGCAGATGCAAAATCACGAAGACGCGTCGCGGAACGGGAGTGCAGCCGTAGAAGCGGCGATTCGCCTGACAACTATGTTTTTGATTGTTTATCTTTCGGCCTGTCAGCCAGTCGATACGCGGTCGGAAGTTCTCGCCAGTAACTAGGAGAAGTGACTCGAAGACACTTACACGACCATCCCATAGGCACCCTCACCCATGTACGACAAATTTGTGTACCGGGGGCCAACCTCGAACGTTTGTCCGCGAACGACCTCGCAATTCGGATTTACACTTGCAGAACCTTCGCCCGCCATTTTGACAACTATTTTGCGGCTCCGGCAAAATCGGAACGAGCCTTGCTTCTTCGCCGACTCGCCACGAACGACGCTGCAACTATGTAGATCACCTCGCAAACGCTTCTTGCCGCTGCTTATCAAATAAGTTGTTCGAAATAGTTCTCAGACTAGCCGGTAGAGACACTTTGGAACTCGCGCCGCGTATCATTCTACATAGTGTCACACCCAGAACTGAGTAAAATAACGTTTCAAATAGTAAATACGTAAATAGTCTATTTTATTTGAAATCATATGTGTACTTTCAAAAATAAAATATTTATTTGTTATTTGACCTTGACGTTCAAGGTCAAAATTATTTTTCATTGCATCGTATATGATACCCGTAACGAGGAATATTTTATTTTCTGTTTTAGCTTGCCAAAATAAAAATATTTTATTTGAGTTGTGGAACAGTGATTATTTAAAATAGTAAAGTGAAACATTTTTCTCCAAAATTCCAGCATTACCAAATCTCTGCTATAACGTAGTCGCTTCCAGATAGTGACGTCGTGATTTGTACTCAGGGTGGGGATCCTATCGGGTGGCGATCCTAAGTACGGATCATGACGCCACTGAGTAATCCCACTATTAGTACATATGATCCCTTTGAGGAACTTTTTGTGGCAACATTACCGATAATTTGTCTGTTTCGTTTCAATTAAAATTCTTTTCAAGTTGTAACAAACAGCTCAAATATCAAGGCAACTTACTTATGAACCACCTTGTATATTTTTCGTTCTAAGCTTCATGAATAATATATTCGAGTATAGATTTTTTGCTATAAAATTATTCTTTATTTTTCATGTTTTTCTTATCACGCATACAGTATGTGTATAATAAACAGTACAAAAATAAGTTATTTGATTCATATGTCGTCCCAATCACAGAAATTCCAATCTTCCCCGCTGAGTTCAAGCAACTCTTTAATTTCATCTGCCGTTGCATTAATATCTTGTAAAAGATTGTTTGTACTTTCGTTAGTCTCGGACTCTAGTGCAGTTTCTTTGTCAGTTGCACTTTCAGACTTGGGACTACTTGTAAAGTAATCTAAGGTTGCCTGTTTTGTATTCAAACCGTGTTTCGTAACATTAACGTCTTTAAGAGAGAAGTCTTGGTCGAGACCAACTTCGTTTAGCACGTTCATCTTTCTTTGAATTAAAGGCCACAAGTAATCATCTGCCGTTTGTTTAGCGACTAAATACTGAATCATAACGTTTTCATTTTGGCCGATTCTATGCACTCTATCTTCTGCTTGGCACAGCACCTGTATGTAAAAATGTATAATATTAATTTAAATGAAATAGTATCCTACTGAGTAGGATCACCCCCACCCCTTCTCCTTTCATTAACGAATAATAAAATACCCCAGGGTTCCAGAAGAGTTCAACAAAAACTACGAGTTGAGCAGCAGTCAATGTAATTCCTGCGTTTGCTGCTGTAATTGATAACACTGCAGCTAAAAAATCTTCACAATTCTGAAACTTGTCAACTTGGTACTTTCTTCGCTCAGGATTTGTCTTTCCATCGATCCTAATATATCTGAAACATTCGATTAATTCGCTGTCGATAATAGGATTCATATATTCACGTTCAGAAAACTGTTATTATTACTTTATATCCATAGATTCTGCAACTTCGCAAACAGCATCTAAAATATGTTGGTGATGGGCGAAAATAAGACATTTTCGTTTATCCTTGAATAATTTGGAAACGTAATCACTGAAACGTTAGAGTTGTTATAACAATTATGTTTACTGTCGATGTTGTAAAAAAAACTGTTACATACCATATAGCTTTCTCTTTAGCAAAACTGGTTTCGTTGTAATATTGCAAAAGAGTACTATGTTTTTCCTTGCCATTCAAAGATGTGCGTTCTAATTTTTTGGATATTTCTTGCATTTCTTTTGTACCGACTTTTATTAAGTCTGCATCCAACATAACAACCTCTCTAGAATTTAATATTATGGTTAAATCAATACATATGAAAGAGTAAATATAACTGGACTTAGATTCTTACCTTTTCTTTGTTGGTAACGCAGTCAATACTTCATTTTTTAATCTTCGAATTACGCAAGTGTGTTTCAGCAATAATTGCAATTCTTGCATGTTCGATGATCCTGTGAAGTCCCATCCAAAAGAAGATTTTTCTCCAGCACAATAACGTATTCCATAATCTTGATATCTATACAAAAATAAGACTTAGACTTCACTTAAAATAAACCTGTATAGAATTTAACAAATATTTTATATTACCCCATGAAATTTCGCATTATAAGATTTATTTGAGAATACAGTTCTATTGGTCTTGACAATGCTGGCGTTCCAGAAAGTAGAACAATGTGACCCGCTTGAGAAGTTACGCATTGTGCAGCCTTATATCTAGCAGTTTTAACACTTTTCAAGGCATGAGATTCATCCTATAAATGAGTGCAACTATTATAGAATACTTATACAATCTTCTTTCATTATAATGTAATCGATAGAGGTGTGCGAAGAATCAAAAATGTCGGGTCCCCTAAATATTACTCTCGAATAATCCCGAAAATTCTCGGGAATCCCGATATTTTCGAGTTCTGGCACACTTCTAGTAATCAAGTTCTTTTTTTATATGTACCAGAATAACAAAACCAAAAGCTTTACGTTCGAATGTGTCTATTGCTCGTACTAAGAGATCGTAAGACGTGATAACAATCTTGTTATTATCAATAAAGTCTTTTGCGTTTGTAAAGTGGTAAATGTAATGCGTAGGCACAGATGGTAAAAATGTGTATATTGCTTCTGCCCATTGATACCTAAATTTAAAAGTACAAAATTTAGCAAATACACATACAGAAGAAATATAATTCATAGAAATTATGAAATGATCTACTCATGCTGTATCTTTCTTACTGTACCTAACTGAGGATGGCACAACAATGAGAAGAGGCCAATCTTTTTTAAAGTAATGTGCAATTCCTAATGCTTGAATGGTTTTCCCTAAACCCATATCATCGGCAACTAGACATCGTCCACCTTTCGATATTCCATAACTAAACAAACAAAGTAAGAATAGCAAATAATTATAAACACAGTCTATTAACAGAATGAGTAATAAGAATCACCATATTCCTTCGCGCTGAAAGGGCATCAGTTGACTCAATAAGTGAGGATCAATTTGTGATAAATCAATGTCCTTAGCACTGCTGTCTGAAATAGCATTTTTCCTAAATACCTATTAACATATTTTTAAATAACATTCTCAATTAATAGCTAGAGATGGCTATCAATAGCTGTTGCAATACATTGTTAATATAATACCTGAAGAACCGCATTTGGTAATCCTGTTATATGTACATCTGACTTAAACTTAATTAGTTTTTCCATTAAGTTTTCATAATCATTTAAGTTGAAATTCCATGTTTTAGTCTTTGCATCTAAAATGAATCGATAATAACATTGTATCAGACTTCTAGTGGTAATGTACAATTTTATACATCAAATTAGTAGCTTTAAATGCATTACCATATGATCTACTTGGAATCGTTTTGCATACTTCAATGATTGCTGGCAGATAAGATGATGTTTCTAACACAAACCTGTTGTCGCTTATCATGTGACATTTTCCAGTCATGCGTGTTTTTTGTCCAAAGAAACTTTTAGTACCTATAGGATTAAAACGTTCCTTTTGCTGATTGAATTTTGTGTTGCTCTTGAAAGAATTATCCCTAAATTTTGCGTTAAAATCGGCAGGTTTGTTCCCTCCTCTTTGAAATGGCTTATATGTATTGAATGACTTGTTCTCATTATTAATTATACTAGTAGAGGGTACATTGTTTTGTGTTCTAACGGTGCTGGATGCATTGCTCTTTCCTTGTGCTTGTTGTTTACGTTGTAAAGCCAATAGACGTTTTCGCTCGATTTCTTCCTGAGAATAGCTCATATTTGTAGTTTCATAAATGTAATACTACAAGATGAAATACTTCTACCTGCAACCATGTGAAATAAATGTAAACAATTATGTAAACAAGTTAAAGGAAAAGCTTCAATAACATGTTTACATACATCAACATCACAACCAGCTGCTGTAACACACTTTACACTAATTTTACTACTCGCGTAGAATCTGTCAAGTATTATCTAACATAACTGTTTATTTATTTAAATGCTATCAGCGATTTTAAATTGTCCCTAACCTTCCCCGTCGCTGGTTTAGAGACATATCTCAATGGTGTCGACAGGTGACGATGGATGTCGTTGGGTGTCGTGTCTATAAAAGTTCCATCTCTCTAGACAATCACTCTGTGGCACTCTGTGGTGAATTTACAAATATACATAAACAATACGTGCGCATCCGTCGCAAATTTCGTCGTGATCTGCACGATCTTAGATTGTTCCTTTTTTTTATTTGTTATGTCTTTACAGTATCTTGACGATAAAAGATTTGGTTTTCGAAAACACCCGAAAAGTTCAAGGATTTGAATTTGGTGCTTTCATGTGTAGATTTTTTTCGTGTCGGGATTTTCTCGTAGAATTTTGAGTTGCAAAAGTTTTGTGCATGACAACGAATGTGTAAAATCCAAACTTTTTTTACACGTGTATGATTCGATTAAACTAACTTCTCTGTTTTGGGTTTCTCGATGATACAAAATTAAGTTTTGAAATATTTACTATGTCATGTTCGAAGGAATGTAGAACAGAAATACCGATATCCTGTACGTATTTTACGTTAACAAAGGGTAATTGGTTACTGAAAATATAATTACATAATTATTCTTCGATATTTCAGCGGACGAACATGAATTCGTCGAACCGAGAAAGGCGGTCAAAATACCGGCTCATATGGCAACGTGGGAAAAATCGGAGGCGTATTTTGTAAGAATCTGTGTATTATATTAACTTTTCTTGCTTTCTCAAAGCAATGAAGCTTCAATGTGTAAGACACGATATAATGATTTTATAGGAATACTTGGGTTTTATATTAGCCTTAAATGAGGCTGTTCAAGGAAAAGCGCTGGATGTCGAATGCCCTCAAAGTCCTGTGATAGGTCATGTAATTGCAATGCTTAATGAGCTTGATGAATGGATAACTCAGATACCTCCAACCGACCAACCTCAACGTTTTGGCAATAAATCGTTTAGAACGTGGTATGAAAGGCTTCAAGAGGTAAATATTTATCACTCCTACACGGAAATGATTAAACCCTGATAATTTATGATTTAACCATGTTAATTTACGTTGTATATTCCAGCATGGAATGAATCAATTGCAAAAAGTATTACCAAAAGAAATGTATAAAGCAGTCCCAGAAATAATCCAGTATTTGTATGAAAGTTTTGGTAATCCAACACGTATAGATTATGGTACAGGCCATGAAATGGCATTCCTAATGTTTCTGTGCTGCATGTTTAAAATCGGTGCATTTAAACAAGACGACAAAGTTGCTGTAGTTGTAAAAATATTTAATAGGTAATGTTTTTTGTATTATACATAATACTTAACATTACGCAGACTGTAAGCCTTTCCTTTCTTTTTTTTCAAGGTACCTTGAGTTGGTACGTAGATTACAATTAACTTACAGAATGGAACCAGCAGGTAGTCACGGTGTGTGGAGTTTGGATGATTATCAGTTTGTTCCCTTTATATGGGGAAGTGCACAATTCATTGGTAATTTTTTCATTTCTGTATATTTGTTAGAAAATATTAATAATTGTTTGAAAAAGTATTCTCATGCGGTGTGCTAATATTTTAGGCCATCCTCAATTAGAACCACGTCACTTTGTTAATCCAGAAATTGTTGAAGCACACAGCAAGAAATACATGTTTCTTGGTTGCATTGAATTTATTTCTAAGGTTTGTATATTTGTACTTAAAAAAATTGTACCAGTAGTTTACACAAATGTATTGTTAATATTACATTAATACCAACAGCTAATAAACATGCTTTCAATTTATAGGTAAAAGTTGGCCCATTTGCTGAACATTCAAATCAATTGTGGAATGTTAGTGCAGTCTCATCGTGGGTTAAAGTAAACAGTGGTCTTATTAAGATGTACAAAGTAGAGGTAAATATTAATTAGTGACCGTTAAATTTAATGGTAATGATGAGACGTGTGCGTGGAATCGAAAATGTCCATTCAGGACGGGTCGAAAATTTTATTCGGTATTGGATCGGGTTCTCCAGAATATTCGGGATTCCCGAGCATATTAGGGTTCTCGACCATCCGGTACCCATCCATTTTCGGGTTCTCGCACACCTTTAGTAATTAAAAATGTATTGATTCAATTATATTACACTTGAAACATTAGGTTCTTTCGAAATTTCCTGTTATTCAACACGTTTTATTTGGCTCCCTGTTATCGATAAAACCGGCAACTGCCAATCCTGTTGGACGAGGATCTCGTCAAGATCAACCCACAGGACCACCACCACCGCCTCGTAAATAATACCGCAATATTACACAAATATGCTCTGTACTTGTTGGTGTAGATTATAACACATATTTATAATAAAATTGTACATTACCAGCTTACACTATTTATTGTCTTGTTACATTTAATAAGTATGTTAAATATATTATTTTAATGTTTAAAGCTTTATTTAATCATTTATTATGTCGACCTAATGCAACTGCAAATTAAGAAATATAGCAAGATACTCACTAACAGCAGTAATATTGACATTACATCTGCCTCCTACTTTGTATACAAACACAATTCTACCAATGAAAGTCTTTCACTCGCTGTACACAATGTTTTTTGTAAACATTAAAAGACGAATCACAAACTAAGAATGATTCAGTAATCGTATGTAAATACGTAAAGTGGAATATTTACTAAAAGATAATATTTAAATCTAAGGATAGCGTAATTATTGTGTCAAAACATAAAAATGTGTAAAAAATACATTATTATCATACTATTTCTTCTAGTAATAATATTCGTAACAAATTCAGAAAGATCAAGCGGATTATACATAGACAATGGTCTGGATCAAACAATATTACACCATATTAGTATTAAACAAAAACGTAAAATGGAATATAATTTGTTAAACGTTCTAGAATTGCCTAAAAAACCAAGGAGAATCACACGAAAAGCTCTATTAGTGAAAAGATCTGCGCCCAAGTTTCTGCTAAATATTTATAAAAATGTATTATCGAACGAAGAGAACAAATCATTTTATGACAAATACGAAGACATGGAAGAATTTGATATAAGTAGTTATGATATTAATATTATTGATCAGAGTGACTTCATTATGACTTTCGGTGCACATAATCCACATTCAGGGAATGCGTCCAAAACGAATAGAGGAAAACGAATTTGGTTCGATGTGTCAGAAGTTCCGCAGGGAGATCATATTATTTCAGCTGAACTAAGACTTTACCAAAGTCTGGGAAATATTTTTGACTACAATAAGACTTACACGATAACATTGCACAGAGTGGCTCAAATAAAAAATGGTAGACGAATTAAACATTATATTAATTCAGCTAACACCACAACAAATAAAGAAGGATGGATAACTTTAAATATTAGCCAAGGACTTGAATATTGGGTGAATCATCCAAAAGAGAATCGGGGTTTATTCGTAGCAGTACATGATGTCGATTACATTGGACACATTTTAAGACCGGATGATATAGGAATTGTAGGCGTTTCAGGAGTTCCTGAGAAGCAACCATTCATGGTTGGTTTCTTCAGACATTCTGGGAAGCAAAACAAGCACAACAAACTGCAAAGACAGAAACGAGATCGACCGAAAAAAGTGGGCTTCAGTACTATAAATATTCCGAATAATCCGTATATCGATTTTAATAATCGTAGAAAACGAAATTCGTGTAATATGAAAACTTTATATATAAGCTTTAAAGATCTTCAATGGGGCGATTGGATTATTGCCCCAGAAGGCTATAATGCTTTTTATTGTAGCGGGGAGTGCAATTTTCCACTCAATATTTATATGAATGCAAGTAATCATGCCATTGTGCAAACTTTAGTGCATCTTCTAAAACCAAATGAGGTACCAAAGCCTTGTTGTGTTCCTACAAAACTGTCACCGATATCGGTACTATACTTTTTAGATGATAGTAATGTTGTATTAAAAAAGTACAATAATATGGTCGTTAATAGTTGTGGTTGTTATTAAGTTCTATAATTAATATTTCTCAGTAAAAATGGACCAGAATCATTTTACTGGATTCAAAGGATTTTGGTATTAACATCCTAATAGATAAAACGATTGATAGTATTTTTAAAATGATGTATTTGAATAACGTTTATAATAAAATATTCTAACAATAACAATATGTTTATAAAAACGTATCAAAACTATATTACAAAGGCAGTTTCTCTCTTTTATATATAAAAACGGCAATATATTATCATAAATATAAACTTTTAGATATCTAAAGCTTAGATTGTGTCATTCCTTGTTCAACAATTCCATTTTTTATGAAATCAGTAATTTCATTGGGTTTAAAATTCAGTTCTGTAAGAATCTCTGTAGTATGCTCACCAGGTTCAGGTATTTTTTCACATACCTTTGACTTCCCAGGAGTGAAAGATAAACGTGGAGCAGGTTTTGGAACAACTAATTCATCTTCCAACGTTGTGAATGTGTTTCTTTCTCTGTTATGAGCATTATGTGCAACTTCTTTTATATCTAGAACAGGTGTTACACATGCATCTGTGCCATCAAATATGGCACACCACTCAGCCCGAGTCTTTTGCTTAAAAATTTTTTCCAATTTCATTTGATTTTCTTCAAATTTATCATACTGTGGCATTTCTTCTTCCGATAAGCCAAGTTTCTCCAAAAATGTTTCATAGAACTGCGGTTCAATAGCACCGACACATAAATACTGCTTATCTTTTGTCTCATAGGTATCATAAAAATGTGATCCAGTGTCTAGCCTATTTGGAAGTATAACAGATTTACTCACAGAATTGTAAAATAAAAAGATCACCTTAATCAAAAACACTTACATATTTTTACCACGTGGTTTTCCCCATAATTCTGGTAAATTTCTGGTTCTGAAAAACCAACTACCTAAATATGCTGATCCATCTACCATTGATGCATCCACTACTTGGCCAACGTTACTTCTGTTACGTTCTAATATTGCCAATACTATTCCAAAGGCACACATTAGTCCACCGCCACCAAAGTCAGCCACAAGATTGATCGGTGGTGTTGGTTTTTCATTAAAACGACCAAGTAGAGACAACAAACCTATATTGCAATGAAAATAATACAATATATTTCATCATAAAAATTGAAGCATTGTATTGATTCAAGATTTTCTTACCAGATAAACCTAAATAATTAATATCGTGACCAGCCATATTTGCATAAGGCCCTATCTGCCCAAATCCTGTTAATCTAGCATATATTAATCTGTTATTTGTTTTCATAAGATCTTCAGGGCCTAGTTTCATTTTTTCCATTACACCTATTAAATCAATACTACTCTCTTAGTTTCTTCAGTTTAAGGAAATCGATGTGATACAAATTATCAATCGTTGTTGAAAAGTACAAACCAGGTCTGTATGGATCTATAATCGCATCGCTTTGATCACTCAACTTTTTAAACACTTTAATACCCTCCTCCGTTTTTAAATTCAATGCAATCGATCTTTTTCCATGACTGAGACGATCGGGAATTATTGTATATGCATTAGCCTATGGAGAACAAATGACATTACTATAATAATATAAGATAGAAAACAAAATCCTATAGTCATTGCGACATTTATTTCAAATGAAACATATGATGGCAATGTAGATGCATTACACATATGACTAATTTAAACAAAAGAAACGTTATGTTTTTATTGTACCATTTATACCTTATCTACTTTAATAACGCTCGCACCGAATTCAGCTAATATCATCCCGCAAAACGGGCCTGGTGCCAGTCCAGCTAATTCTAAAACTTTTATTCCTTTCAAAGGCATTTCTTCAGTGGGTAAGGATAACAAACAGTGTTACACAAGCGATGTGTTTATTGTTTTTGACTATCAATGATCCAGTTGCATATTCATATATGCAAGTATAACATAAAGCCTGAATTTTAAGCAAAAGTGTATCTGTTATTCAAATCATAGTAAACAAAGTATAATTCTGGAGAAATTTGACGAGTCATAGTTATTTCAATGTTGGCATTCAAATTTTTAGAGAAAAATCATTGTTAGTTGGCAACACCGGCGCGTGCGGTGTGAGGAAAATAAATATTGTTGTCGTAACCTGTAACAAAATACATTTAATATTTTATAAAAGAGATTCCATTGTAATATTCTCAACATGAATCCGACAGAACCAACAAGTACCGAAACGTTAAGGTAATTTTTTGTTGAAAAGATACGGAAGTGGTTATACATTTTTCTTGTGACAAGATTACGGAAAATGTGCCGGTTCACAATTTATACAACTCACTTTTTCAATAATAAATAAAGAATTTGTGCAGAAAAGTATAATGAAAATTATACTATTATTATTATACTTATTATTATTTTGTCTGAAAATTATTTTTAATTATATAGTTGTTCTATTACTGTACCATTTATTCATTAGTTTTCAACTAATGGTCAAGCACAACACACGTTATGCTTGCCTAATATATGTGTTCATTTTATAAGATTCTTGAAGGAAAAGAATAATTGAATGTTGTTTTTTCGTTTAATATTTATAACGTATGTAATAAAATATGAAACTATACAATTCTTTCGAGTTAAAATAATTAATATTTTATACATTTATAGTTCTAAAATGAAAGATGTTATCGATGTGTTAGCCATGCAAAGAGAAAAGAGAAATACTTTGCAAAAAAGTATTACAATTGACTATACCAAAAGTAGTGACAGTTTCACAGTTTCAAGATTTATATTTGAGTGTGGTAAGTATTATCTATATACATAGTACAAAATCTTTACGTTGAGTAAAATATTATTATTAAATAGCAGATTTTTTTGTATTTATGACAAAAATGAGTAGGTGTACTTTAAAACAGTAAAAATATTAAAAGAATTAAAAAATACTGTTATATTATTATAAAGAACCTTTGTCTAAATATTATATTATTAATATCTTTAATTCATTTGTGAAATTATAGGTTTAAAACTAGAAGCTCATCCATTAACTATCGCCACAGCTGCCACTTTGTACCACAGGTTCATAAAGGAGGCTGCCCCAGGGGGTTACGACAACTACGTAATTCAAGAACTAATTCTAATCTAGACTTATACATGTTGTCTAATTAAGTTTTATAAAAGGTCGTATATATTTCAGCTGATTGCCGCAACTTGTCTTTATCTAGCAGGGAAAGTAAAAGATGACAATTTAAAAATAAGGGATGTAATGAATGTCTCGTACAGCACACTACACAGAGGATCACAGCCTCTAGAATTGGGAGACCAGTATTGGAGCATGAGAGATGCAATTGTGCAAGCAGAATTATTAATTATGCGTATGCTGAAGTTTCAAGTGACTCCAGTACATTCACATAAAGTAACTGTTAATTTAACATAATAGATGGTTACAGTGTATATTATAAATTAGAATGTTATAAATTAATGTTATGAAATGTTATCAATGTTATGTAATCAAATGCGTTGTTGTTTTAGTATATGCTGCATTATCTAAGGTCTCTACAAGCATGGTTTGGAGAAGAAGAGTGGTCTAAATATCCAGTTGCAAAGACCAGCATGGCACTTCTACAAGATTTTCATCATTCACCCGCCATACTAGATTATCCACCAAATTTGATAGCCATTGCTTGTGTCAATTTATCACTGCAGATTTATGGTGTTGTGGTACCATTAATGGATGAATGTGACCAACAACCATGGTTCAATGTAAGAGTTGAGGATCGTTCAAAATGTCAATGCTGCAAATTACTTATTATAAAACGGAATATAATATGTATGTAATTTTTAGGTATTTTGTAAAGAATTAACCAGGGACAAGCTTTGGGAAATAATGGAAAAAGTCATGGCTGCATACGACGAAGAACCAGAAACTCGAGATAACTGATGCATTTTAGTTCGTTTTTCAATGTATAAAATATCCAAACAGCTTGTATATTAACAAAGACTTGACATTCTACTCATAAAAACTGGTATTGACAGAGTACAAAAATAAATCGAGATCGTCTTTAAAATATAAGATTTTCGATCCTGTGTTTCGTACTTTTTTTTATAACATTGATCTCTTTCATATATTAATAAATAATATAATAAAAATAAAGAATCAGAATTATTTTTTCATATTCGCTATCGTAATGAGATTCAAATAAAATTGTACCAACCCAGAATAATAATGGAGTTGTAAAATAGATAAACGACTAAGATCGTTTACAGCAGCAAACATTCTAATAAATACATGTGTATATTAACCCTTTTGTTCATCAAACACAAACCCTTTTGTTCATAAACACCCTAATCATGAATGGCATGAACACCCTGTATAAGAAACCCTTTTGTTCATAAACACCCTAATCATGAATGGCATGAACACCCTGTATAAGAAATAATAAAAACTAATATTTCTTTTCAATTACGTACTATTTTGAGATATTACAAAACCATTTTCGTTTTTTTGTAACGTTTTCATAAATATTAGTGATAAAAACGGTTTGGAGATTCAACCAAGATGCGCGTGAAGTTAGTCTCGTTAGCGATCCACTATTATTATAGTCAAGTATGTATATATATGTGAGTATAATAAATATTATTTTCAATTAAATACAGAAATATTGCTTGTTTACTACTTTGAAAGGCGAACAGAGATTTGTTGAAGTGTTATGCTTGTTTCATAGAGCGGAAACTAGGTGTTTCATTCATAAGAACGTTGAGCATGACATTGTAGCGCGGTGAATATTTACAAGGTTTGTCGAGTGAGAAATTTGAAGTAGTTAATGTTTGTCAACAAACTATGAAATAAAATGACGACGATGGAGAAAATGGACATATCAATCCCATTGAAGAGGGAACGAGACGTATTCGACATTCTGGATACCGATGATGACAATACTAGTCTCGAAGATATTAATAATCTTTTGTCAATATCATTACCTTCCCTTTCGACGAACAAATTACAATTTTCCACTGATCCAAACGATGAATTTCTTCGATTGACCACCAAGGCATGTTTTATACATTTAACAAATTAATTTTTTCAAAATACCAATATTTAAACCTGTATATCTCTATTAGCTAGTGAATAATCAATCTCGTAAATTTTTACAGTTTAGTGTTCATCTCTTTATTTTTCAATTTTTGATATTTAGATGTTTAATTCGAATACATGCTTTGGATTACAGGTTCGTGCAGTATATTACTCGTATCTTCATAAGTGTTTGCTCACCAATTATATTCTTTATTATAAAGATAAAGACAAAGATATATTATGTGAACAATTGAAAAAATGTGTAAACCAAATGGAATTGCATGCCGTATGTTCGTCTTTAGAAGCATCTTTATATAGGCAAAATATGTTGAAGATGGTGAGTTTATTGTGTTAATGTTAGTCAATTAATTAAATCGATTAACAGTCAAAAGTAAGACACTTATAGATTTCAGATGTGAAGTCTTATACCTTGGATAAGAAAGCTTATAAGAAGTTAGTGATATTTCTAGAAACCCCACCAACCAAGGTGGACGTAGGTGTTCAGACCATTAATTCATGGGCAGAATTGGAGAAAATCGATAATATTCAGAGCATTTGCATTACATCTAATTGCGAGGAATTATATTGCGAGGAACAAGAATCGGTTCTCAAAGTAGATGTGGATGTAACTGATACAAACGAAATTCAGAAGGAAATATTTGATCCTTGTAGTTTCAACAATACAGCTTCACCCACCGTAAACTCTACCTGCTGCAACGATGTAGAACAGAGTACACTTAAGATTGAGTCAAACGAAGAACTTACCGACACAATGGCAATTGATGACAAAATAGCTAAAGAGGAATATGAGATTTTTAATTGTACACAGGATAATTCAAATACTCAAATGTTAAACAATCCATCCAGTATTCAGAATGAAGACGAAAACTCTCAAGATTCGCTTTTACAACACATGGAAGACATGTTCTGTGATAGCGATGATAGTAGCGATCTCATGACGTTAATAGAGAAACATTCGGGAGTGAGTAAAGCTAATGTGGACAAAGAGATCAATAAAATATGCTTGGAAACGAATTCTCTTTTTCCACTAACTTCCAATGGCTCTGCTTGCATACCCGAAAGCAACGACAGTACAAAGCTTAACATTAGAAGCAATAATGTAAAACCATCAAATGTAAATACAGGAAAGTATAGTTTTAGTTACTATAAAGAAATGAAGAACAGAGAAGCCAATGAATCGTTAGGAGTAGAGAACGAAACTCCCGAAATTAAACAGAAACGCAGGATGCACAGCATCTGGTTCGTAGAACGCGTGTATCAAGTTTCAAAGTTAAAAGCAAAAATGACAGAGTTGTCTTTGCAGAATTATAGAAAGCATATAAGAGTAAAGGAAAAATTTCTCGAATTGTTCGGAGAATCGGACGACGAAGAAATGATGCCAGATTTACCGATCTGTATTGAAGAACACTTGACTGCTTGTAAAGAGAGGATAGCACCATGGATAGTAAAACATCTAATGCCATTTTACAAGAAACGTAAAATAAAAAACAGACAACTGTTTAAAGTAGTTGCAAAGCACATAGCCAACATGCTTATTATTGAAAATACTTTCCCTGGTTAGTGTCCATTAGAACTATATAAAATATACTTAATAAAAATAATGTGGTACAGCGTGAAATAAGTAATATTTATTTTTGTTTTTCAGAGCAAGACTGCGTGAGTAAATATATAGAAACGTATTTTAAAAATAAAAAATTCATTAGAACTAAACAAGATGTATACTTATAAATATAAATTACATAGTCTTAATTCGTTAAAGAGGAAAAACTGTCTTAACACAAACGTGTTACTAGCGCCATAATTATTTAATGTTTAAAGATTTCGAATTTAGATATAGTATAAGGCTACAATGTACATATTATTTTAAAAGATAAGAACGCAATAAAGAAGGGTGTTAAACATTGATTGTCCAAAGGTATGCATACAAAAGGAATGCAGTGTAAATAGAAAAGCATAGTAATGATCTTTCTTGTAGAAATGTATCCTTACGAATCATATAAAATTGTTGGTTGAAATTTTATTTTTACAGCTCTGCTTTTTTGTTAATAAGTTCTATATATGTATACATATATTTTTTAAATCAAGTAGAAACTTTTATTAAGACTTTTCTTGTTACTAAACATCGAAGCTTCAAAGTAGTATGTAAGTCACAGTCTTAATCTTCTTTTATACCTCTTAGTATTTATCATGATATACGATACTCCTGTGTATACGTGTATGTATGCGTGTAAACCCATACACAGGTATACATATTATGTACACTAGTGTAGTCAAGTATAGATGATGAAAACTTAAATGAAAAACAGTAAAATAGCTTTCTTTTTCTATGCCCTGTACACAGTCCCTTTGACAATTACAAACTTTTAAGAGAAATGTTGCTTATAGTGTAAATTTAAAGAATATAAAAACTCAACATAGAAGATATTGATTTTACTGTTGATTCCAGTACAATATTATTTCTGTATTCTATCTGTCACAATAGAACAAAAAGTATATGTATAACAAGGAGATTCAGAAACGCCTTAGTTATATATACTTTTATCATTAATAAACAAAGAAGTATGTTCAGTAAATTTTTCGATTTCTTAACACTCCTTTCACGTAGAGAATATGAAATTATAAACAATTTTTTAAGAGATTTATCTCCATTTTTTAACTGAATTATATCTTATCTTCCTAGTCGCAATAGCACTGTTTATACATCGATTTATATGCTCTTTACAAGTTGTCCAATAGGAAATTGTAATTCGAAAATATTATATTTTTCGTCTATTTCTCTTTATCTTACTCTAAATACTTTTGATTTCAAAATATATGTTCGCAATGATACCGCAAATATATACAGAATTTTACTGAAATTGGTTTTAAAACAGCAAAAGAAAACTAGCTATTACTATTTCTATTGAACAACTTGTAAATAAATAGCTTTCATCTTGATATCTTAATTTCATGACATATTTCGGAATTTATGAATTTTGTATTTGTATATAAATTGAACTGTTTCATCCAATGTAACTTTGCTATCTCTGAAAATAATAATAAATATCAAATTATATACTTTCTCTCTTTAAAAAAAAAAAGGTCAGAAACGTTACAATATTGTGAAATAAAACAGAAATAAAAAAACTGTTGCTACACTGTTTCAGTGAATTATGATGACAATTGGATCCTTCTGAGTGTATAGAACATAAACCTTGAAACACAAATACTTCAAAAGAAATCAATTTTGTAATTTGACATCACAGCATTGAAAGCTCGAGTAAGTATTGCATATAAATACAGAAGGATCTCTAAAAAAATTCTAGAATCAATCTTTAACATAGTCAAATATGACTTTAAATATTGAAGGTGGGGAGGAAAATATACTTGCAATGAGTCTTATTGTAACTTATGTATTACGTATTTTTCCAGGTACGTAGTTCTTGTCTATTACAGCTTCTTGCAGAAACATGTGTAAACATCTTTCATTCTGTGCTAGTGGGTGTCCGGCTATTCTGAAAAAAATTGTGATTTTCCAGTTTTGAAATTCAGAAGACACAATAACAACCTATATGTTTTCAACTCATAAATATACATACTTATTAACAAATTCCTCTAAACCTTTTCTTCGATTTTCGATAAAATCTTCTTCAAAAATACCATCGTCTCCTCGAAAAGGCATCTGGCGTTTCCAGGCCTTCCCTGGTAATGGAGGCACTACAATCTATATGAATTAAAAATAAATTTTTAAAATGACATAAAAACTCTGTAAACACCTGTATTCTACATCATAGGATAAATGTAAACGTAATTACCAACTGACCTTGCTATCCCTTTCTAATTCATTCCTTAGCCATTCAAAGTCACTGTACCTTCTCCTCACTGTGGAATCTTTAACTTTGAAAACTGGTAGGTTTGTCTGAATAAAAATAGAAAATAATTGTCACAATCATTGATTTGAAGTAGTAATAACAAAAGGTATAGAAACATTAGTGCCGCTTTAAAATATTTCTAACAAGAAATTATGTTAGATAAACGTTTGAATTGAACGCAAATTGCTTGTATTTATTACTGTTCACCGAATCATTAATATAAGTTAATCTACAATTCTATAAATGGACCAGAGAATCACATACACATTTTTGTATCTGTTCCTTTTTATCACCAAAAGTAAGATAACAGACACTGCCCATGATGCGATTGATGAACCTAATGACATTATTAGAATCATCCCGAATATTATTACTGTACTATTCATTGAAAAATAACGTCGAACACAAGGAAAATAGCCGATAGATGACATTTAACGTCGGAAAATTAACAGTATTGATGTGTGTATGCATTGGCCGTGGTACAGTGTTATTAACGAAAAACAAAAGACAATCGCGCATGGTTTGATAGACGATTCATGAATTCGTGATGGAATGTAATTCGATTTAATTTGGGATATAAAGTCCACGTAAGCGTGTTCTTTTGATAATAATACGCGATGCGTTGTATTTCAGCGGCAAAAAGAAAATGATCGCGGGCGATGCAACAACCGAGATATTTTTTTCGAACCCGCCGTGATATCAACAAAGTAAGATTAATTTGTTAGAAGGGTAGGATTTTACTTACCCTCATGCGAACTTCATAATCCGTATACCGTCTCTTGCCGACGCCGTGTGTGATTGGATTAATCACGTCAATTTCGAGGAAATTTGCAGGCGCTGCATAAGCGTCGTCTAGGGTCTGTTTTTTAACATTTAAACGGCGTGTCGCGTCCACGGTCGTATCTGCCATACCTAACGATTAGAAATTAATTAAACCGTTTCGAAGCCAGGTAGAAAATAAATCCAGCACGATAGTTAAGGAAACTTCGTCAAATGACAGCGGCGAGAAACTTGACACAATTCGTTCTCATGTGTTACGTCCGTGGTCATGGTGCACGGAACTGTACTCAGAGAGAAAACTCGCGGAGGAAATCGAATCACATCTTATCTCGTCGTTGTGTGCAATTTAAGGATTAGTATATGTATATACACATACATTAATGAGTCCAATGCTACTTTTCTTTCAAAAGATTAAATTATATCGCACGATCTATACACAAACGTTAGCAGTGTTAAAAGGATCAATCGGAAGGTTTTTAATTCTCTAAAACGTAGGCGCGCTAATTAGAAATCCCATACCAACTCTATGTGCTGCATGTTCCATGGAAGGAACGATTCTATTTAAAAATATTTAAAAATTGATTATAAATATTGTACCACAGACGAGGTATAGGAGTAGACCAATCACCCAATGTATTTGTTTGTCTCACAGTCGCTGAGCTTTAGAGTCCCATTACCACTTGTGGTAGGATCTGATCCAGGCTAAAGTTGATGTAGGATCTGAGCTATGCTAAAAGATAGTGCAAGTTATGATCCAAGCTAAAAATTGGAATATAGTGCAGCACTATACCAGAGAGGATAGACTATACCGGGAACACATAAACCCCAGGCGGAGCACTCTCTGTTCCTCTTTGTGAATACTAAGGCACCCTGTAGACATATGGAGAGTCTATTTCCAAGGGAACGGTTCATTCACAATCTTAGGGACACGGGTACTCGCGTATTTAAGGATTTGTTTATTACTTTGTTTCACGTGTATTTGAACAGATAGATACATGTAAAATAGGAATCTGTAGTACTGACCGAGAGGAGAGGGTGTTAACAGACTGACGCGGAGAAACTTTTTTTTTAAAGTAACGATTGTTTATTGTATAAAACAAACACACTCTCGACACAGGTACTCCTGTGCACGTATATAGATCTAACGTAACTTCTTCACGACAGTGATAACATTTTGATATTCACGATACAGGTGGATCTATATAAAAAGTCAGTTCGCTCACACTATGAGGTGTGAGACGTCCGCCGTGTACGCGGCTGGAGATAGTCTGATATCATCAGAGCGAGGGATTGGCCGTTGACGGATGTCGCTATCACCGGGCCAAGCCCGACCCGGGCTTCGCGGGGTTAAGTTAGATCTAGCCACCGTGTCCACCGCTAAACTGACGGTTGTCGGATCATTTAGGCCGTTGCTTTGGATTCTTCGTTGAGCCGCGATCGAAGCTCGCAGAGTCTTCCGTTTCTGCATAAGAAATTGAACTCGAATTACTACCATGAACCACAACACAAAAAATCCCACTCGCTCGTTCATTTCGGCTAATTCTAGTCGACTTACAAGTTACGTCGCACTGTATATATATTTCAAAGCGCAAAGAAATTCTTTCAGTGCACCTAACTTTCGGGTACTCGCAAGTACCAGCACTCAAAGAGCCTACAGTCATACTTTGTACTTCTAACAATAGCTGATATTGGAAGCTCATATCAATACGATAAAGCTGTTAGAATGAATACTTGTGACCAAGAGCCGTGAAAGGTGAGTCGGGATAGGCAGGAATACTCGAATGATTTTAGTGGATTTGACCTTGTAAATTCCTACAATTTTAAGTATTTTGACATTAACAAATTTAATTTGTACAGTTCAAATAATAGAACATACGTTTTGCACAAAACCTCAATAGAAAATAGTTGTCTGATTACTTTATAAAAATTTCCAATCAACAAATTGTCTACAAAATGACGCTCTAGACCAGAAGACCCTCTTGAAGGGGTTGCTAACCCTCCGTGGACAACTTGGATCGTTTATGTCTAGAGCGAAATTTCATTCTTGAATTTCTTTCTTTCCAATATTTATTTTCTTCCATTAATGCTTTAAACATTTCAATGTTCCAACGATTATATACATTAAAATAGGGACTTCGATACGTATTCCAGAAGTTTTTTAGATTTTTTCAAAGCCTAGAACAATAAAAAAAAAATTAGTCGTGAACATAAACAACCCAGACTGCCCACGGAAGGAGTAAAACGCATGCTTGCCCACGGAGGGTTCAAATCCACTGAAGGCATACGGGTGTCCTTGTCTGGCTCACCCCGTGTAAACAAAAGCGATACTGATGCCAGATATAGAGGGGGGCAGTTGTTTCTCTAGAGATAATGCAATCCTGCGGCAATATAGAAGCCTGACTACATTCCTCATCCCCTAGAGCTGGTAGAAGCAAAAATTGGTGCTCAGATCGGTCGTATATCGTGTCGTTACTAGCTTCCCGAGCTTCCTGCCGGCGCTCCTACTTCCTCCCGGCTGCCTGCGGTTTACTGATAAACACACAATTCTGAGGAGAGGACAGCGAAAGATATCGGAGAGAGAGAAAAGAACAGAGATATTCGATTAGTCTAGAGGATCTGCCCTCCGGTTCCCTTACCTCGATCGCTCCACGCCATTTGTCCGCCGCGTGTCTCGCCAATTCCATCTTCTTCTGCTTGCGGATCTGGTGTTTCTTGTACGCCACCTCGATGATGATCAATCCGATGCCGCCGACAATCCCCACGCCCACCACTATGAACACTCCGGCCATGTTCTTCAGTCCCAGCGTGTTCGGCGTGTTCTCCAGCTGCTCGCACTGTTGCACGTTCCCTTGGAGGATCCAGTGCGTATCGAGGCTCTCCATGAAACCGCCTACGATATTTGGCGATTATGGTCTACCGCTGCCTCTCACCTCTCGCGCATTCTCTGTGTTCACTTTCGACCCACTCGAGAACAAAGTCAAGACGCGTAGGTATGCTGATCCGAAATATGGCGAAAGCCGGTCCCGAGCCTTCGCCTTATATCGGAACAAGAACTGTCAAATCTGGACACAACGATTTTGATGAAGTTTTTACATACACAGCGAAAATTTGGCCTCGTGATCGAGTGTTTGAATAGGTCGAAGTAAGAGTAGATAATTTGCAACTTTTCGTAATTGCTGCCGATATATGATGATCCTTACTTTCATGGAAGTCTAAGATAGCCAGGGTCACAGCATCCGCCCATAAAGAGCCCTTTTGCAAGCCTATCCCGTAACCGGACCGTCCAAACAGCTCTCCGGCAGTGACCAATTCGCAGTCCTGGGCAGCCTCGAATTCCAAGCGAGAGCTGTCCCAGATGAAGGCCATGAGTTTCCTAAATGAAATATCGGTGTCAAACTCATCGATTCCTGTCAAAGAAACACTGCCTAATGGCTAAAGGTTAGCGAGTCTTACCCAATTTTAATGTCCCTGATGGCTTCTTCGGCAGTGTCGTAATTGTTTGCCTCCATGGTGCGATACATGTTGGACAGTTCGACTTGTCGACGGAAGTACATGTCCACGGCCGAGCCCTTCACTGTCGCACACGTGAGATTCTCCATGGTGTTTCTCAGCTGTAAACGGAAAGGTCCTTTTACAAGTAGACAACTAATTTTCTTATCTTCGTTCGATTAGCCTCGAAGCTTCCTCTTATGACTATGGTAATCACGGAGAATATGGTAATATGGAGAATATGGTAATCGCGGTTAGCGGGCAATGATAGTATTATTATTATAAACTGACAAGTTTTTTTGTCTCCACCCAAACATTGCTAGTAGGGTTACTTAATTTCGTGGAAAAATATCCTTCTACAGCTCCGTATACCGAACTATCAGGAGAGAGTGCTGCATCGCTTAAGTGACCGCCGTTACCCCATTCTCCCCTACGGTTATGCAAATTCTTACTCGAGCATCGTTGATTCCAGTTAATTTCGTCTTGGGCCGTTCCAACACCAAGAATGCAGCCAAGTTGGCAGTGTAAGAGGCCACGATAATCATCGCGAATCCTGCCCAGACCATGCCCAGCACCCGTGCAGAGAAGCTTCTCGGAGTGCCTATTAAATTAAGGAGAGTCAGATTTATCATGTGAACTATTCCGATCCGGTCGTCCTTATTAATTCTGACATTTGGGAAAGATCACCGCAAATACAAAGCTGTAAGCCTTTTTCATTTTCCGTGGTCGGTAGGGAGCGCATAAGAATCATCGCGTGATTCCATTTTTGTCCTTGTTTAATCGATTTAATTATGCCTCCGTTGGCAAAGGAAGACATTAACGGACGCTATAAATACGTTACTCGGAGGTTCAATGTTAATGATCGCTTGGGAGAGGGGGACACGCTCCATAGGATAATAAAGAATTCCTTCTACACTGATTATAGGTAAACCTGGAAGCGACTGCACCGATCTGTGGACTTCGGGTTTTCAGGAAGATTGCTGCCTTGTTTAACAGCGACCCGACATTGCCCGAGGCATCATAAATCAGAGTAGGAAGGATAATTTTCGCTTCGCATGCGATGTTAAGTACGGGGTACAAGTTTCAAATAATAATTGATCTACAACGTTTGTTTGTTCATTCCTATTATCTTTTAGAATAGCAAGTTTACGACTTGGTATTTGCTCTTTTTAGCTTCCTTAATCCCTTTGTTGCGGACGAAATGCCGTTTTATGTTTACAGTATGTTAAGGATCCGCAGTTTGTTATTACATGTATTCTTATTACGCGTATTCTGTTGTATTCTGGTATATTCTTTTGTATTGGCTTTAGTTATAAGAAATGCGTTGTATGGCTTGTATGAATGATGATTGTAAAAGGGGTGCGTGCAGAGAGAGAGAGAGAGAGAGAGAGAGAGAGAGAGAGAGAGAGAGAGAGAGAGAGACAGAGAGAGAGAAACCGTTATGTTCACTGGTCTCCTGAAAAGGGGATTCTCGCCGGCATCGCGAAACATGTGTTCGACATTCAAAAGATCGGAAAGAAAAAAAAGGTCGCGTGGTAAGATCGCTGACACCAGCGATCTAGGCCCGTTTATGACCCAAGGAGGAGGATGTGACCACCCTTCTGCGAATTGGGGCAACGTGCACGGTAAGACCCAAAGGGTCGACCGGGGTCGGTAGGCCTGCGAGCCGGCGGGGAGCGGTACGCGCCAAAGTGAACATAACGGTGGGTAGAGAGGACTTTTCGGCTGTATCATTTCACCAGTGGTGGGAGCAACGTGCGCTTTTCCTACCCTGCGTTGAGAAGTTAACAAACACATTAAAACGATAAGTACAGTAGCTCACGAAAGTATTCGAACGCTTCCAATCTACATCGTTAACAAATAAAATAGACTCGTTAGGTTTAAATTTTCAAAATAAGATTGTAAGTAAAGACACATAGGAGTCTTGAGAATGTATAAGTAAAATTACAAAAAAATCTGACAACACATACAGGATTCACAGGGCATTGAGTATAAACATACCGTTTACGGACGTCACAAAAGTATTCGAACGCGTAGACAAGAAGCGTATTTCTAGTAATTGAAATGTAAACATTACACTTTAGTCGATTCCGAGACATCGTGTGGTTCATACAGATTTCGTAGAGTATAATCTTTCATAGTTATTCTAATCATGAGCACGAAAAAATCAGAAACCAGTAAATGTGAACGTGAATTAATATTGTAGTTGCATAATGAAAATAAATCTTATCTTGAAATTGCCAAATTATTAAATCGAAGTAAATCTACGATACATTATATAGTAAAAAAGTCGAAAACTGAAGGTAATATTACAAACAAGAAGCGTACAGGACGTCCAAAGAAGTTAACGCCCAGAGAGGAGAAAATGATTATACGTGAAATTAAGAAAAATCCAAGCACATCTGCACCAAAACTTGTGGGGATTGTTGCAAATAATTTTGGGAAAGATGTATATCCCGAACTGTGTCGTAGGGTTCTGCGGAGTAATGATTACCATGGAAGAATACCACGAAAAAAGCCATATATCAGTAAAATTAATAAAAAGAAAAGACTAACGTTTGCAAAAATGTATATTGATAAGGATATTTCATTTTGGAATAAAGTTATTTTCTCGGATGAAAGTAAGTTTAATATTTTCGGTTCGGATGGACAGCATTATGTGTGGCGAAACTATGAAACACGGAGGTGGCTCAGTGATGGTATGGGGGTGTATGGCGGCGAATGGAACGGGAAATCTTGTTTTTATTGACGGAATTATGGATAAGTACAAATATCTGAATATTTTGAAACAAAATTTGAAACAAAGTGCAATTAAATTGAACCTATTGGATGATTTCTACTTCCAACAGGACAACTATCCTAAACATACAGCTGGGATTGTAAAGGAATGGATCATATATAATACCCCGCATACACTACAAATTCCTCCGCAAAGCCCTGACATAAATCCTATAGAACATTTATGGGCCGAAATTGCAAGAAAACTTATGAATTTTGACATAACGTCCAAGGAAGTGTTAAAAACCAAAATAATAGAAATATGGAATTCCATTGAAAAAAAGACAACGGAAAAACTTGTATATAGTATGGAAAGCCGGCTAAGACACGTTATTGATGCCAAAGGAGGACCAACCAGATATTAACATCAAACAATTCAAGATTTATTCGTACGTTCGAATAAGTATACTTTTGTGACATCCGAAAATGGTATGTTTATACTCAATGCCTTGTGAATCCCGTATGTGCTGTCAGATTTTTTTGTAATTTTACTTACACATTCTCAAGACTCTTATGTGTCTTTATTTACAATCTTATTTTGAAAACTTAAACCCAACGGGTGTATTTTATTTGTTAACGATGTAGATTGGAAGCGTTCGAATACTTTCGTGAGCTACTGTATATTTCCTCTTAGTGAACATTAAGACAACGTGAAAGATAACGATGTAAATACACTGTAATAATAAAATTGTACCATTTCACCCGTGTTCGGAGCAACGTGTGATTTCCCTACCCTGCGTTGAGAAACTAACACCCCTGTAGTAAGAACGTCGAGTCAGACTCGTGATGAAGGTTCTGAACAGACTCCAATGAGCATATGTACGTTATTAACTCTGCGTGGGCAATATTCAACTTTGACTTCGATAGGTATTCCTGAATTTTTTTAGATTTTTTTAAAACCTAGTAAAACAATTAGTCGTGAACATAAACGATCCGGTATGCAGGCGGAAGGTTAATTTCCTTTAAACCGAAATAATATTCTATTCGGTTTGTTGTTAATGTACAGCCGTTGGAGAACACATATGCATACAATAGTTCTAATCACTGTAACCATAAGATAAATCGTAGTGCAAGGGGCGAAAGGATTTTAAGGCTTTTTCCATGGAAAGGTTCGTGAAACGTTGAGGCCAACTTCGAGGGATTGTTACGGACCTTCTCCGATTCCGCTGTTGAGCAAGACTCCCCAGGCGAACCAGATTGCGCTGGACAAGTTGAGGGCGTCCTCTTCGGTACCGTCAGTGTTTGCTAGCTTGAACCTCCCGAAAGGCGAGAACCGGTCGAGGAGGTACAGAACTAGAGCCACCACGTGCACCGACACCATCACCAGTATCCATAGCGTGTTGCTGAACGGCTGCAGGAACGATACCAGGGTCGACGATCTTGAGGGCTGTAAGTCCAGACATATAGTCAGCTTTATGGACTAATTTATGAGAATTGTTACGTTTAAGGTGAAAAATCCCTATGAATGATTTATTATATTTTTTTAAAATCAGTTTTTAGGAATTTGTTGCGAAGAGAGTAATAGTAACTCGCCATTAATTTAAGAATATACCTTCTTCTCGAGGATAGTGATACCCTGGTACTTGAAAGGTTTGCTGAATTCGATGAACTCCGCGCGTTCCGGGTTGATCGTCAAAGGAGCGACGATCATGTCTGCTCTTTCGTTGACCAGTTCCCCTATCAGTCCCGTCCATTCCTTCTTTCCGCCCGCTGCAACGTTTACGAATGAAACCGCGTTTCGTTTTCATTCGTGACGTCCATCGTCGCGCAACCGTCTCCAAAAATGATTGCTCACCTGAACTATTCTTGATCATATAGCTGCCGAACTGCCCGTCGGGAGACAAAGCCAAGCTGTAAGTAAAGTTGATGGTCTCCGATAGTTTCTCCAACAAGTCCATACAGTACCCCTTGCAACAATATGTTTTCGTGGCTGGAAACGGTAGAGCAATTAGAGCACGTTGGATAATTATATTCGAACACTAACTCTCGTTATTTACTTTCGTGTTCACTGGAGTTGAAGTGAGGACACAAAATCTCCTCGGGCTGACAGGATTCAGTCTCGGCGATCTCGCGGACGTAGACGAACGGTTTCTCCTCGATCGTGAGTACTTTCAGGTGTGTGGGGATCATGAAGCCTTCCGGTTTCGATCGTAATCGGCCCGGCCACGTTATGTTCGATTCGTTCACCATCAGCTTCATTTTGGTGTTGTTCTGGCCCGCGTTTCCCTGCTAGATCAAAGTTTCTTGAATTGCTCGAATTCCTTGAGGAAGCCAAAACTTCTCGACAAGAACGCCTACGAACGCTTATTTCTTTGTAAACTTAAAATCGATCACAGTATCTATCATCGAGTATTCCATAATTTTCGAAAGTCTGCGGCCCACGGCTGAGGATTTTTTAATAGATCCTGCAATAGCAACAGAAACTTCGATCGTAAACCAACAATTCAACACCGATAATGTGATCCAGCAATTTTGGTTTATTAGAGGAAAAAGAAGATTTTTAAGTTTCCATTTAGTACAGCACGATTATTGGAAAGCGTGTTAATAGGCTTCCGGTAGATAAAGTGTTAAATTTAAATTTAAGGCTTTCTACGTTCCCGGCGATTTTTTCAAATTTAGATTCAGTGTCTTCTGGAGCTTACAATGGGATAGAAATATTTTCCAACGGAGACCCGTTCGCCCTTTTCTTGAATATTGATGATATGATACTCCGCAAAGATTCGGTCCCCATTGTCGTCGAAAGCTACTCTTCCGGTGGAGCCGGTCTGCAATACTTGCTTGCGGATGAACCTAAAATGATGAAACTCGTGATACCATAACTCTCACTTACTGGAATCAAGCTCTACTAAAGATACAAGTGAATTACGTTTTTACATATGAAATGTCTGATTTTCGACGACAAATGTTATTTATATACAATCATAATACAAAATAATTTTAAATACAATCAAGAAACTTGTGAATCGTTGGTGAACTGCAGGATACGACTAAATAACATATACAAGCGGGCAGATGATGATTCTACCTGTCGAAAAGTCTGCTTAACGTTACTGCGTTAAGTTTGTTTAACGTTACTGTTAAAAATCGGGCATTTCATTTGCGATAATCAATAGTATGTGGAAACCGTACCCGAACAGGCTTTTTCCAGTTTCCCAAATTGTGCCGGAGTCATCGCAGTCCTTCGGCGGCTCCGTGATCATTTCCGTGTTGTTCATTTCGTTCAAAGCCGACACTAGCACCAGCCTGGAACATACACCGAATCACAGATGCTACATGCTGGGATTGCTGGGAGTAGTGAATTTCTATTTGCTAACAATTCCTTCCGTGCTGTGTACTCCTTCAAATCTGAACAGATGATTATCAACTGTGATTACAAATGATTCTATCACAGAAAAATGCGTTCTAGAGAGCAGAATATTACAAATAACAATTCCTTTGTTCTCTTGAAGCCTGTATGCAAAATATAACAAGCCCTTTAAAACGGCTACAACACGAAAGTTGGAATAAAATCCGCGTAAATTATATAACAGTATTGTTCAATTTGAAGGAACCAACAACAGGTACCAATAGGAGTCTAGTATACAGAAGATGTAACAGCGTTTTGGCTTGGGCAATTCAATTTCTCTCAGGCAATAAAAGAAAGCAATTGACATGGAAATATATTAATGTAGAAATAATGGCGTATGTTCCTGCATTACTCATGCGGCGTGTCTACGAAAAAGCTGGACGCAAAAAAGATTGTATCCAAGCGACCGGTGTGGCATTCTGCGTGAACAATCGCAACCCAGACATTGTATTTGAGTCGTAGGTCTTCTCATGCGTGTGTATCAGAGTCACTGTTTCTCTCACACGATTTTACCATGTTGGGACAGACAACATTATCTAGACACGAAGCTAACACGTCAATGTACGATCAGAAAAGGAACTGACAGGCTGTCCTGGATGTGAGCCTCCTCTTTCTCCGCGTTAATTAATTTCAAGCCGAGAAGACCTTCCGGTGCGTTCGGCGCATCTAAGGCTTGCTCCGTCACGATCCAAACGTATCCTGCGCCGGTCATGTTCAGGGCTGCGGCATCTCGGAAGATCACGTCCGCGTCGGTTTTCCTGTTGCCAAAACGAAAGGAAAGGGGGGCGATCAATATTTGACTAGCATAAAACGTCCCGAAGAATAGGATACTTACGACGCGTACAACAGACATACTCTCGCCTGCGCCGACTTCATGTCCATCAGCTGCTGCGTGAAATCCTCCAGGCCGGGTTCGAATTCGATGATAGGATCCACCTGTTAAAAGCACCTGTTTAGTAGATCGCTTTTATGGCGTCTAGGATTTATAAATGTGTGTTACTAATTATTAGACTGCCGATTTTTATGCAAAATGTGCATCAATTGCAAAATGTGGGAGCCAGATACACGTTGGCTTCTTTCTTGAATGATTCAAACTAGCTGAAGATTATCTGAATTTTTCTTATGCTTTAAATTGCAGCCACCCATTTTTATTATAACAGTTTTAGAACTTCCTAGTTGTTTCTTCATCCTCTGCAAGAACCTACCTGAACCTTGATTTCCACGTACGCGTCCAAATTCTGCGAGGTGGTTTGGAACCGACCAAGCAGAGCCCGGCCATCGGTGTCGGAGCTGTGGATGAAGATCACCTTCATGTAATTAAAGTGTTTCAGTAGATCCACCCACACATCGGCCTGATGAGAGTACGGCGGCACCGTGCGCAGAAAAGAGACATGAATGTTCTGGAAAAAGAAAAGAAGATCCATCGCACGGTTGTTTACATCCTGGGCCATAGTTCGTAAACGTACAATAAATCTTTAACGAGTGTGACGCAATAATTCCGGTAATGCGATACTGACGCAATGGAGGTATTACTTGGAAATCCTGTTTGCTGAAAACCGGATGAACTGCGCGGTCTATTATACGGAAAAGCATAATTAATCGTCTTGTTCGATGAGGTCTCAATGAGGAATCAAATTAAGAAATCTCGAGAATCGCCCTTCAATCATTTCCGCAGATCTTTCGCGTGTTTAGGGGAGCCCGGCGTTGTAACTGGTATCGTAAATAATTGGTGATCTGAAATTCAAATATTTGAAGGTTCTGGATATATTTTTTGGTGGCATATTTTTCATTAAATATGAAACTTATATGTACTGACTAAAATGACTTTTCGATACCATAAAATAACTCCAGATCTTTGTGCAAAATGAAAATTTTATATCAATTCCAAGACATTTTCATAAATAATTTGAATGTAGTGGAAACAATATATTAATACTCTTAAACGCTTTTTAAAATATAATTATTTGATGTGAGAACATTAGAAGAATTTTAAAATACTTTTATATTATTATCAACCTACTGAACATAATCAGAAAAAAATAAATTTCTCTTTCGCTCCAGTTTGCTGCAATCCAGGTAGAACATTTTTATTCTGCATGAAGATCTACTGTGTAGTAATTATTTAAATTGAACATTGAAGAACGATTGTAGGAGACTCTTAATGTCTTAATGAGATGCTTAAAAGCAGAAATGAAGCACTGCTTAGAACCTGTATCTGTGAATTATTCAAAGAAAACTTATCTTTGCATACAGATTCGTCATTATCGCAGCTAAAATTCGTGGCCTAGAATAACACGAATATTTGCAAGACCATTATTTCTGGTTGAAAGGTTGGAGGGTTTCAATGTCGTCAGGATCTTCTTCGAGAAAACTAAAAGTCAGCTGATGGACTCACTTTGTCAGAGAACGCAGAGTCTCTCGACGATATCCCGATAACGGGTATATGATAAAATCCGCTTGTGTAAGAAACAGCGGCCGGTGACAGATCTCCTGTTAGGGGGTGAGAGACCACCACTGCGTACACCCTCTCCGCAATTAAGTGATTGCACACGCTCAACGCCGTTTTAATTGGATTCGCGTCCATCTGGATCACCGTAGGCGTGTAAGACACTCCCCTCCTCACGTAATTCAAGTCTAAGTTCAGGTTCTGAAACGAAACAATCATCCCCTCTGGTTAATTCACCGTCGAATTGCGTCAAAGCTTGAAAGAGCTTCAACAGTTCAAAATGATTTTTCCTTGATACTAGAATGTACAGTGACTTCCAATAACACGTTCGCGGACGTGAATGCTATAGCATTCATTTTCATAATGATGCAAAATGACATGAATGCTGTAGCATTGAAATTTTAAAGCTGATTTTTATTCATTTAATTTTATACAACCTTAAGTTTTTGTAATTAATATACATTTCAAAGTAATGACCAACTGTCATTACTAATGACAGTTAACTTATTATTATTGTTTATGTCTAATCAGATTTCGGATAGTACAACTAGTTTCAAGGAAAATTGTTTGTCTATTTTTGCAGCTCACTGAAATTTTTACTGTCCGTGAACGTGTTAATATTCGGGTACTTTTAAAAAGGCGACAACTTTTTCAATATTGGACCATACGACCTGAATTTCTTTTTGAGAATTTAGAATTAGTTGATCATATAAAAAAATTGCAATTGGTAAGGATTGCAGAGAAAATACTAAAAGTTTTTTACAACTCTTTTTTGTAGGCCTGTATTGAAAATTTAAGAAAATCAGTCAATGTAAGCTTGATAATTGGATGTTAATAGTGCTTCTGTAGATAGAGGCGTACAGGACATATGAAGGTCAACTTAATCTTTTTTAATGGAACTGTATACTTTTTAATTTAGAGATAAAATAAAAAATATATTCACAGGGAATGACGGGCTGCATCGATCAGTGCATTCTAAAATATATGAATTTATATAAACAAACTAAGTTGACCTTCATATGTCCTCTACCCCTCCATTTACAGAAAAATCATTGACATTAAATTACATCCCCCTCGATCTCATTCAACCTTTGTTTGTTGACAGCCTGTATTATGTTATTGATTTCCTTGAAACCCAAATTCTGTTTTGTCGTTGTCGATACACAGCCATTGGAGAATGGGCATTCAATTTCCTTCTTCTTCTAAGAAACGTCAGGGAACGTCAAACGAATTGTAGCGCAAGGGTTTAAATTCGTACTCGAGGCTATTCATTCGTGACGGATATATCGAAATGGGGGGTGGGGGTAATTGGACGCGCGTCAAGGTTTTTTATTCACGAATAATATTCAATCGGGCGTACGCGAGGGTGTAGGCGTCCAAGTGTTCCTAGAGGGATTTCGCCCGAATGGACCCGCCTCGAGAACAGTATGCCGTCTTGTATTACTTACTTTGAGTTTCTGCTCGAAATGATTTTTGCTCTCGTTCGACAATACAGCGCCGATCTTAAAGTGGGTGGGATTGTTGGCCTGGAACGCCCCGTGTCCATTGTCGATTTCGTTCAAGACATGCGAGTAAGAGAAAGCCTCCCAGATCAGGAGGAGGAACAACAGGGCAGCTTCGTATCTCGTCATTTCGGTGATCGATCTACGGGGAGCAATAAGTTCCGATAATATTTGCCGAACGGAATGAGAAAAAGTGAAAGCCGAATAAAACTACGAGCGCTACACATGTACGGGAGAATTATGGCTCCACGATTTCCGATTTAGATTACCGTGTCGATACTTCCGACACGTTACGGGCAATAACACGAGAATCTTATGGGAGGCGGTGAATCCTCGAGGTTGTCTTCTATTCTACCGCGCGCCACGGTTTCTTCGAACGTACCGATTCGAGCCCGGCCACAGAGATCGTTCACGCAGTTCTCGTCAAGCTCCGACTCATTTAGAAAACGGTTCACGCCCTTGCCGAGTATCCCTACAAACGGACGACCAGCGTCAACGTCGAGCGCGAAGGTGGATCTGAGAGACAGAACTCGGGGACTCATTGATCCGTTCGGATGCTGCGCACAGTCTCCGTGTCCCCACTATCGCAATTTTCGGCTGTTTTTGTATTTTTCGACGGATCATTACTGTGTCCTCCGTTTTCACGGCATACCGACAATTCGATCTTTCGCAAAATCGTTTGAAAAATCGTTGGAAAACTGTCTGCAAAGCGATCGATCGAGGAAGCCGCGTGCAGGAGAATCCTTGGCAAGTCGAGCGATTGGGTAATTCGAACCGGTCGCGGTCGGTCGTTCGATAATTTCATCGACGTCGATAAGCTTCGCGCATCGACGAGGAACGACCGGGGAGACGTCATCGGGCAGCAACGAGGAAAAATAACGAGCAACGGAGTTTCTCCTCGTGCTTCGTAAAAAATCATTTCGGATGGTCGATCGGGACGATGTTCGTCGGGATCGTGGATCGCCACGCGAGGGAGATCGTCGGATCGGGTGCGATTAAAGCGTCGACGGGAAAGTGGGTCGACCGCAGGACAACAAACCGATAGCCCCCCCTGTATTGTTCGGGAGGCCACGTGGTGGTGACTACCGCGAGATGCCAATGCGTCGACGGTGGATATCGATCCCGTAAGTTTCCATTCGGTGGCGACCTCCTCTGCGTGCGCACCGCTTTCATCTCGGTTATTTACCAAGTGCCCTTAGTCCGAGTCAGGAGAATCCTGGGGAACGTGTAAATGGTGAGAAGGAGGACGACGGGCAGGTAATTGAAATCCGGAGAGAGAAAAAAAGAGGTGGAGGAAGAGGTAGACAACGGGTTAGACAAAGGAAGACACGAGGCAAGAGGGTGGATCGAAGAGGGTGTACACCTCGGGACAGGTCGCACGGCTTAGAAGAGACAGAGAATTTGGACGGAAATCGGTGAAATAAAAGTAAGAAGGGAGAAAAGAAAAGAAGGAGAAAGGTCACCGAGAAGACCCGGTCCAGTGATCAGAGTCGTCGATAAGGGAAGTGGTGAGCGGTGCCCGGTTCGGGATCGGCTACGGTGAGGAAGGTGGCAGCGAAGCGGCTGAGTGACAGGAAGACAGTTTGCCAAGTCCAGCGAGCGAAGAGAGGCCAAGTAACGTAACTCCAATGTATTACGGTCCCCCGGTTGTGAACGAAGCCACTGAAATATGTCGTTACCACGAGAATGGAGCCTGCAGGATTCGGTCGAGCGTGACCCTGTCGCCTGCGCGACAGCGTCGCAGGAGATGGTCGGCACGACCGGCATCGACGAGAATATGAATCAACAGAATCAGCTGGGCTCGCTGTTGTCCATACACTCGGCGCCCGTGTTCGACCTGAGCACAGGTGTGCCGTCGCCGAAGAGGCCGGCCTCGCTGGCGGTGCAGGCGACGGCCACATCGACGCCGGTCGTGCCACCCCATCTACAGAGCCCGGACACCATCGAGGACGAGGACAACGACAACCTCCTGACGATCTCGAGCCTGACCGCGAGGCCGTTGATCGCGAAGTCGCGGGAGCTCCGATCGACCAGGAGCACCGCCGCCAAGAAGAAGAAGAGGAACGAGATCAAGAAGCCGAGGAACACCACATACGTCCCGTTGGACGGTGGCTACGGATGGGTCATCGTGTTCGGGGCGTTCTTCGTTCAGTTCTGGGTGGCCGGATTGGTCAAGTCATACGGCGTACTATACGTAGAGGTCATGGAGACGTTCAAGGACTCGTCGGCCTCCGTCGCATCCTGGATACCGGCTATTCTGTCCTGTCTCTGTCTGGCACTCGGTGAGTAATCCCCTGTCTTCGATTCGAATCGATCGGACCAACCACGGCAGCCCGCGAAGGATAACGCGTTCAGTTTCCAGGGGGTGGGTTTCGGGAAACGTTTCGGGCACGCTTAACGCGTTCACTGTCCTTCGACTCGGATCTGGGTCACGCCGAGTTTTACATGTGAGCTATTCCATGCAAAACTGGCGTCAGTCGACATTTATCTGTTTCGTTTGGATGTTACGTCATTTTACCGTGAATTACAACGAACGTAACATAGATATTAATATCTTTTAGAGAACCTTTTACTTAATTCCTCGTTATCCAATCATTAACCCGTTCGCAACCACGACAGTGACGTTTGAACTGGATCAAGACGTACCTGTACGTTATTGGTTGCAACATTTTTCCTGTAACGACTCGTGTATGACAATTATACAGTACCAACTTGACGTGTACCCATACGTCATCGGTTACCGATGGGCCAGCTGTTTTTACTTGCACCATTTTTACATTGAATGACTCCTATACGATAATGATCCAGTACGAACTGGACTTACCAATACGTCATCGGTTGCGGATTCGATTTAGTCCGTATTTGCATTACATGGCACGTGTACCACTCGCGCGTGGCTCGCTGCAATAAAATGGTTTCTGTATATGTAGATAACCCTGATAGATTTTCGAATAGAAAATGCAGCCTTATCGAATTGCATTTTAAATCGGGGAACAAGCTGGAAAGCGAACGAGTTATCGTTACTCTTCCGTTTAGGAAACGCGAGGACGATTGTCGATGGATTGAATGTTTTGTTCAATATTCTAGCTCCTGTGACGAGCATGCTCTGCCAGAAGTACAGCTGTCGGGCGGTCGTCTTCGTCGGAGGATTGTTCTGCGCTTTAGGACTTACTCTAAGTTACTTTGCCACGAGCTTGATACACCTCTTTTTTACTTTTGGAGTTTTAACAGGTTTGTCTGACGTCGTAGTATCTTGCCTAATACGTTCACGTGTGAAACATTGAGGCGTGTTATCTGCCCGAGACAGAATACCGTATGTTTCGTAACACCGTGGTCGGCTCATCCTGTATATGCATTTCGAACGTATATCTGAATAACGCGACTCGTTACGTAACAGGCCTGGCTGCGAACCATTCGAAATAGAAAATCGGAAAACGACGTTGCAACCAATTATTTCGTATAATTAGATATTTCTATTTTAACGCGGTCGCCTGAAACTGGGGACAAGAATGCATATCCTGGGATTTTTTCCTTGAACCTTGCGCTCCGTTTTCGACGGTGTCTTTTTTAAAATCGTTATTAGACCGCGGTCGCTGGAGATACAGATTTTAATGGTGTACAATTACGTTTGATAAAACTCTCAAATTAAAAACTGTCTCGGGCAACGTGTTAACCCTTTGCCGTATAATAACGAGTCACGTGATTAACACTAAATTAGTAGACAAAAACTACTACATGAACTACTACTAATACTACTACAAATCTACTACATGCCTAGACAGAGAATTTTATGCATTTTTACAAAAGAGAATTTAATGCAATGTACTGTTTTCAGGTTTTTGGAAGTCATTAAAAAGGGAAAGAAATTTCTGCTTGGTAACAGTTCCTTTTACATAAAAATCCGCAGTCTAGTTAGGCATTTATTTAAAGAAAAAAGGTTTTGAGGCACATGTAACTGTAGGCATACGATAAATATGAATCTTCTTTCTTCTTCTTTTCGTCAGAGATAAAGAAGTTGTAATCATTGTAGCCGTGGACAAAATCGTATGGCAAAGGGTTGATAACGACATTTTGATACCATATAGCATTGGATATTTTGCGTGTACGCAAATGTGATAGTCCGCACGTCCACGCGGAAATGCCAGGGGTTATGTAATCATTACTGACGAGGCTGTCGTAAGCCTTGTCCCTTTGAAGTATGACCGTAACGTTTCCCCAACGTTGCAGTTAATTCCTCCAGTACTTAGGAGACCCGCAAATACCGATTGTGAAAGTAACTTACACCTGAAAGGCTTAAAAGTCATGACTACATAACAGCCAGGTCTCTTTGCGGTCCTACAGTCTGCCACATAATTGATGGCATACAATTAAATCGGAATAACAATTTTTCTCCACTTTTTTGTTTGGGTCAGTGACTAAAATTTAAAGAATGTGTCGTGTAAATAAGTTATATACATGCTAAAAATTTCATCAAAATTGGTTGATTCGTTTATAATTTATAAATGGTGAAAGTTACAGTTTTTCACCATTTTCAACCTATTTTCATGGTGTGGATCTATAAAACACATTTTTAACATTTTTGTTACAAGCCCAAATAAAGAAGTTGGGAAAAGCAACTTTCAATATTTTTTTTTCGTAGTTCAGACTAAACGCAATTTTTCCAAAACTTTCATTACACGTTATCTGGTAAACTACTCTGGGAAAATGGAATAATGACGGTCACTTAAAGAATAATTACAATAAAATGAATTTTGTGATAATAATACTGTAAGAAATTCTTTGAAGAAGAACTAATGTGGAAGGAGACATAATGTTTGGATGATTTTGGAACCAGGTATCGGTGGCGGCCTGTCTACGACGCCGGGCATCATCATCGTTTCACAATACTTCGATAAGCACCGTGCCCTGGCAAACGGGATATGCGTGTCCGGCACGGCCGCCGGCAGCTTCGTGTTCCCGCTTCTGATCGAGGTCCTGGTGGAGAACTTCGGTTTCCACGGGACCATACTGCTTTTAGGCGGTTGCATGCTCCACGTGTGCGTGAGCGCGACCCTGTACCGGCCTCTGGAGAACAATTACGCTCCCGAAGCCATGGACGTCGTCGAGAAGTCTGAGAAGGTTGAGAGCGCAACCGCGAAAGAGTTAGAGGCGGCGAAGCAGCAGAAGCTGGACTTAATATTCGCGAACCATGACTCGACTACCAAGCATAATCTGTTAAACGAATTGTTCCATCAGAACGGCGTGGTGGCGGTCGAGCTGACCGACAGCGAGGAGGAGAAGGACGTGATCGGCGAGTGTCTCAGGATGAAGCCGATCTCGAAGATCCGTAGCTCCAGTATATTGCACAGCGTCGAGGATCTGTCGACCGACTCGACGTGCGTGTACAAGGCCAGATCCTCGTTGAGGTCGTTGAGATCCTCGATCACGGCCGTCTGTCCCCCTCCCCAAACCGAACCCCAAGTTCTCCCCGAGGAGCCGAAGACTATCATGCAGAGGATAATGCAGTACATCGATCTATCCTTGCTGAAGAACCCACAGTTCATCATGATGTGCTTCTCAGTCAGCCTGATGTCGACCGGAAGCCCGTACATGCTGTATTATCTTCCGGCGTATGTTCACGCGGCCGGCTACACCAAGTCGGAAGCGGGATACCTGGTCGCCATTTCCGCTGCCCTCGACTTGTGCGGAAGACTCGGACTTGGATGGCTCTCGGACTTGCAGTTGTTCGATCGACGGAAAGGATACATCGGAAGGTAATTCGTTAACTACCTTTCTGCGGGACAGCCTTGCGTACTGTTCAGGAAATAAAGCCACGGTTCAATGTTGAACAAGACATAGCTCTTAATACTAGGACTACCGTTTCAGATTTTTTCTTTTACAATCCGTAATGTTATAGAAATATTTCCTTGAGAAATTTGTTGGTATACTTCTTTATTATCTCATTGAAGACTCAGTAGGTCTTGTGCGTGCAAGTTCTACAGTCAGTCGCATAATTGACACACTTTGAATCTGAACATCTTCTTCATGAATGGACCAATATATTCAGTTTTTCATCATTTTTAATCATTTATAACTTTTAAACCCAATTGACTAATTTCGATGAAATTTTCAGCATGTGAACTTTTGTGAATTTACAAATAAATTTTTTAAATTTTCGTTACAAGCCCAAATAAAGAAATAGTTCAGACTACACGCAATTTTTCCAAAATTTTCTGTACACGTTATCTAGTAAACTAATCCTTCTAGCTTGGCAAAGATATTCTCAAATTATTCACCCAAAGATATTCGGGTGACTTGTTTCATATGCACGACCCTGTACATTTCTGAAGTTTGCTTTCCTGGTCTTCTCTAAAGTTTGGAACGTATGATTTATTCGTCTCTGAGGTATAGATAATATTGGGTCACGAGTCTGTGGAGACTTAACATCTTAAATTTATTACATAAAATGTCCCAGAATCCGAAATAGGATGAGGAGTGATTCCGTAACATTTGCACACAAAGAAAAATGGTTAAAGAATGTACAGACATAGGTGCTCGGCTGTCCCACGTAAGGTCAAAGGTGACTATAGCCACCTATTAAAATTTTATCGAGTGCCAGGGAATTTGCCCAACGTCGTCCGCAACGGAGATATATTCGTATGTCTTGTGAGAGAATTATCTAATTGATTGAGTTGTGTATTCTTTCTGGTCCTGTTTGACAGTGTCGTGGGTGCTGGTGTAGCTGTGCTGGCAATTCCGATGGCCCACTCGTTCTACGTGCTGGCATGCTCTGTTGGCATGTATGGACTTTGTCTAGGTTGTTGGTTTCTCCTAGTTCCCGTCCTTCTCGCTGACCAATACGGCACCGACAAAATATCCTCGACCTACGGTCTCGTTAGGATGTTCCAAAGTGTCGGAGCTATTTCTATTCCGCCTTTAACAGGTATTTACTCTACGTACAATGCCAAACAGTAAGACGCTTTTGAAATATTAATGATACAAGTTGATAAGTTCAAAGGTGCTCGAATATTTTGCATGGTAGTCGGCTGAGGTATCGTTTTGTCGCGTCTCCTCGCGCAGAGATCACTTGTCGATGGCTATTATCCGGACCAAAAATGATTCCAGGTTACCTGCGCGATGTAACTGGAAGTTACAGCGTATGTTTTCTCTGCATGGGAACGTGCATGGTCATGGGTGGTCTACCAATGCTCCTGGTTTTTAACGAAGTATCGAAATCATCGAAGATGACCGTTAACGCTGAGAACGGTGAAACGCAAGCAGAGGCGACTGTGAAAGAATAAAGATATTTTGCAAGTGTGATTTAAAAAACCAAAAAACTACCAAAAAAAAAACAAACGAAAACCGAACGAATGTGTAATAGAGAATTAATAAAAAAAATCGCAACATTTGTCGCTACAATTAATCCACTATGATGTATTGCTTGGTTCAGTTGTATTCGTACAAAAAAAAACAAAAGATATATATGATAAATACCTCGTTCGCGACAGGTAAGGGTGATTTTCATAAACTTTTATAAATGCACGCCTTCTAGTTTTATTGGTAAATGAACCCCCCCCCCCCTCATTTACAATTATTCTTAAGTAAAAAGTACTTAATTATAGAACAAATATTGTTATATGTACATTGTAATCTGCCTTATCTAATATTATATGCCATATATATATATATATATATATATATATATATATATTTATATATATAAAACAGTATGTACATCATATTTACATGTTACATTATGATTATTTGTAGAAAACGAAGAATTGCTGCAGGTTCTGCGATGAAAGGAACAATCTTAGTAGAAAATACATATTTTTCATACAAAAAAAAAAGACAGATGTAATTTAAACACAGTGATCTTTAATAAAAGTTATATTCTTTTCACATATACTGCCTTTGCATTTCTCTAGCATTTAGAAGGTAACTTGGCATACAAAACGATGTTCCGAATGCTCAACGAACTACTGTGACACAGTAACAAATAAAGTACAAAGAATCGATCATAAAGCATGTGTGTATAAATTTTATCATTAAAAACAGTCTTTCGCATCTATTACTTTAGCTACTTAATTCATGCACAAATGATCTAATACTATTTGAATGCTTTGCAATGCAGTTAACAGACTCCAATAGCTGTATCAAATGATTGTATTGAAGTTAACTAGTAAGAGATGCTAGCGAATGTGATAAGAAGAAACACCGATAAATAAAAAGAATCATGTTGGCTTCCAAGCTACCACTCTCATTTTGTTATTTAATTCTTGCAATATTAAAGAGCATGTCAGCTGTTTCTCTGGCGACAAACCATTGATCCCTTCCATTTCGTCATCATCATCTCCTAATCCATTATTACTCCCACTCTTTCCTTTAGCTTTCACTTTTCGCTTCTTCTTTTTATTTAATTGTCGGCAGTCAATGTCATTAGCTGCGTCTGTTGCTTTTCTTATCTATAGTAAATAAGTTTTTTATATACCTTACTGTCTTTCACATCATACATAGAAATTTTACGATACGATGGCTTACTTTAGCACTTTTCTTTGACTGTTTGTCATATTCTAAAGCATCATAATAATTTGGTTTCTCCCGTTTAATTCGATTAGTCCGTCTAGTTTTCATTACCCCGCTATCAGGACTTGGAGGACTCTTAATAGAATTGCGTCTTGCATTAAAAAATGAATGACCACATGGACATGCTTTGCAGGCAACAGGCACCTTTACAGACAAATTATAAAATTATTACCACCTTTACAGCAAATACTTTATTGTATCTATGATTGATACGTGCATAAAATAAAATGTATTACCTATAAAAAAGACATTCACATTTTATTCTCTGTCAAATTAATTTCTAAAATATTTTTAAACGAAAGTACTTAAGTTTGTTATTTTTTATGAAACAGATTATTATACTCCTTAAATATTTTAGTAATAAATCGTTCCACTTCCCTTTCCTTATAACTCATTTTATGGTTATTCGATATGTTTGTAATAAAGACACAATATTTTAATATTTCGAGTAATTTATATGTACGCACGAATAATAAATTACCTGCTGTTCACATTTTGGGCAACCTTTGCTGATTGTTTTAGTCTTTGCCATATTACGAAAAAATATTTAATAGCGATTAGGTTATTTACAATTAAAAAATATGACTAGGAACATATATCGTTAAACCATATCGCGAAGCAATGACATCACAGCACAAAAATAACTTATATATCGATGAAGATGCATTTTAAGAGCCCTCACTGTGACGTTAAATACTCTTTCCTTCCCTTAGCATCACGCTAATAGGTAATGACAGTTTGTAATGAACAAAAAGGAGCTCAATAGAAAATAATTCGTGCTGCAATTGACAGATGGCAGTGAAAGGCAATTAAGGGAATGGACCAATCACGGAATTTTAGTTGCTTTTGTCGCGAATGTTGTTTGTGTTTGCTAATACACCAATATTTGTGTCTCCCGATAGTAGCTGATTAGCGTGTTTTATGATTTCGATTATGTAATCCTAATCAATTACCTAAATCTTAAAATAACCAAAATAATTTGGTAGTTTAATCTCGTTTTATAGATATCACTGTTTCTGCATATATTATTATTAAAAGTATTCTTTACAAATCATATACACTTATGTCACCTATCGATTAAGTAATAAATAATACTCACTTATTCATTAAAAATGAAAAAATGATAAACTGACTTTGAAATAAACACTTTATATTTTATATATCTTATTGAATTATGTTATATCAATATCAGTAATTATATGTAATTGTTGTCCAGATTTGTATGATTACGCGTTTTTCTTGACGATGCATGGCATTGTCCTTGAGACACTTGTTTAATCTTTCTGCTCTGATCTAGAACTTGTTATAGCGAGACATTGAACCTTATTGTTAGGTTAGGATTTGTTGATACTGTCATAAAGGCTTACATTGCTCCTGAAGTATGCCCTGCATTTCCCGGTTCTTTTCTACAAGTTTCAAGTCGTTTGAACTTCAAGATCGCAAGAAAATAAATTTGATTACAATAATTTTCTTTTCAATAAAAAATATTGTATTCCTAATTAAACGATATATTTACGTCATTAATTATAATTATTTTATAATATGCTCTCATTTTCTTGTTATTAATTTTCACTTCTCTAAGTTTATCAATTTGAATGCGAAATTATTTATTATATTTTATCGTGGCGACGTTCTAAAATGCCTTTCTTATCAGTCATAATAATTTTCTCAGCGACATTATGAGTATTTTTAATACCATTCAATGACACGCAAGATATTCGAATGCAAGGGAACACTCAAGCCCTATCTAAAAAATAATCTACCATCTTCGATATATCTCTCACGGACAAATAATCCACTTACAGAAATTCTTTACTCGACCTATAAGTATAATTTGAGTAGTATTTGCTTTAATCGAGTTAAAGATTTCCGTAAACATTTCACTCGGTCTACTGCAAACAAATTTGCATGCGTACATCGCTAATGATAAAAACCATCTCTATCTTCTACTACCCCCACCATCAATGTTGACGGAGATAATTCTACAATTATTTTCTTCCGCCTACCATAAAATTTCCACCTCATTACGAAATCTTCTGAATTCCCTATTGATAGTTTACGATCGTGTCAGCGTTTCTTTCCTCGATTCAATTTCCTTATCTGAACCGCATTATTCACTCCGTGTATCGAATGTAATCGTATTCGCGGCAAAACTCTCTCGAGCCGTGACACCAATATCTCTATTGCAGAGTTATCGACACGTTTGTCTGGCCGTCACATACATAATCTGTTTAAATCTTATCGCATCTTAAGCATTTCGATGTTTCTTTACCTCGGACACTTTTATTCTTTTCGTCATTGATGGTCAAACTATCGCCGCACTTATCTCCTCTATCCTTATCTAGTTTTCTAGGAACCCAGCCACTTTATTGTTATTTTTTTCCTGGTTGGTGGAATTTGTAATCAAACAACGAATTGAAACATAACTTTTTACATCGTATAGTGGGGCTGATCATGGAGCTTATTTCTTAACAGATTCTTCCTTTCCTATAATCCAGAACTGTTCACCATGCCTATGAGCGGGCAAGGGCGCCCGCCAACGTCCGCGGGCACAGCTACGGGCAAGTAACTTAGCATTCCCGTTCAACTATTGTCCGTGCGGGCAGTGAATTTGGTTCCCCGGGCATAAGCGACTTGACTTCGAAGCGATAGGCTCGGAGGTTTAGCCTATGACAATATTCTTTCCGCTGGCGTCACATTGCCCTCAGCTATGCCCGCGCAAGGTTTGCCGAACGGGACTGCTATAACCTCTTTAAAAGCGCAAACAGTTTCTTTACTTGGAAAATTTCTAATAGTCTTCGTTGTCACACGTTTTCTATTCTAGTAGGAACTGTTGGTATCGTCCGACTTTGGATGTTTATTAACATTCTTGGCGGCTTCGGACCGACTAGCAGCCGTTGAATGTAACGGCCGTTCAAGGTTGCGCTTAGGAACGCACGCTTTGTTTTCAGCACGCGTTTTACAATGATTCTCGGAATCGTTGCGATTGCTCCCGTGTTTCCGCATTACAACGGACTTCGAAATGCGCCTGCGTTCCCGCGGCCCTACATGTCGATCTCTTTGCGTCCTGCCGGACGGTTTGTCGCTGCCGCCTGTTTTCCGATCGATCGGATCGGGCGACGCGATTCTCAGATAAGGACAATCGCAGCGACAGCACACCAGCTTCAGATCTCGATCGTCGATTAGGTTTGCCCCCTCCATTCGCCTCGGACAACTGAAATGTTCGAACTGCTGCTTCGTTTTCCAAACGCAACCGTGAAACTTCAATTTCGTTCGTTTGTAAATTTTCCCGCATTCGGTGGTATTCCGCCTTCCGGGACAACTCTTTGGCATCGGCTCGCAAGCGTTTACGATGTCTGTCGATGTCTGGCGATAAGAATCTTCGCAATTCTTGCAGAACACGCGCTGCGAGACGTCTGCGTCGTTTAACAGACTCGCGTAGTCGGAAAAATGTCGAACATTTGGACCGATATGATCCTGCAACTTGCAGCGGCAACATACAAAGTTTTCAAGCATACGAGGCTGCACCGTGCGCACGCCATCGTTTCCTTTCTCTGTTAGATCGGTTTGAACTCTTTTCTTAGCGGTCATCTTCAACACCTTTTTTAGCGGCTTCTTTTCGTCAGGCACCAACGAACCCTTTTCCACAGTCACCGGTCTATTTCTATCGAATTCTTTCGAAATTTTCTTCCCCCTCGCCGCTGTAGTATTACTGTTATTCCTCGAAAGTATCGGTGATTTCGAATTGTGATCAATTTTATTTTGCTTACCTTTCCTAACGCACTTCAAAGTCCGATCCGTTTGAACCGTTTCCTCATCGATCGGCTGCAAATTTGATTCATGTTGTACCGTGGAGGGTAGATCTTTCATTTCGTCGCTATATTGTTTCGTGCATTTCGAGTGCTTAGCGACAGAGTATCCTATTTCTGCTTCGTCGTCTGCGTCGTAATTATTGACAATTTGCGCGATGGTGTTTTTCCTGAAAGACTGTTTCCACCACGGCTGTTTTACCGCTCTCAACCGGCTAGACCAACTTTTCCATGGATCCGGAATACCTTGTATAAAGGGCAAACCGAGATCGTTCCAGAGTCGGTCAGTGGCGAGACATCTGACGTAAGAAGATATCAAATTCTTTTGCAGAACACGTGCCTCCGTTGCAGCACAGTGTCCTCTGGAGGCTAAGTACTCGCTCCACGCGTCCGGAATGCCTTGTCTAGCATAATTAATGTTTTCATTCGTATCGGGGTTCGACCTGTCGATGTGCGGTTGTGTCCGTAACAATCTCGGTGAAAAAAATGGACCCCGCACCACGTCCCGAACGTCAACACAAGTGTTACGCTGAAGTTGGTCCGGGGATACCCATTCCTGCGTCCAGCCAGTGTTAACTTTGCACTCGTTCGATTTATGCTTTCGCACCCGTTTCCTGCCTTGGACGGAAGTCCGTTGAATACAGCGAGCCTGTCGTCTCTTGCGATAGCCCCACACTGTAGATTGTAAGCAACAGATGATGTTAACACATTTGCGTGTGCAGTACTGCTTTTAGTTGTTTAATTAGTAACGCGAATGCTTTTTGGCAATTTTATATGGAAGTGTGTGAGAATCGGTTTTCCGAGAACAATACTGAAAATTCTCGGTAGTCCCGATATATCCGAGAATGCCGAAATTTTCGAGCACCTGTCCCAATCCCGAATTCTCGACCCGTACTCGACCGGTACAGATTTCATATATTCTTTGAGATCGACAGTAGTGACCTTTTTATTAGACTTAATATAAATAGTTAATAACTTCAAGTGGCTGCTATAAAGTGCAAAATATCGCGAATGATGGCAGTGGTCAAAAAGTAAAAATTCAGGACATATAGGATCAATTCGAAGCAAAAGACATTGTTAGTTAGATTTTTTTGTGTGAGACAATTGTTGAAGTGATCATATAGATCGTTGTAGGAAAAGTAAATCAAGGTTTCTCACTTCTGGACGTGTTGTGCAATTTAAACATTCCGTGCGATGATTACCGAACGCCCATCGGCATGATTGCGAAACGATAGCGTTTTACAAATTGTTCTTACGATGTAATCACTGTTACGTAATCTCATTTTGATAACATTTCATCCCTTTCGACGAGTCTCTTGTTTATTTGAACAACGAACCGGACACATTTGTATTGCATAATAGATTACGATCTCGTGGTCAGTTTTCCATTTAAAACGTGTTATATCTTGTTTGCGATAGTGTTCAAGTAATTCGCGACGTCATTTCATAAGATAGCTTCGATATTTTATTTGACATAGGTTAATTCAGCTATTTTCTATGAATTCAAATAATCTATAGACCAATCTACGCGAAATGACTGTCACTTTATTATATCTTATTCTCGATAATTACATCTTGTGAACGCATAATTGATATTCAAACGCGTCGATCGTTTGAAAATTTCAGATTGAAGATTATATTTTTGTATGCAAACAGGGTTACCAATCGCATGTGTACCAACACAGACAGCCGATTACTTCAGGACGAAGTGAATGCTGTGTGTTAGTGAATACATATTGCGCAAATTGACGAAGTAGCTTTCCAGGTGATCAATGTCTGTGGACACATAAATACAATGTCTGTGTTGCGTACGTTGCCTACACTTAACAAAACTTCGAAATTAATATCCCGAAGTGTGCCAGCTGTTTATTATCATCCAAACGTAAGCTCTTCTCGGCTCAGTTTGCGGTATCGTCCATAACCTATCATGACGTATCTCTTGCATTATTCTTTGCAATCAATGGCATGCAATTTCGACAATTATTGCAATATATGCATATACGAAATGTGACCTTCATTTAAATGTTCTAAAAATACCGTAGTACGTTTCGAGATTATTTAGTACGAATGTTAGCTTAGGTTGAGGTTTTCCGCATTATCTTTGTATTGCCTATTATTTTCTTTTTACAACCTCTAAATATAATATTACAGGTATTGGATCATTATGAAAATCCTAGGAATGTGGGTTCCTTAGACAAAAATGATTCACATGTTGGCACGGGATTGGTCGGTGCACCAGCCTGTGGAGATGTAATGAAACTTCAGATTAAAGTTGACAAAGACGGAAAGATCGTGGACGCCAAATTTAAAACTTTTGGTTGTGGTTCTGCTATTGCTTCAAGTTCCCTGGCTACAGAATGGGTCAAGGGAAAGACAGTAAGTATTATCGTGTCTCTATAAATTGCGTTAGCAAATAATAAAAAAGAATTGTTTTTTTTTATTACAGGTTGACGAAGCTCTAAAATTGAAAAATACTGACATTGCTAAAGAATTGTGTCTACCACCTGTCAAGCTACACTGTTCGAGTAAGTACCAAAAAATATTTGTTTCTGAAAAATTGAAAGCTATTTAATAAAATTTTTTTGTCAATTGTTTATTACCCATTATGAAGGAATAATTTTTAAATAATCTTTTTGGAATTGTATTGATGGAACAATACATATTACTGAAGAATTTAAAAATTAAATAAACGTAGAGTTAAAATTAACTTCTTTCTTTTATATATTATAGTGCTTGCAGAAGATGCAATTAAAGCTGCATTGTCAGATTATCGTATAAAGCAACAGACAAAGTCAGAGCAAAATGAAAGCAATGATAGCACTCCAAAAGAAACATGAATCTGGTATATTCAAATCTATAAACTTGTTAGTCTTACTTAACATACTATTGGTGGCTACTGTAGTTCTCTTGTAATAGTGGCTACTATGTATGAAATAACAAATATTAGTATCTTCGTAAATTATGAACTGTGATCTGTACTAGAGATGTAATGTGTCTTAAAGGATATATTTAAAGTTCTGCTTAGACACATCTAGTTGTGTTATATTTTCTTTTATGAGATCAAATAAATATATTTAATTAAAAACTACTTAACGTATAAGGTTGATTTATCTATTGACTATATTCGCGATGCTATTAACGTTAACTGCATGTTTTTCGTGGTATTGTCAAACGTAATAAAAACGTTCACGCGTCCGTTTAAACGTACCGCTGCTTTATCATCACAAAATCCGTGTATGTAAGTATGACACGGTAGCAGAAAAAGGCAATTGTTCACGCGCAGACACGCCATAAACGGGGAATTGCCGTGACAACTTAACTTGTTGACAAAAATATTTCTATTTGACCGTCTTGTTTTCTTGCGTACTCCATCAGCATTACGCCATCAGCTATGACGTATCGTCGCAGCGACAGCGTGTGGAGAAGGGGTTCGTTCTTATCAATAATGATCTTCCTCATAAAAATTATCAGTGAAACTAAAGATTACGTGAAACACTAGTTAGTCTATAAAGAATGAAATAAAAGCAGATCTACTACCACCGAATGATTCAGTGCATTCTCCCAACTCATTTAACATTCCAGGAATATAATAGCACTCTTTCTCTCCCGTCGCGAGCTCTGTAATCAATATACAATAAAAAGTGCAACGGCAGAAAGGCATTGCAATTTCCTCATGGCTACAATAGCCGATTAAATATTTACTCGCGTTCTAGAATCCCACGCTGCAGATGCATTTTCGAATTTCCAAGAATAAGACTTCAAATTATGCAATTATTATCAGATACGGAAATCTTTCGTGTTTTCCATCGCGATATAATCGTCGAAAGTAGGGTTAGATTGGCCCTTCCATATTTACGGATCTTCTCGTAAATTATACGAAATTCGAAATTGAACAAGAGAATGTTAAAAAATTGACAAGTAATCTCATCTAATAGTTTCTCTTGCAGTAAAGACTTTTTTTAGCTGCAGCTCAGTAACAAAGCTAGATTAGAGGTAAAGCAAAAATAGACTTCCGGCAAGTAAAGTGCTAATTTGGATTGTTTAGAATAATTCCGACAAGGTTGCTGAATGATAATAATTATTCGTTCGTTTGTTTGTGGCATGAATTCGCTAATACATGAAAACGGTGAATTATATCTGCGTTGACCCGGTGTTCGATCAGCGAGAAGTGTTACGAGACTGATGATGCGCGCGTGGCCTCTCGAGTGAGCCGGATCGGTGACTCGGGTATCCTTCTTATAACTGTCATCACAACACCAATTGATGCTTAATAAGAACGAGTATAAACTGAGTCATGTGCAGTTACTGCTGTCAATTGCGCGTTTCAAGTTAATTTACGAAGAGGAACAATTAGCTCGTTAATTCGTAATTTACATTGGCCGCAAGTTTTCATGCTGGCTGCGCTGTCGTATCCTTCGTCGTGTCGCTCAAAACCAGGGGGCTTATCAGTGACAGATAGACCTCGTATTAGTCATATAGCATCTTTTTCCCGGGGCCGAATATTTTTGGTGAACGAATCGCACAGATTTCTGGGTCCTCGGGCGCGCGCGGATCCTCGATCAGGGATTTATTTTCGTCTTGTTCAATCGTGCAAATATACCCACAAATTGCATAATATAATTATATAAGGAGAGGATAATATCTTTTCGAGTATTGGGAATACTTCAACACAGCGCCTTATCGCAGCTCTATAGATTCAGTGTAGATATCCGTTACAAGCAAAACGGATATACATACAGTCGGGAACAAAATTAAGTGCTCTTTGGAAACTAGTACTTTCTTCAAATTGGTCTTGAGTAATGTATGAACAAAATTAATCAAACATTACCGTTGATCGAAATTGCGAAGAAAACATTAAAGGTCACGTAAAGGTCATTTTTAACTTTTTTATCTGTGCCTATTATAAAAATTTAAAATACGCCTTTTCTAGGTCTGAGCAAGTTGCATACAACTGTTTTGTGCGTCAGGTGAAAAAGTTAAAAATCATGACTTTTTGCTTCCAAATTCCGAGCAATTTCAAACATTTTTTTTTCACATTGCCTAGCAAACTAACCCTTCTAATATCTCAAAAAAGAAGCTGTAGTTGTTGGGTCCAATTTTGAAACAGCTAATTTTGCCTCCGACTGTAGGTAAACACATATCAATATATGTTGTATTAGCGCTACGCGTTCGTTCCATATAATAAAAATGATAACGGCTTCGCTCGCAGCCACTCGAAAAAGTAAAGAAAAACTGGATCATCCAGCTCGAGTTGCTAAGATTTTCTGAACGTCGAGCGACGTTTGCGATTTTTATCTCGGAACAATTAAAGTGACGTACGATTCCATGATAAAACCGCGAGAGACGATTACATACTCGGAAATGTTAACCGCCGTGTGATTATTTTGAATAAATTTTCGATAGCGGTCAAACATCGGGGAAGAGATGGAACACGTGTTGTACACGCACCGCTACAAGTATTCCGTTCTAATTCCCTGAACAGTAATCATCAAATGCAGGCACAAACGTTTCACTGACAAACACACGTTGCCAGCAATCCGCGATATCGCTGAAACGATAGACACTCGGCATAGCTACGTAACTAATTCCATGGAAATTGTTTACTCGTATCTCCGTTAATAATCATTCGCCTCGTAAAACAGACTAACCGTCTTACGACTGCACGTTCATTCAACACTGCCTTCTGCCACATAGCACCAAACATGGAAGTAATACATAGAAATAATAAATCCCGTGAATCAGGAACGCATGCACTCGTTATTCGTATTCATCTTCGGCAAATTTCTAGTTGTTTTTATCTATTCATATGGGAAGCCTTGCGCTTCCATTAACATTTTTTGTGGTTCATTTGAGTAGAAGCAAATGAAGATTGCTTCGAAATTATGGTACAGTGGTTTTTAAAGTCCCCTCGGTATACGTGAAACGATGAATTAAATTGTAATTATTAGACTGCGGATTTTTATCATTTTTCTTTCCATTTATACAGTAAAAATGCTTAGAGAATTAAAAGTTACTGTTGTTTGTCTGTGTATCTATCTTGGATAGCTATCATTACTGATCCAGCTAACGAATGAGCATTTGTTTGCGTTATTGACGAAAGGCGACCCGCGGCGCAAATGACTCGCTGACTCAGCTGAATAGTTTGTCGAAGCTACCCGAAAGGGATCATCAGATAATAACGGCTTCATGGAGTAGGTAAACTCGCCGATGAGTCGTTTGAATTTACCTTTTCGTGATAAGACGTCGCACTGCTTTCTGCCGGCGAGAAAAGGCACGTTTTACTTTATTGCAGTCCCGTTCAGCAAGCCTTGCAACGGGCAAGGGCGCTTGCCGATGCCCGCGAGAAATGTGACGTCAGTGGAAGAAATATTGTCATAGGCTGAACCATCGGAAGAAGACGTGGTTCGTTGCCCGCCGAGTTGCTTATGCCCGGGGAACCAAATTCTCCGCCCGCACGGGCGCCGCAATGCCCGCGGGCATAGCTGAGGGCAATGTGACGTCAGTGGGAGAAATATTGTCATAGGCTGAACCATCGGAAGAAGGCGTGGTTCGTTGCCCGCCGACTCGCTTATGTCCGAGGAACCAAATTCCAAACAGGACTGCAGTATCGAGCCCGAAGAAAGGATCTTATCATGTCGGATGCTTATTTTTTCCTGCCTCGATTTCTCTATGCTCGAAGTGGGACGATGAGCATCTCACCCAACGAACGTAAAATTTAGAATAAATTCAGCGAGAGGATAAAATCCTGCATTGGCCCCCGACTGTTCATACGACCGCTGCAAATTTTCCATTCCCTTGTTTCCCGTCGTCGTATACTGTGCGTTCCTCTACTCTGGCCGGTGTACGATGTCTTCCGATGAGTCGTGTTGCCACTAACACTAACGATCCATGTTTTTTATCTACGTACGCATTCACCGGAGATTATGCAGTCGACTGTTTTACATTGATCTTATTCGCCCATATTATCAAATATAATAATTTCATTCCTCTTCAACCTTCCGTAGTTCTCGAATATCCTATATCCTATAATATCCTATATTCGATAAGACTTTTCTTTTAATCCCGCCATCAATTTACCGTTTCCGCACAATACTTCCCTTCATCGATTCTTAAGTGCCTTAATAGGTATAAACAGTAACTCGATAGCAATTGTGCACAGGCGACTATCGCCGCAATTGGTACCACGAATGCATTCTGCCAAACTTTTCCATGCAACGCGCGTTCGAACCCTTCATAAGCGAACTAACAGGATGGGGATTGAAGAGATTAAAGTCTTAATGAAATGAAGAGGTCTTAAGAGATTAATGTATAAATACATCGATACGCACAAACATTCTGCGTTCGATATGTTATTCATAGACTATATGCAGACCTTTTGTTTCCTCCGAGGCTATAAATAAATTTCAGTAATTCTGAAATAGAATACCGGTCATTTGACCGTGGTAGGTTCAGTGTTAATACTGTGGGTGGAGGGACATTAATTTCATAAGAATTCATAACATAGTATACAGATAACAGAGTAGTAAACAGGTATGTCGAAAATGTCCACTCGATAGATACGAAATCCAGATGTAGAAAAATTCGATACAACTTGAACTTGTGCTGAGTGAAATATCATTTCAAGTAGTAGTTTATCATAAAGCGTTTATAGTGTGAAATCATCTTCAAATAATTCCTAGTACCCCCATACTATTATAGTACATAATATACTCTGTACAATTCTCCATTCAGAAACCAGTATGCTTATTATTTGGACCTACCTCTAGTTTACACCAAGTGAAAGAGCATTATGCGTTCTTATTGTGACAAATGCAAAGACTTACAAATTCAAAGACTCCGGATACTAAAAAATTCGCCTAAAACATCGCAACGGGAAAACTTCACTTTTAGTAATTGTCGTCCCATCTTTATAATTGTAACACCAATGGATAGCTGAGATTCTTCCGATTAAAATGAGTCCAAACACGAGGTAAATCGGACTAATTTTACCTATTTAATATTAAACAATTTACGTATTAATTTTGTTCCTTCGTCAATAAAAATAGTCCCATTTGTATCGTGTTTAGACTCATTTTAATAGGAAGAATCTCAGTCATCCATTGGTGCTATAATTATAAAGGTAAGACGAGAATAACGGAAACTGAAATTTCCTTTGTTGTATGTATATATCTTTTAGTCGCAGTGTCACTTTGAAATGCGGAGTGTCGGCCGTCGCTGCTCGACGTACTATGTCTATCTCGCTTCTGCTCGTTGCATCGATTCTCTTTGTCGAGCGGTGCACGAATTCTTGTTCTTGGCAAGAAAAAGGTGTCCTGCTCGCGAGAACTTGTACGCTGCTTCCTGAATTCAATTTTTTTCATTCAAATGTAACCAAGCATTGCTGTACCGGGAGCGGTCTCTATTTTACACGAAGTGAAAGATCAAGTGAAAAACGAAGTTTCTACCGCCTTATTGCTATACAGGGTGAGTGGAACTCTATGTAGGGTAAGAGACCCAGTTACTGTGGGGGTACAAATTACTGTACCTATATTACTGGCACAGTAATCGAGACTTCTTCAGCAGCTGGATCCCTTACCCTGTACGGACTAAATTTTAGCAATACCTGGTTAACCGAACTCCAGCTGAGCGAAGTCTTTTTACATGAACCCGAACACCTAAAATCATAGACAGTGGTGAGAGAGTCTTCAGACAGGTTCATATAAATGAAGTTCGTAAAAGCGAAGTTCGACTTTTCGTCCCGTGCCGATACGGAGCGTGTTTGAGAAACAGGGTGGGAGACTCGTGGAACGCCCGGAGGGAAGAGTGCAACGGGAGTAAGCAGAAGCACGGGGGTTACGATGGTGGGGGGCAGGATAGGATGAAGTAGTGGCAAACGGCCCTGCGTGATACACAGCTGATCGGCCGTTCCGCAGTAGAGGAGCTCCGTTTTGGTTGCGCGTGTGCGTCCGTGGCCTAGTGGTGTGATACGGTTTGCCTCGACACACGGGATGATATAGAGCGCGGCCATCGTGCCCCCTCCGTGAAAGAATACGAATATCCCCGTCATCGGCTACATGCGATTGTTTACGTGCTCTATGCAATTTGACAGAGTACCAGGATCAAGAGCCACGGGCGGAAGTGTTGTTGGCCCAGTCGTCGAACAGCTCGCACCGTCGTCGACGCATTGCGGACCGTTGGTCGTGGCGTCGGGTCAGTTGCATCGCAAATATTTTCTTCCTCAGTTTCGAAGGAAATCGTTAAAGCGTGAAAGGTCTATGACCGGACCACGACGAGGCTCGCTTTATCTTCTGAGAAAAGACCCGACCAGTCACCGTCCGATCAGCATCAGACTGAAATTGATGAAGTCCGAGGCAATCGGGGAGGAAGACACGACTGCCGATCCTGCAGTTTGTGAATATTGATGATACTGGTGCACCAGCTCCCGTAGGTTGTCGCTGTTGTATTCCGTGTTTTAATCCAGTGCGCATTTCACCCGTTCGGGTCTCTTCGGTTTTTCTCCTACCGTTCCAAACCCTTTGTTTTTCTTTCCTTCTCGGTTCTCTCGTTCGATTCGTGTTCCCCCCGTTCCGTTTTCTCGTGGCGGTTTTGTGCACGGTGATCGCGCGTTAGATTTTCCTTCTCGTAGCAGACAGCAGCAACGGCGACGGCGATTGGTTTCGCTTTTTCTTTGACGAATACACACGCACATGCGTATACATGTGTGAAAGCGCGCGCGCGTCACTCTGAACGGGAAAGAAAAGGTCGATGACAATGCAACGAGTCCAAGATCAAGACAATGGGATCAACATCAAATTCGGCGCGAGCAAAGGGACAAAGGGAGAGTACACGCTCGTGTCGCAACACACGGAGAAAGAGAAGAAGAGCGACGTCAATGGGACCAACAAACAAAGTAAGTCCAATCGTGTATTCTCAAATTTCTTTTTTATAAATTAACTGGAAAATTCTAGTTTTTGGATATTTTTAAATTCGACAAATATTTTGATACATGCTTTACACATTGTACTGCGAACCGAGTTAAAAATAGTGTACGGCGTGGCTCACTGTTTTATTGAGGAAAGAATAAGGATTACTTTGAATTTTAGTTAAACACAAGACGACCGAGGAAGATTTAGTCCCGCCAGACGGAGGATGGGGATGGCTTGTACTTTTGGCATCTGTCATGGTGAATCTACTGATCCCGGGAACAGTGAAATCTTTTGGTGTCTTGTTCGTTGAATTTCTGGAAGTTTTCGATGCGTCTCCTGCTGCAGCTGCTTGGATACCAGCTCTGTGCTATTTTCTCTACAGTTCACTTGGTAATTAATTCTCTCTAAACTATTGTGGAATATTCATTGATTGTGTATATGAAAGTAAATGCACATAATTCTTGTTACAGGTCCACTCTCCAGCGTGCTATCAGTGAAATACTCTTATCGAACAGTAACACTTATTGGAGGAACATTTGCAGCTGCAGGAATGATGCTAAGCTACTTTGCTAACTCTGTGGCCTTTTTATGTGTTAGGTAATTATGTACAAAACAAAAACATGAATGTTTCAGTTATTAGACTGTATAGTATTCAGTATGCAAAATATTGAGGTGGAAAGATGTAATGTCGTTTCTTGTTTTACCTTTAGTTATGGAGTCTTTGTGGGAACAGGAGCAGGACTGGCCTTCCCTCCGACTGTATACATCGTAACTTCTTATTTTGTACGGTTACGTGGACTTGCGAATGGTCTCTGCATATCTGGTAGTGCATTAGGTTCTATATTTCTTCCACCGATCCTTGGAGTTCTTCTAAGAGAATATGGATACAGGTATGTCTTTCTGTTGTACTTATGATTTAGCAGGTATGACTTTATTTTCCTCATAAACGTTGTATTCATGATCAGTTGAGAAAACATTACTGCCAGGGAACTTCGTTCTTTGTAAATTGTTTCTGTAGCAACACCACTCATTTATCCGAATTAATGCAACATCTCGTATATTAATATTCATTTCTATGTGTTTGTGTTCATACATCCAATTCTTTTTTTTTATTCTTTTAAATGAAATAAAATCAAAGATACATTTTCATGCATTAGTTTTTCCGATATCAGTTTTGACAAAATTTAATTGTACATGTGATCTGTGAACTTGATCGTCCAATTTTTTGTAAACTTGTGATGCTGGAACCGCGTTACAAAAAATACAGGACATTTGTGTATTCTTTTACGTGCGTTTTCACGTTCCCGTGAGGATCTGTAAATATAGTGTTACTGTCGTAATATTTTGTGAAGATCGTTTTTTTTCGGTGAGTACTAATATACATCATTACTACAATTTAATAAAAAAAAAAAAAATAAATGTGAAGATGACTGATATGCATGCACTTGTTCTTCCCTTCATGAGACGCTCGGATAAACGAAGCGCGTGCATCTGTGTACACAACGCTATTGTACATCCCTGTAAAATTTACAGCTTCAATTAGCTGTTTTACGGCGTCTCCATCAAACGCGTTGTTACTAAAGATAACGAACGTTTAATCGTTCGACATTCTCCACGGTAATGTATACAGATGTGTGAAGGAACGTAGAGGAAGCTATCTAGGCCCGCAACCAAATTACACGCTCTGCTATTATAACACGTTGACTGCCACGCGCGAAACCATCTACAAACTGAAATGGAAACAGTATGAGGATCGAGACGTATCGCTGTGCTCTTTTAACCTTATTGAATAAGAGAGATAATGCTGTTCTTATTCAATGCTTCCATCTATAAATACATTTTTTAGCCTCGGATACGCCCGTCCGTGGGCGTCATGGCAGTCAAAGTGATAGCAGAGAAATTTTTAAACTAACCGGAAGTCTGCGACTGATACGTTGATGCCATAAATAACGAGCCGCTACGTTTGTTTAGGTAAGGAACATTATATCATGCGATTATCATAGATTCATGTGTTACCCTGTTAATTAGTAAAAGAATGTGCCAATACTTTTACCAAAAAGGGAGGTGGGGAAGAAATAACAAGAATTACGTTTTGAGTTGTGTGATCTAACGTCGTTTCGAATTAAATGTGCCCCGCGGGGGGACGCAAATGTGTTTAGGACGCAAATCATGCTTCCCATTGTAGCGCGGGATGCCCTTGCATCATAATAAGATAAGTTAGCCGGGCGGTCGGTTAGGAACAGTTCAAATATAATAGCTCTCATCGCCAGGTATTCCATGCGTAAAGCCGTTGCAACTTTTTATTTTGTTGTGTTTTAGGCGTCCAGATAAATATTAGAACACGATACGCTGCTATCTAGAGTGGAAGCGAGTACATTGTTGCTTGAAATATAATTGTACACGTTGAAGGCATACTTCCTTGTCTTTTTATAACACACTAAAACTTAGGGAGAATCGTTTGAATGAGTTGGGGAGAGGGGAGGGGAGCAATCACACACACACACGAGCGTCCCATGTGTGCTTAGAGTGGAGTGCAGAAATGTTTGTGTACCTAGCCTTTGAAAGTAAACATGACCACATATGCAGACCTCCTGCATAACACGAACAGCATTACTGGGAACGTAGGGCAAGGGACCCACTTATTGGGGTACCAATTACTTACTACTCATCTAATTACACTTATTTTTAAAGCATAATGGGTAATAAAAAACAGAGATATTTCCATTAAAATCTGCTAATATGTATGTTATATTTCTTTTTTAACCTTTATTATGCTTTAAAAATAAGTATAATTAATATTGGCACAATAATTGGTAACTCCACAGTAATTTGGTCTCTTACCCTACACGATTGCTAACAATTCATAAAAGGTTATAGTTAAATTACAATCTTGATTCTATCTTTAGCTCATTTTTTCAAATTGATTACTCTTGTTACCAGACTGCTAATCTTTATGCAATTTTTAAAGTGCAGTAATTCCGGTAAAGAATAAAATTAAATATTCTTGTCTTACTTTTCATATGAAGAATACTCGAGTCTTTTCATAAATATTGAGCAGGCCGACAGAGATTAACATAATTATCAGCAGTTCAATAATGACTTTCAACTGTTTTCATGTTTGAATATCGCAGTCATCGATAGAAAAGCGAGAACCTTTATTTACATTCATGATACTGACTCTCTTGAACGTTTCCGTACGCAACGATCACGTTCGTGGAACGTACGGAAACGTGTGTCTTGACATTGTCGAAAGTGCACATTTATGTGCGTGTATCGGGCGTGCATTCAGCCGTGGACGCGTGATGCTCACGTGTTTAGAGTTAACATGCCACCGCGCGGGAAGGAAAAAACGGAATTAAAAAGTCTCGCGCGATAACTTGGAATCGTTCGTTCTAAATACTTCACGACAAAACTGAGCCGACTGAAATCAATCTCCTCGCCGGTAAAAGTTATTTACGCTTGGCTATAGAACCGTCGCTCTCTTTTCTTTCCCCCTCCCCTTTGCTCATTCCAGCAGAAAGCGGTGACGAACAATGTCGCCAGATCAAGACTTGTTCCTCTACTCTAATTTCCCTCTTTACTGTGGCCTGCGTTTCGTCTCTGTCGTGCATATTCCGGTACCGACAGATAGATGGTAACTTTTTCCCCTCAATTCGTGCTCCCTCCCCTCATCTGGCAACACTGGTGACAAGTAGCGTTCCGATCGAACGAGCAGTAACGAGTGTAACAATGAAATCGACGTGAATCTTAATGGACTTTGCATTTGGTTTCGTCATGATTTTTTTCTTTTTATATTCTTATTTCAAGTTTCCTTTTCAGCGACAGGATCCCGCGCTGTTTGCCGAACAGCTTCTCGGCAAGAGAGTTTACTATAACGAACTATTCTAACTGAAATTATGGAACGCGTGTTACACGCGTCACGAAATCGAACGTAAATCATTCTTTATTTCTGTATATATTTATAGATATATGTGCAATATATACGCGCACGTGTAGTCTCTTTTTTCTCTCTTTCTCTCTCTCTCTCTCTCTCTTTCTTACTCTCTTACTTGAATGCGACATGATCTAGATACGTAAGAAGAGTCTGCCCCGTCTAAGCGTCCATTTTGTTTTTCTTTTGTTGCAGAAGAATGTGTATCCACGGAAGAAGACAGGGACAATATGCGATTTCGAAGAAGATGAACTTCTCATACCGCAAAGAATATTGTACGCGATCTGAAACACGCTAAAAATATCACACTTCCATCCCAGTCTATTTTGAAATGCGAGGGGATGCGCGTTCTCGGCTTTAATATTATTCTTTATCCTCTTTAATGTTTTTTAGCGCGACGCCCACGGGTGCGTTGCCGTTTTCAAGGAATTACGAGCACGTTTGCTTCACGCCGATTTTTGTTGATTTTGTTTGTTGGAATGCTCTTTGTTCGCCGCGTTTAATCCGTGTGAACGGTTTCAGATTGCCACACAAAGTCGGGTATGTCATAGTCTGGGCCCTAGGTGGAAGATGACTATGGCACAGACTATGAAACACCTGGTCTATAAGAGTATTATATTAAAAGGAACTCCCATATACCTCGGTATATGAGTCTTCATTAGTGATATTTGTCTGTGATAAGTGCATTTTATTATACACATTGAAATTTGTAAATGAGACGATCCTCGTGTATTGTGTAAATTACTAGAGACTGTATTATTGGCACTCTTAACTAAGGAGTATCTGTAACTTATGGTATTGATATTTATATTCTTTCATAACTTATAAACGATAACAAATGATACTTGAAAATATGTCCTAATTATGTAATTAAAACATACGATGGGAACATGAACAATAAAGCGTTTCTATAAACGCTTGCATAATTATTATCTTTTTCGAATTCTTTACATTTACATAATCATAACATTCGAATCCTTATAGAGTGACCGTCAGATATTTCGAAATTCTTCCTGTTCCACTTCATTGTTGTACTTTTTCGTATTCTCAATCATCCATTAATTGTGAACTCGAATGCAACATCGACATTTTCAAGAATCGACATGATTAATAACTGAATCAGAAATTCATTCATACTTTTGTATTTTTTTTTCGTAATTTAGTTCGAAGCCACACATACATGCACATAAACCATTCGCTAACGTTCATTTGAAATTCTTTTATTTTCGACAGCCATGGAATGTCCTGTTGGCGACATTGTAAGCTATAGTAAATCGTAATAGTAGACGGAACGAGGGAAACGCTAAAGTTTATTTTGCTTTTTTACAGAGGTGCAGTATTAATAATGGGTGCTGTCACTTTGAATGTATGGGCGAGTGCTCTTTTGTACGAACCAGTGGAAAAGCACATGGTGCCAGCTTCATCGTCGAACAAGTCGAACGACCATGACTTGGAAGCCGCCACCGTAACCGTAACTAGTCCCGAAGACGAGAAGAAATCGAATCTCGTGATTTCTTTCCCGAATTCGAACGAGAAGGCTGCGCCGATGGTACCAAAGAGCGCATCCAGCGTCGCATTAGAATATTACAAAAACACGCCTGTCCAAGGGAGGACGAGAAAGATCAGTATGCCGACGGGTCGGGAGATAACGGGCCAGATGCACAGCACGCCGGCGTTGCACGCGGTCCCGGAACGCGGCGGCGACCATAACAGGTTATCAAGACGCAAATCGCCGTTCCAGTCGCCAAGCACGTCCTCGTTCAATTACGTTAGCACACCGTATCACGGAAGCACTCTTTCCGCCTTACACCCAGAAAGGGCGTCCACGTTGACATTGAACGCGATCTCGAGCACGTTCACCAGAAAGCCCGTCGACGAGGCGAAGAAGGACGAGAAGAAACAGCAGAACAAGTTCTTCGACTTCAGTCTGTTGAAAGACCCCATCTATCTCGTGATCCTGATCTCAAACTCGACGAACGCGGTCAGCTACACGAACTTCGTCATACTACTGCCAGCTTATGCGATCTCATTGGGCTTCGACAAGAACATGTCTTCCCTTCTCCTTTCGACCGTTTCGGTCTTAGACTTGATAGGGCGTATCGGCGGCTCAGCTCTCTCCGATGTCTCGATGATGCCGAAGCACTGGTACTTTGTTGGAGGGCTGCTCATCTCTGGAATCTCGTTGGCTATACTGCCGATCACGACAGAGTACACGATGCTCTCCGTTTACTGCGGTATATTCGGTCTAGCGTCCGGTATTTACGTCGGTATCACCGCGGTCATTATGGCCGACATGCTAGGAACAGAAAAACTTACCTCCTCATACGGTATCTCTTTGTTCGTGAACGGAATTATACAGCTGATCGGTCCACCCATTTGCGGTCTCGTCTTCGAACAAATCGGGAGCTATGGTCCTATCTTTAGTATACTGGGAATTATTTTAGTGATAGGCGCCGCTTTGTGGGGTATCGTACCGTTCATCAGGAAACGACAACACGCTATGGAGAAAGCCGCACCGGTCGAAAAATTATAGTGCATTTGTTGTGTGTCCGTGTTGACTATCTCGTCAAGGAGAAGAGCTTAACTGTATAATTAATTATCGTAGATTAGGCGTGTCTCGATACATAGTAATGACTATATAATTATGAAACACTGTGATGTTAGAATGATTGTTCTGTATATACCACTGGCACTGTGATGATGTTACACAATCCACGCGCACATTTTCAGGTGGATTAAGTAGGAAAACAATTTTCAAAGGATATATTTTTAAGAAACGCGACGGTTTCTCTTTTTCTTCAAAATTGAAAGTGTCTTGCCTTACATACAAGAAAACAAATTACTCTTTGGATGTCTGTTCTTGTTGATCACTAAAAACGAAAGAGAAAAAAAAAATAATGAAGACATAGAAGTAATTAAGTACTTAGTTCAGAAACGCACTAGTTGCAGGTGCTATTGTAATTTAAACCAACAAAATAAGCGCAATAATATAATTTAGTGCACATAATATTTTCTTAGTATATAAACATAAGTATGATGAAAATGTCGAATATTTGTTTTTACACTTCCCTTGGAAAAAAATAAGTGAGAGAGAGAGATAAATATGTATATAATTCCTACTGTTATAAACACTCTGTCTTTGAAGATAGTCAATTTTGTTATTCATTCGTTTACAAATCACCGAAAAATATGCCTTAAAATTAGGATGTAAGAAATTTGTAATTAATGAATTACATTTATAATGCTATACAATATGTAAAATAAATAATGATATGAAACATGGATATCTTATTGGTGGTGTTCCATGAGAATGAACAAATTATTTATCTCTTTAGGATCAATAAAATATAAATTACGGTTTATATTTATTTTATTGAAGGGGTTTGATAATATTATTGGTTACTAACTAAATACTAAAGTAACCCCTTCTTCGCTGTGTTTTTATGATTTATGTATGTAAAATTTACAGTTACTAAATTTATTCTTTATACTATTAGCAACATAAATTATTTCTTTTCTGATTTTTCTGGTTCTTGCTTAGCTGGGGCTTCAATTTCCCGGAAGTTGGGGAATTGTTCCCATGGAGCAGACAAATCAAATTTACGGAATTCTTGGGTCAATTCCAATGGTTCGCATACCACCCTCTTTTTTTCATCATCGTAGCGTACCTAATGGAAAAAAGTATCTTTTCTATAGCACACATTACTCATAAATAAAGATATAAGATAACTATTCGAATACCTCAACAAATCCAGAGAGCGGGAAATCTTTCCTTAATGGATGTCCTTCGAATCCATAGTCTGTAAGAATTCTACGAAGATCCGAATGATCTGAAAAGTATACACCGAACATATCCCATACTTCTCGCTCGTACCAATTAGCAGCATCGTACACAGATTCCGCTGATGGGATAGGTGTTAATTCATCTGTATATGTTTTTACCCTAATTCTTGAATTAAATCTTAATGACAGAATATTGTAGATAATCTATAAATAAAAAGATAAATTATAATATATATTATAAAGCATGACAGTGTTGCTAACTAAAGAAATCCTTACCTCGAATCTATATTTACGACTAGGCACATCGATTGCAGTAATATCGGACAAATTGGTAAACTGAGCGTTGTGATGATTTCTCAAAAATGTTAATATTGGAATCACTCCTTCAGGAGAAATTAATATTTCAAGCTCGTCACCGCTCATAATTTGTACCTTCTGTATATATTTTGGCATGCATTCAGCAATATACTGACCAAAACTCATTAAATTTTTCACATCTACAGGGCTGGGTTTACGAATTGATGCTATTAAAAATGCTTTTCGTTATTACATCGTAGTACTATTAAACGATGGTCAAATATGTAATAAACAATTATTTTACGTACGTTGCACTTCTGGCTTTTCGGCTGCTGTTGTAGTCGTTCTCAACGACGGGAGAAATTTCGGATAACCTATCAATCAAATTATTAATTTATTACATAATACAAAGACAAGAAAAATTCAAGAAATATTAAATAAATGAATTACATTTGGGTGTTGCGACAGGTAAATTTCTTGAGAGTTTCAAACAGTTTCTTAGCAGAGACGTCATTTTCGAAGAAAATCTTCTTCTGCTTACCACACAAAATAGTACACCCTACGAAACTGCGACATTTGCCACGCTCTCTAGGTAACGAAGATTTCTGTATCATATACGGTTTAAATAGATATTAATAGTTTACTTTAAATACACTTACTTGAGAGTACACAATTTTTAGAATTAAATACTATATGAAAAATTTGTCCATTTTGCTTTATTATTTATTTACAATATTTCTATAGTGTAAAGCTAAAACAGTATTTATTAACAAAAAGTTTCCTTGTAAAATGTTATTGTACATAATTAAAAGAAGAAATTTCTATTTTTGGTATGTTTATCAACTGCTCACAATATTTTTTGAAGCACATTTCTGTTCAAGTTTTTGCATGTCCACTAGTATGGTGGCTACAGCATGCCTAAGTTGATGAAATTTTGACATAGATAATTCAAATATTAGGTGTTCACCATTGCTGAATGTCCATTTCATTATAATATGCGGTTCTAGGACTCTGTTTAAGATGCTGAAAGTAACAAAGAAATAATACCTGAATAAAGATAGTACTTTAATAAAAATTATGAAATTACTTGGAAGCAATGGTGATGTCCACGCGCCACTTGCAAGACATCAGATGTGAATAAAACTTTGTTCTATTGAGTAAACCTGCTATTAACTCTGGTCGCTTTTGGCCATAGATCACGGTAGACAAATCCTCAATGCATTCAGGAGGTAATCTGAGGAATAGCGATATCAATCAATGTATTTTATAACTGCTTCATTTATGGAACAGTATATTAAATGCATACTTTAATTCTTCCAATATTTGTCTGAATTCTATAGGTTTTACATTCTGAGATGATATGCCCAAGTGAACTTTCAATATTATATAGATAACAGAGTAATATTCATCCACAGATTCTACCGGTACATTGTATTTTTGACTTATTTTGTCCAATATTCCTTCTTCTATATATTCTTGATTTATTGACTTTACAGCAACTATAATTGAAAGGTTAATATATTTGCAATATGAGTTACAATCATAATATACATTTTTAAAAAACTTACTCTGTATCAGAGGGCGAACAAACATCTTTTTTAACTCTGGCAGAACTTTTGTATTGTTTCCTAAAGCATGCAAAAGCTGTGTTTGAAAGGTAGACATGTTTGTTATGAATTTGTTTTCCGTTGTCCTATAGTATTGTTCTGAATGTAGAAGAAGGTTTAAAATACAATACAAAAATGCTCAGAAAAATTCTGCATAAATATTATTTCTTATAATTTTACCGAAATATGTCTGGAGGTGTCAAACTGTCATTCTCCAAACAGATGATTTGTTTTCATCGTTTAATGCCATCTATAACAGAGCTGTTCAACTTCTTCCCCGCCGCTGCTTTACGATCCTACTCCTATTCACGCGGCTCCTCCACTAACTGATACATTAGCCTAACTTCACCTTTTTCTCTCAGTCCTACCAACTCTCACTCAGTCAAAGAGTAGGGATGCAATAACAGGCGACATTTAGAAAGAAAAACACTTTTTAGAGAGAGAGACAACCCATACAACCAATTTAAAGGCCCATTTATTATTTTAATAGATAATTCGATCATTTTCCAATGCTTCAAATCATCTTTATTTTTTCAATATTGAAAATTCCAATCGCTTAAGTATACATTCACCGTTTCTTTGAAAACCATTATAAGGGCGTTGTGAATGATAAAAGCATAATATGTAGATATTTTGCTGGATACTTCAATCTCTGTAAAATACAAAATACAATACTTAATACTAACAAATAATGGTATTTAGCGGATTCCCTGATATAACAAATTTGGAATACATCTTTCAACTGACCGTGTGGCCTAATGGATAAGGCGTCGGACTTCGGATCCGAAGATTGCAGGTTCGAGTCCTGTCACGGTCGAACACTTCTTTTTTAATTTTTTGTTGTGGTTGCGTTATATGCTACATCAACGAATTTGTTAAATAATAATCATTTTATTGTATGAATTTTTATTCAACATGAATATTCAATACATTTAAAATAACATCGCGTGCCTTCAATTTTAGTAAGTACGCTCCGGCGGATCAATATTTATGTTATTTCATGAAGGAAAAAAATTATTTAGCACTAAATAATAAAAGTCGAAAGAATAGGATTATAAAAACATTTTAATGTACAATTGTAGGAAAAAAAAAAATTCCTTCGAGCCGGATTTGAACCAGCGACCTATGGATATCTCATTCTGAACATGCCAACTACAGTCCACCGCTCTACCAACTGAGCTATCGAAGGTTGTTGATTCTGGTGTTCCGCTGGAAAAGTAATGAATGTAATCGTCCTAAAATCGGATCATTTTTTTCATTACTTAATTATTTCTATATTTAAACTACTGAGAAAATCATTTTGAGGTCGTGTTATAAGATAGATGATAAGAATAGTCATACTTAATAATAGTTAGAAATTAAAAACAATACAGAATTATAAAATTGAAATTATTCGTGATATCTAATTAGTCCGAAACTAATAAAACCCTTGTAAAATGAATTAATGTCTACGATATTCTTAACTTGATTATGATATCCAATTAGCAAATTACAGCTTCCTGGTACGAAGTGATAATATACGATAATTGTTTAAGAGACTACCGTTCGATATTTGATGGCTAGTCGTTCAATTCGATCAATTTAAATACGATCATATATTTGTATGCACTTTTGTAGTTTTGCGAATAAATGTCACGGAAACTCTTTCTAGTTTCATTTTGAAGAGTCAATTCGTTTCGAAACTAGTTCACGTAACGATGTTTTTGATTACAGTCCTAGTATCGATTCCGTGCTCTTTAATGACGAAATCATTTTAGGAGCGCCGGTTCCCTAATCAGGACATAGTGAATCCATGTCGAATAGACCACACCTAAACGTCAGTCGTACTTTAGACGATCCTTTCTTTCAATTTCGTTTTGCTACTCATTCGTGTCACGAGATACATAATTTATGATTTCTTCAATTTAGAGCCTTTCAATCACTATCATTTTCCATCGATGTCGCTACGTACTTTTTCTTTCATTTAATTACAAAAATCATGAAAAAAAATAGATTTAAGAATAATAATACGGTATTAATGCTATAAATTTGTCTAATGTGATAAGAAAGCGCAAAACATTTGGTCGTATTCATAACATGTGCATACGCACGTGAAGCGGCCACCGAGGGACATCGAACAGTGAAATTGTAGTCGGTTCTCGTTTGAAGGAGTCTACAAGGAGAGTGCATCAATAATACAGCGAACATTGTGCTCCTTGAAAGTAAATATTCGATATTGCCCCGGCAGCAACCGGAAATTCGTACAAAGCACGCTCAGTGGCATGCAAATACTCAAAGATGCTTGAAAACTTCGATAAATATCCCGGGACGTTTATTGGTTCGATTCTCCAACACGGAACAGTCGTGTCTCCGCTTTGCGCTGTAATTAGATCGACAGTTATCTATCCGCGATTGATACAATAGCATTCCCAAATTCGCATAGATACGCTCAAATATAATCTTATTCCGCAAAAACATAAATTGTAAAAATAATATGGTCAGAATAGCGGATTCAATCGGTTATTGTTAACAGTTGTGAATTGGCTTGGCCACAAAGAGCCCTCCTTTCCCCACGATTCGTTAACTAAGATAATGCGGCAGTGAATAATTCCCTGGACACGCGTTATTTTTTATTTCGGTCGTCAGCGCCATGCTCCTAAAATACAAAAAAAATTGACCGTTCATAAATGGTTACGCGATCGTTCGGGCCATTTACAGCGAACACGAGACATTAATATTAAATCGAGTCGCTGAATATGCTAATAAATAAAGACACAGTGTCGTATGCTCGTGTCACATTTTATTCATGAAACCGGGTTGCGCGTTAGGAATATCGTTGCTGCCTGCCACCGACGAGGTAACTCGTCAGTCCCGTTGCGAAGGTGCATAATTTACCCCTGCATGGTCACATGTCCGCCAACGATAGAGGATGGGAGCGCGTGTCGCCATCCGCCGGTTGGTGTCAGCAGGCGGTATAGCGTATTCCCGTCAAGCGAGGGTGGAACGGTTGGGTAATTACCTCCAGATCACGCTACTCCAACGAATGGTACCAAGATAAACAAGGCGAAAGAATTGGCAGGACAAAGAGTGTCGAGAAGGAACGCAGACGCGGTCCGTTCGCTAATGCTTGCAGCGATGCGCGCGTGCGCGGGACACGATCGGCCAGGATGGCGAGGGAAAGAGAGAAAATGGAAACGCGGGTAAGGATACACAGAAAGATAGATATCCGCGTGACGCGAGGGAAATGCAATAAATTGCATCGCACACGGGAGAAAAAAGTCGCTTTTGAAAATCGATGAGAAAGACCGATAACGGAAAATTACGAAAATTATGCGGAAGCTTCCAGGTAAAAGGTAAACGTTGAGGTAGGGACCTGCGGTGCACTCAATCAAGAAATTATAGCCACTCGGATTAGACAATAAAGCTATGGTTCAGGGGGTAGAAGAAGATAAAAGGGGAGAGAGAGAGGGTGTGAGCCAGAAAGTGGGGAGCAAGAGAGAGAGAGACGCTGTCGCTGTAAAGCGATACAAGGGGTGGTAGAGTGGGGGTGAAGCAGAATAGACGAGAGAGAGAGAGGTGGCGCTCTCGCGCAGTCTGGCGTCGTCGGCCGACTGGTGTGCGTCTGGGCTAACTTTGGACGCGATTTATTTTCGTCTCTCGTTGTATCCCCGCGACCGTTTCGATCGCGGTATCGTCAGTTCTGCCTTCATCGTTCGCGAGGACCGTCCCTTCGGTGTGATAGCGGAGTTCGCGTCAGTGACAACGAATGTCAGCTAGAAAATCCGTGTGTACGCCGGTCGACGTGCTACCGTCGCTTGTGTTCTAAGAATCCTTCTGTACGACGATCGCCGGCCGATGCGAGGGACAATAAGGTAATGTTTCGCTGCGAGGGTACGGTTCCAAGTTGGACTGATGGCCTGGCCGGTAGTGGATCGATTTTCATGAGAAGCGAAGCGGGAGCTGTCTGTGTGCGAGATAGAGAGAGAGAATGAGAGGGGTAGGGTACCGTGCGGGGGGGGGGGTAATAAGACCAGGAATCTGATAATGCATGTCTTTCCTCTTTTTTCATTGTATTATTACTGATCCTTCAACCTCCACCCCCTCCCCTCCCCTACCCGCCCCACTCTTCATTTTACGCGTTCATTCCTCTCTGACTCGTCTTTCAACTATTTATGTTCGCCGACGTTTGAAATGATTCTGCCCGATTCCTGAACGTTACGCTCGCGGTTCCTCATCCCGCTGGCTGCCAGTTCCGTTCGGTTTCCTTGTCCGCTTTCGTTCGCGTGCACGCGTGCGCCCATCTTCCTCGGCCCCGCAGATCGGACGGGACGACACAGAACCCTTTACCTGGAATTAGAGCTGGGTAAAATATCGGGGAAACGTGTTACCGATACTTGAACGGTACACGCTTCCAACGAAATAATCAAATCAAATATTTCGATTCGAACCATCTCGAACAATAGAATAGGAAATTTTAAATGTTTCTTGGCATCGCCGAAAGCATGATATTTTGAATGAGGAAATAGTTTCTGGTAATGACAGAAAATTCTAAAAATATTAGTCCGTTAGTTTGCATTACCGATCGTCGTCCAACTATTGTATTATTTTATATAAAACAGTTCACTTGTTATTTAATGTAATTCACCAAGTGCTTGGCTGGGGACACGATTCCGTTGATGCCGCATCGACGGCGTGACCGTATAGGTCGATCCCAGAAGCGTAATAGGAAGAAGAAAGGGAACCGGAAGTATATCTTCGTCGGTCACGAACCGAGAGGCTGGCCGTTTACTTTTACGGTGGCAACGCGTTCAATGGTGGCATGTTAGCGCGAGAAGCTTCTCGCTTCGCATGGAAAACAGCGGTTCCGATGGATCAGAGTTTCCAGCGGCTACGCTACACGAATGAGAATCGAAGACGGAAGCTTCTCTGGTCGTCTATATAGGACCATGGGGGATTGCTCGGCGGAGAGACTCGGCCTCCCGGTGGTCGAACGCGATGAACTGGTCTGAAAATGTCGATTGACCACGAAGATGCTAACGACAAGAACGATTAAGCGGATTATTAGTAGAAGCGCGGCCGCACGACGTTTAGCGACCTCTGCGTACCAGTGCACGAGCGATAATCGCTTTAAACGCATCCTAAATGAATTATAACTCGTCGACCGGGACCTAAACCTACGTGTGTGTATAGATCGAGTTGTCATTAGCTCAGGCGAGTGCCGTGCCCGGGGCTTGTGCGAATAGGATAACCATAACCGTGCGGAATTTTTCGTGTGTTCCGCGTCTCTGACCCTCTTCCGCCCTACGATTCTCACCGGTCGATAGACCCCGACTCGACGTGGTACACTCTCTCTACCTCTCCTTCTCTCTCTCTCTCTCTCTCTCTCTCTCTCTCTCTCTCTCTCTCTCTCTCTCCTCCCTCTCTCTCTCTCTCTCTCTCTCTCTCTATCTATCTATCTATCTATCTCGATCGTGGTTAGTAGGAAAGACGAGGAACGCGGAGAAACGAGGAGAGAATAAGACACGAAAATCGTGCGATCATGATTTGTATATACGGACAGTGCGTTTCTTGAGCGATATATATACACAGCCGTGAAGTGTGCACGGAATGTCGGTAACGTGATGTCAAAGTGATGGTGAAAGGCCTGCTGCCACTGTACAGTGATGATGATGATGATGATGATTTAACCTTTTGTCCCGCAAAGATCGGGGGAAAGGAACATGGAATTGTGGAGGGATTGGTGAAGCTCTCCGCGACCTAAATTAATCAGTGAACACCCGGCTAAGGTAGGATTTCCGGTAGGAAGTGGCGCTTTTCTTTGCTTTCGCCAGACCCATCGAGGCAATTATGTTTTTCGGCTGACACTTTTATCCGGTGGTGAGTCAGACGCTCTGCAGATACAACCTGTGCTTACGTGTATGAGAAATTCCGACTGTAAATAAAGCTCGAATCGGACGGAACGTTTCGAAACGCCCGGACATTATTCTTGTCGTAAACTCTGTCCGGGTCATTTTTGTCTCCACGATGCTTGTTTTACTCTTTTGCACTCCTTTCCGACTACCTCGAACCTGTACCGCGTTACGAACTTCAAAGGTTAAGTATGGATTTCTAGTCGAAGATGTAAATTCTGTTTCGTGTTTTGCAAGGTAAAAATTGAACTGTTGCTTATGAGAAATTTGATTTCCTTCCTGCAGCAGAACTAGCCCAGAAATTACTGGGGGCAGATGAAGCGACGCGAGATAACGAACAAAGTTTCTGATTAGATAGGCCGTGCTTACATATCGGGAAACGGAAGAGTCTGTGCGGCGAAAAATTTCGCAACGGCTCGATGCTAAATGCATATCGATTTGTCGGCTGCTCGAAAGGAAGATTGATAAGAAATCTTCTTTTCTGTGAAAAAGTATCCTCGTCGAGGAAGTTCGAATTCCAACGATCGCGTCGATAAACGGGAACTCTCTACAAACTACCAGTACCAACGTATGGTATCGTTTGTCTAGACTTCTTAATAACCGGATGACTTGTTTTATGTTTCGCTACTTGAGTCATCGGTAGCGTTCTTGTTGGATACATTATGAGACGTGTTATTGAGATGGATGAATCTTATCGAGCGTCCCAAGACATTTCGATTATTTGATTGTTTTATGACAATAGTCGGAGGTATAAAGAATGGCGTGGAAAATTGGCGAAAATTGAATATTGTTCAGATAATTCAGTGACTGACGTAGACACATTATGAAACGAATACAAAGTTTAAAGAATAGTGTAGAAAACTGAAAAAATTGAGAAATGTCCTAAGCTGGTAGGGTAATGGACTCAGATACTTATTTTTAAAGCATAATAAATATTTAAAAAGAGATATATACCATATATATTAATTGATTTTTATGAAAAAAATTTAGTATCACTTTTTTAACACTAGAACTACCGGACCAGTCAAAATGAAAGCTCTAAAAATTTCTAATTTTTTCTTTTACAATTACTGAAATTGTAAAAATTTTTTCCATCGGAAATTTTTTAATGAACCTCTTCATTGAAGCACATATTACAATAAAAGTTGTATGAAGTCAGAATGGGCACAGTCTTGTCACTGTTACAAAATAGTATACGTCAGTCGCATTTAAAGTCAGTGTTCGGTTAAATATTCATTACGCTTTGAAAATAAGTACAGTTAATACAGGCACAGCAATTGGTACCCCTACAGTAATTTAGCTGGACAACAGAGTTGTCCGGGTTGTATTACGAAACTAACTCTTGCGGTGTCCATGCCTTACGCGACTTTTGGCTGATGCGATTAAATGCCTTGGATACCTGTGCAATGAGTGCACCGCAACAAGTAATCTCTTAGGGTCTTTGTAGTGCTTCGAGATTATACGCTTACGGTACTGGCTTCTTCGTACACCCCTGTCTTCGCAGATTTAGTCCCCGTTATCGCAGCAGAACCTCACTTATACGAACTCCCGTTATCTGAACGCCTCAGCATTCTATTGTCTGGCCCACGTTTCGTGAAAAATTCAGTAGAAACCGATCGCCATGACCAGACCGCCATGCTGCATGCTTGCAAGTAGACTCTGAATCTCTGTACAAACATTTTCGCAGATTTATGAAAATTAGAATCAGACAAAAATTGTTTTGATAAAGGAAAAAATAACTATAAAAGTATCGTTCATTTTTGTTAATATACACGTTCTCCCACGGTTCCCGTATTTACGAATGCCATGAACGCACAAGGATCTACAGTCACGGAAAAAAGCTGACTGTTAAAAATTAGTTGGACCGGTGAAAATTGGAAATCGTCGGGTCCGTAAAGAAATTATAGAACTCTACGGGAGAAACAAAAGGATAACGGGATTAACGGTGTATATCTGAGTCCGACATTGAAGGTTAATTATCTTAAAATTCGATCAGGCTTCGAATAGGCTTAATCTCCGAGCCCCTTTCTAATTTATTACATCGCAAACAACGGCGTTACCGCCCACCGACTCTCTTATTCCTTTTTGTTCAATTTTGCGTGTTCCTTTCATTAAGCTCTTCGGGTATTTTCCGTCTTATTAAATGTTGATTCTGATCTGAAATGTTGATTCTGACAAAGAAGCAGCGGTCAAGATGTAGCGCACCGGTGTGAATGATAACAGAGAAATTAACATTATCCCTGTGGCAGCAATAAAGCCGAAGATGAAGGATCCTTGAAATGCACAAGCAAGAATAATGGAGAGGGTAGTAAAGACATTTTATTGAGTACTTAATCTTCTCCTTAATGGCTCCATGCTCAGATTCTAATATTTATGACGACACTTGTGTATCGACAATATGTACACTTTGTCGTTTCAGGCACCAGGAAGTCAACTGTCATTCAATCTGTTGCAAAAATTATTATATTTTACAATTTAATATTTTATAATCGAATTTGATAATTTCTCACTACAAGATTTCGCTAGTTGTGAATAAAAATTGAAAGGCCCGGTCAGTTTCAAAATTACAAGCGCGGCTACCTTTCTAACATTTATAACAGCACTATAGATAAATGGAAACTAATATTTCTGAGTAAGCTTGTATTTCTGATTCATTTTTTCCAGAGAGGAGGAGACGGAAGTTTCGTCATTTTTCAGAATATGTGTAATTTTAGCACGTTGTCCAAACGTATTAATAGGCTTCCGAAAAATTTCGGTGTTCTGCGAATGTTGTTCAGAATGACGGTCCGTCGAAACTGTTTTACTCAGAATCTTTATATAACAGTTTCGAACAGTCACTTTCCGTTTCACGGTTTGTTCAACAGTACAAGTTCCGTCAATACGTTGATCAAAATGATCGCCGGTAGATTCGTAACAAGTGTTGGTTTTCGAGGCTGTTTCACCAGGAATGTTTAAGAATTTTTCCCAGATAAGCTATTGAGCTCTCTGCATTGAGATTTTGCACACATATTTGGTGTTTGAAACACACGCGTGATTTTTTCGAATAAAAATAATCAAAATTACGCGAGCTATATATTTTTGTATAGAGTTTTTAAAAACGCGAGGTTGCTATGATTATTTTAGCGAATGGACTTGGAGTTTCTGCGCGATTCGATTCGAATTGCTGGGAAATTGACGAGCACCGTTTCGCGTCGAAACAGATCTATGGGGTGCGTAGGGCGTCGCGACGGTGGCGTCGCGTCGGCTCGCCTAATCGTTTGTTTCTTACCTCGACGACCCTCGGTCTGCGGGGTGACGACCCTGCACGTCTGGCCGGAGCCTCTGTCGTGCATTTTGTATTTATTATTTATACGCCGGCAAGTGTCTACATCCGGTGGATGTGCCCCGGCAAATCCACTTCGTTAAAGGTACCCGAGAGCAGCAGGCGGTTGCTCCTCGCGAAGAATCGCACGCAGCCCAAGAGGTTCTCCCCAGTTTCTAATTCGATGTGCATCAAAACGAATTCGTTTCAATCAATTCATCCCCCGCACGTCCGAGCAGTTAATCGGTTCGTTACGTGCCGCCGCCGAACGAACCTCAATATGTTAATTCTCAATCATCCGATCATGCCAAGATCAATTCGTGGTAATTAATTGCGATTCGGTCGGATGGATCGGTCAGAGCCCGTTCTGGGCAAACAAGGCTCATCTATTTGATTAATAACTGAATTAAAAGGCACATGGTGCGGACAACTAACCTGCACGTAACCGTGGCACATTTTCAAAAAGAGCGAAGCTTCCATGAATTTCTCTCCGGATTTCTCAAGTGTTTCGTAGGGTGAGGGACCCGATTACTGTGGGGGTACCAATTACTATATTAATTATTCTGTATTAACTGATATTAATGAAAAGAATTTAATATTGCCTTTCTAATATTGATTATGTTATGCTTTAAAAATAAGTATAATTAATATAGGCACCCCCTGATCCCAAATATTGGTACCCCGACAGTAATCGGGGTCCTTACCCTATTAGATACTACATTCTAGAACAGTCCATTTTCTTTTTCTTTCTTTTTCACTATGATTCCAAAACACTCGGATTCTTGTAGTTAACAATTTTTTCAAAATGAATTGAATTTCCACGATTCCAAAGAAACAATTAAAAATACTGCACTGCGAAACAGATTTCGCAGAAACGAAAGTATCAGTTAGTAGGACTGCAAAAATGATCGGTGACCGAAGATAGAGACATTCTTCGGGGGCTATTCACGAGCTATGTTTGGTGCGGTTCATGCCGCACGAACAAATAAATAATTAGAAGGGATACCATCTGTTCGAACGAGAGTGGACACCACTATTTATATCCGAATTACAACTATTTATATCCACGGCCTGTATGTTTCATTTATAATGCACGGCCGGTGTTGTGGGGGTGCGCACCCTTCCGTTCGCTTTTTTCGAAACCATAACCGTTTGCGACGCAGACACATCTGAAAAGCTGTCCCCTTTCCAGTGGCCGGATAAACTTTCCGCGCGAGACCTGTAATTTTATTGGACGAACAATCGAAAAAGTTCACCCGGCGATCCCACGGGAACTGCAATCGGACATTAATAATTATTGCATTCAAGCTCGCGTGCGCACGGCCGTCCCTTATTCAACGATTGTTTCACGGACACAGAACGACTATGAGTCAGAATTCTCGGGAAAACAGAATGGGGGTATGATAATACGATAAAATAGTAATAAAACATATGCAAACTGTCCGACTAATTCACTTTACTCGTTCCCTTTATCAAAAATATTAAATCGATGTTTTCTATCGGGAAAAAAAATGTTTTTCAACGTATTTTCTTTTTTAGTGGTGTTGCACTTTTTACTTTATAGTACGCATTTTAAATGTTCCTTAAAGTTTCATTAAAAAATGTTTGCAAACGCTGCAACTGGAAGCGAAGGTCCCCCAGAAAGGAAATTTGTAATTTATCAATAGAAAATCCGAACTAAAAAATGGCTTCCCAAAATATACTACGAACGCTCTTGCTAAACATTTTCCGAATGATTTTGTACAAAATCTGAACAAGATTTAAAAGAATATTTCTTCTTTTTCGTCTTTTTTATCACTTCCACCCCTAAATCGATTCAGGTCCGTGGGGGTTCGAGACGGGGCCGTAAACTTTCGAAATTAACGTCCAGGGAGAGGAGAATTTTCACGGTGAAAGATGGACGACGGGATTTTTTCGCAAAAATTTCTTCGACCGTTTGTGTAATCGTCGACACGGGATTCGATCGGCGTGTTACGTTCCCTGGTAATCTATTTTTTCACGTTGGATAACGAGTTGTTCTGTTCGTTGTTCGTTCGCAGATGAGAGGCAAAGTCTCTCCCTCTGTTTCTATTCGAGCGTAATCCATATGGATGGAGCAAACAGGAAGGGTTAAAGGGGACAAGAAAAGCGTCGTTTCCCTGGTCCACGGCTCGGTTCGCCGGATCGCGTTCGTCGACCAGGGACTAGGTTGATCTTTCCGTGGCCAAAGTGAGTATCGTGTTACCTAACAACCCCTTAACTATCTACAGTATATCCACCCTCTAATCACGCTTTGTTCACCACCCTTTTCGTCGCCATAAAACGATGTCGACGTCCGCGTATCGTGGGACGCCTTCTTGCTCGCCGCGGGAACATTTCCTCGGATCACAGAAACCCGGAAATTCAAAGAATTACGAAACTATAATTAAATTTTTACAAAGGCAACGCTTGTTTTTCTTTAAATCGAAGAAAGCAGAATATTGACGAAGATAAGTTTGAAGATAGTTCTTGAGATATCTTGCTTACCGTCTTTAACGCTAGGTTTAACAAAAGGGGTAATTTTTGATTGCTTTATAAAAATAGCCATCAGCCTCGTCATCATAGTATGTCAGCCTCGATTCTTGAGGGGTGGTTTTAGACTGAGACCGTCGTTCGGGAAAAGCGGGATCGGTTTTCTGGTTCCCCCCGATGACCCCTAGTAAAAACCGAAACTGTGTTTGGTGAATTGCAGCGACTGGTCGGTAATCGGTGTCAGCGCTGAGGATGGCGAGGAGCGGCGTCACTGCACATGCATATCGGCGATGCACCGATTGCTCCGTTGTCGTCGTTCATCGCGATGCCGTTGTCGCAGTTCGTAGTACGTCCCCTCGCGAATTACAATCGATCGGAATCGGGTACGGTAGGAACGGCAACGACACTGGCACCTGCGGCATCAACAGCCACGTTACTACCAATTTCGATCGGGAAGAGGGCACGGCCGATTAGAGTCGCCCCATTCGGTATATCTGTCGACCTGCACGTGATTCATGTAAGTCCCTTATACCTCTCTCTCTCTCTCTCTCTCTCTCTCTCTCTCTCTCTCTCTCTCTCGCTCTCTTTGACGAAACGAATAGAATTTTCGGAGAAAACCGACGGAAGCGGGATTGCAAGGGACGATTCTGTCGAGCGATTTTACCGTGCAGTATGATTGCTACTTCCTGCTAGCAATTGTTGGTAGACTGAATTTTTATGCAAGATAAAAATTGTCTGCACATTTAGCTGGCAGCTGGGTAGGAATGTCTACCAACCCTTAATGATTTTAGTAAATAAACTAGTTACATGCGGATTTTTATGAAAAATAAATATTGTCTTCATTAATTGCAAGATATAGAGAATTATTTCTTTTAATAATTATTGGTTCGAATTCTTTAAATGTTTTTAGAATTACTGTCTCAAAGCCAACATTTTACGATTATTAAGATAATTCTAGCCATTATTGTAGACTGTGGATCGTTATGCATTTATAGCAATAACGAGCAGGGGAATTCTAAAACAGCGAAAGATTAGAATATGATTCGCAACTTCTTAAAATTGTTAACCACGGTCCGAATGACCAGTCTTCTATTTCACAATTATTAAAATTATAAAATCGCTGTTTTAGGAAAAGATTGGATCGACTGCTTTATTTAAGCACATATTACAATGAAAACTGTACAATTTAATATTCTCACTTCTATAAGGCATTTCAGTTTCATATGTTTCGTGCTTGCTAGGTTTAGCGTTAAAAATTTTGATGCGGCTCCCCACAGTTAAAACTAGGTATACGGGGCACTAAAGTGATTATTTTACATTACTTTATAAAAATAACAATAATGTGCTGCCCAATTTTTTAGCCATTATTTTTTAAATAACATATACCCAAAGCAATAAAGTTAAGTAATTCCCCATGGATAGTAATGGCGACAGGGGTTGTCGAATTTTTTCTACGTCCGACGCGGATTTTTCTAGATGCTTAGATTGCCTAGCTACTCCTTATCAGGGCTATTTATGAACGCGAGCGTATCCTTATTGATTTTCAGAATCGTTGGAGGATCGAACGGCCGTTGACGGAACGTTCGCGATGAAATTGGGCATCGATAGCCACGAAGGTTTCGCTGTAAATTCGCTTTGAGAATCGCGAGCTCGAAAGTACAATATTTCTGTACAGATTAGTTCTACCCGTTGGCGATACCGATTTCATTATAAACCAGCTGGAGGCTTGTGTGCCTGAAACGTCGCCTTATTTTTTAACATATTGCTCGGAAGATGGAATCAAGGATTATGTGGAATAATATTGGCGTGCAGAATTCGAACTCCGAGACCCGTTTGTTTACGAGCCGATCGATCTGTGCGCTCACCAACACTGCTCTGTCAGACGCAATCTTTAACATTCAACCCTCGCGCGCCGTTCGGGTCAGTTTGACCTAAATCGAAAATTCACTTTGAGCTATTCAGTGCCCGATGAAATATTACTTCGATTCTATTCTATCGTGCGTCTGTCACTTTGCAAAAGAAAATATCGTATTCGTCATAATAAATATAATTTCCACGGTAATGTGAAGACAACCTTTCGTTGAAAAGCCAAGGGAAAAGACTCGGATTTGGATTGTTTCTGGGTTGAAAATGTACTTAATTATTATTGCTTATTTTGACTATATGTTTAAACTTTAGAGTTATCATGTTGTATTAATTATTGGACTGATGAGTTTAGACATTTGATGCGTTTTACGCAAAAGTTTACGAGCATTTAGAATCACCCATCAATATTTCCAGTTTATTAAAATTATTAGAGAAAGAAACGAACTTCTTACTTGGCTCCTGTTTTTTACAATCAATACACTATTTCATTTTGCATAAACATCCACAGACTGCTGATAAAATATTTTTGATAGTTTAAGGGATCCTTGTCTACAAATGATTTGTATTATTACTTATAAATGTTTCTTTGTTCTTCTGAATTCTCTGTTTGAACTATACGGAGATTAGCATTACGAATATCTCCTCTGGAAATTAGTCGGGGGGGGGGGGGGGGTAGCTTCCCGATTGGTGGTTAAGAAACACACGTGAAACGAAGTCGGAATAATGCAATAGTTTTGCGAACATGGTGATGATCAAAGGAAGAGAATGCGCGACGAACTGTTGCCGTTGTTTATATTGCGAGCAATAATGGTGACGAATCCATTGGAAGTGCAAACTAAGTGGTGACTCAGTTAATCCAACTGCGACTGTTCACTGAGGATCATGTTTGTAATAAATAAATTTCTTCCGGCGATAAGCCGTCAACAATCGAGACCCTGCTATTTTTGCAACTCATTAAAATTATTCAAAGAGGAAGAGAACGTTTACTTGAATGCGGACAATTTTTATTTTGCACAAACACTTCCACACTGCACTTCCAGATTTCTTATTTTACATTTATTGAAATTGTAAAGGTGCTTTCATGGGAAGTGATTAAATAAATGTATTTAGAGAGCGTGTATAACACGAACCGCACAAGATTCCAAATAAATTCAATCTCGTCATTTTTATAAGACCACATGTATTAGTCAATTTTAAGGCTCGGTAGGTTTAGTGTTGATGCTCCATCTTCTGTAATAAATCGTTTTTCATTTGAATTAACGGGCACACAAAAATATCCTGAAGCCAAATGTCATCTGTTCGAACAGAGGTCGCTCGGATCCAGCAGTGAAATATTCATGGATCCCGCATTCGTAATTAAATTATATAAGTCTTTCGGTATACGTAACAGCGTGTTCCATACCGATTCTCGCGGCGTCGCTTGTTACGAATAAAATTTGATCTTTCTTCCCATTGTGTTTGTGCAACGGTACGGTAACGAGGAAACAGGCAACGGTACGCGACAATGGCGGCAATTATTTATAATAGCGGTCACAATACTTGTTATAATAGTTGCCACTATTGTCACCCGAGTTTCTCTTTGCCGGGAATCATTGGGCGAACAGTCGTGCGCGCCGTTCGTGCGATTACATATGCCGCTTCGGTTGGACGATGTTTGCAAATTCAAATGAATTAAACATTCCGCGGATTTAATGAATGCTCAAATCATTTTTGCTAATGGGAATAGCGGAGCGGCTCATTACGAACGGCGCGTCGATCATTTCGTCAAGCGCGAAGTGATTGAAAGTCATCGGCTCACCACGGTTCCTCCGTCGCTCCGCCATTCTTTTTGTTCGATATCGTACAATGAACCAGGTGCGCACACGGCCGGCTGCTGTTTTTTCCCCTTTCTCTCTCTCTCTCTCTCTATTTTTTCGTCGGCTACCGTGGAGCACTATGCCGAGGACCTTGACATATTCACTGGCATATTGCTCGCTGTTACACGCGCGAACGCTTAAATAGTGCAAACGACGAATTATCGACCACATCGCGACTCTTTCTGCGCGAACCAGACGTTGTCGGCCTGCTTTGATAATAGTGGCTGCAGTCGGGGGGAGGGGGGGTTGTTCGCTTTTGGAGGACGCGAGAGGAAGTTCTCGTTTGACGTTCACCTAGCCCATGTAATTTTTCCAACAATTTCAAAATCACTCGGATTTTTCTAACAACTTCAAAATCTCCCACTCAAAGTACCACTCCAAGGCGCCACTAAAAGTCGCAACGTTATTTAAAACAATTTTTACACCACTATGTTTTTGTATCTGAGAGACTGATAATCGCAAGCACGAATAAGAAACTTTGCATAAAACGCAATAAATCGTGTGCAGTGGAAAGAAATGTCTTGCTTTTGAAATGTTACTTGTGTCGTGTACTATTCTTTGATCTCTCTGCGGGGCGATACTAATCCAACGATTTTTGTGTTACAGTCGTTACCAACATGTTCGTGACGTTCCTTCGAAAATGATATCAAACACGACACGATTCGGTTCATATTTACTTGTTTAATCCGCGATAGAGCAGAACTTCGATTATCCGAACTAATGGGAGCGCCAGCGTTCTGTCGCGGATCAAACAAGTAAATACGATCGGAAGTGCGCCGTGTTGGGTGTCGTTTCAATCGGAAAAATGTGAGGAATGCGTTGGTAAAAGTTTCATCAAAGAACAAACAAAAAAAGTTCTACATTTTTTGATAGTTTGTTCGGAGTTCTGTTTAGAAATTGAATGAACGAGCGTTCGGACGACGTCGAATTCAATGGGAGAATTGTTGATTGAGTCTCGCAAGAACTTTGTAAATAGTACAACTCACGAGTACTCCTCTCCGACTGCAAAATTATATGTTTGATTCCCCCCTCATTCTGCCATGCCGAATCAATGAAATGCACCCGCCGCGATCAATATAGAAGATCGTAGTGTTCCAACCAACACAACCGGAAGTTGAGGCTCGAACGTTTTCGAGCGACGTCTTTCTAGTAGTTCCTCGAAAAATTATAGAATCATTGCATAACAACATGCACGCCGCTGTGCTCGTCTGAAGAATTTGAAGAGCAGGCTCGTTAATTGAATGAAACTGCTCGACCAGGATACACAAATACGAACTCGGGCGCAGAAATCTAAAGGACTTCCGCAGACTTGGCCTCGAAGCAACAAAGTTAGAGGGTGCGCATCGAACTTGGCACCCTCCGACCGCGGTCGTCTCGTTTGTTATAAAACAACGAGCACGTTGCACTGATTACTAGAAAAAGAGAACGATCGCGTGAGCCCGGGGTGTCTGTTCAACGTTACGAGCACTCGTCGAGTCCCCTTCCGGATCTAACACGGACCCCATTTTTCTTTCTTTTGCAGAAATCGAGAGGACGAGTGCATCTCGCAGAATGGATTCGTGCGGGGTCTACTTGTCGCAGCTGCGAGCGATGCTCGTCAGAAATCTGTTGCTGAAGAAGCGAGAAAAACGGAAGACTACCGCGGTACGTATGAGCATTCTCAATCGTCGTGTCCAGACTGCGGATTTTTATGCCGAAATAAAAATTACATTAATCTGTACAGACGTTTATTTCTTCCTTGAATAATTTCACCAAGTTGGAAATACAACGGTATTTCTAAATTCTCTAAATTTTTGTCGTAAATGCATAAAATCCGCCGTCTAATTATGTCTGCTCACAACTTATACCTTCACCGAACATGCACAAAAATCTGTCAACCCTTAACGCTCCAAACATTCTGCGGTGCCATCGTCAACCTCAAATGGTGAAACAAAACTTTCGAACCTTTCCAAATTATTCTTAGATGTGCATTTATGCATTTATGCATTTATGACAGAAGGAGGGTAAATCTGTCTTATTTCCTACTCAATAGTCAGTCGTCGTGATAACAAATTGCTTGAAAATATCTCTACCTACCGCCGCACTCCGAATGTGTAGCCTCGTGTCCCCGCATAAAACATTTAGAAAATAGTATACTAGCCCCACGTCGGCAGATTCCGGGTCTATTTTGACCCAGACCATCAACATACTCGTTCGCTTACTTAGTTTCTGGTGAATTCATTGAATGAATAGTTGCCGTCTACGAGAAGCACTTTCGAAAATATATTTATAAAAATTGGTAAATATAGCAGTGGACGTTCCTGAACAGCATCAATTATAATAGAACGGCCCGCCATCCGAGGGTTCTCTCTAGCTCTAGTTCATCCTCCTCTTCACGCAACATCATCAAATTTTCACGAAACGTCCAGGGCTCGGTGGCACCAAAGAGTTAAGATGGCCGACTACTGGCGGACGACCGCTATTTAGGGAAAATAGAAAAGTGGGAAAAGCATCGTAGATGTGTTCAAGAATGATAGAATACACGGCGTTGCCATTTGTCAAAGTAGCAGTCGTTATCCTTTGTGTCTCAGCATCCCCTTGCGTCCACGGTGCAATCGAAAGCAAACACGGAGACGGAAGAGATGGGGATGGGGGAAAGTTTGGAGAAAACAGAAAAGTTCTCCATCCGGCCGACCCTTGGCCCAGTTGGCAGGGCGCTCACGCAAAAACACCCACCGAAAACGAATTGGCAGCTCGCCCTCCCTTCGCTGGCAGAGCCGGCCGTGCGTCGGGACGAGAAGCGCCATCACTTCGTCGCCATCCGATCAAACCGTTCCAGACACAGTGGTTCTTTCTTCACCTTTCTTCCGCTTCTCTTTTTTTCGTCTGCCTCCACGGGTCCGACGATTGTCACTCGTGAATTCAAATTCCGGCTCGCCGGCGTCGTCGGTTGTTCATATTTTTCGCATCTCACCTCCATCGTCATCTCCTCCCCCCCCCCATTCTTTTTTCCCGAATCTGCTAATACATATTCGATCGACTGCACACCGATCTGGAACGCAGCTTCTCTTAGCTCACTTCCAACTAATACTCGATTAAAAACTTCAATTAATGCGGTCGGGCCTGGTTAATCGTCCCGGGAAGACGCGAACTTCGGGAATTTTTTCTGAGTATTTTAATCGACCTTTGTTTCGAACGAGTGCCTTATTTAAGGGTACGTATATTGCGGAACTTGTAGGAATTTTTCTATTGTGAAATCTTGAAAAATGTCTCAGCAACAGCTTCTACCCGAGAAGTTATCCAGTTGTGAATTCCTAACATTGAAACTTTGATTTCGACATTTTCTCGTCAAAACTTGCAGGATTATTATTATTTAAGAAAAGTTAAAAATTTCTGGGTTGCCAAGCTGAAGTTTAACCTGAACATAATTTGGAGATAGTATTTCCAAATCAAGCAAGAAATAAATTGTTACTCGATCCTCGTATTTTTCCTCAAGTTCAGAAAAATTGCGAAAAAGTCCACAGTCAGTCCACGGAAAGATACGGTTGTCGCAAACTTTTTGCCTTAAGCAGTTACGTCCTTTGAAAGTATCACCGGCGCGGCATTCGAAGCTGCTCCGTCGCCATGGAGGAAAATAGTTCATTGGGAAAGCCAGTCCTGTCACGTCGGTCGCACGTTTTCCACGAGATTTCGAGTGATCCAGCCTGCGTTGCTCGTCGAATTTCTTTGTGGTATTGCCAGGATAAAGGGTGGCCCGAAAGGGGCGGAGGAGCGAACCGAGAGCCTAAATATAGCTCGTTAGAGGTAGAGAAAATCGATTTATACATAAAATAAGTATTCGCGTCTATACTTAGTCCCGCCCTCCTAACGCGAGCCACTCGATTAAGATGCCTTCTACCATAAAATTGTTCGACCTCGGTTGCGGCGTCGAGCGGATGAAAAAAAAAATAATAAAAAAAGTACTTTGTGCGCGCCTGGCGAAAAAGTAATTTAATACTGGATAATTAAAACTGTCCGGGACACCGGAACACGCCTGTAAATCTTACGTTAGCCAGCTGGAGGAAGTGAAGCATGGATCTCGTTAGCGGAACTGCGATCCGAACTCCTCGATATGTATTAATCTATCGTTCCTCCGGCGTAAGACCATCATTGTCCGCAAAATGACTATCACAGTGAATTCTCCATATATGTCAACAACACGTGTCTTGCCAGCGTCATATATCGTCCAGGAGACATACCCAGCCGTGTTATGTTTACACTCTTCGACGTTCGAGGCCTCTCGAGCTTCGTGGTCTTTCGCGGGGTATACCCTGCGGTGGTGGGGATAATTCCGCGACGTTTACAATCCAGGCGTTGGCGACATATATAAATAAATCACTGTATTTCTCAGAGGGCAATGGTAGTCAAAGTGTCAAATGGTAGTATCTTTTTCATTTTTATAAATCTGACTACTTAGATAAATATAAAACTAATTTTTTTTTATTATACCGATAAATGAACAATTTAAGTTTATAGATGAAATCTTTAAGTAAATATTTTTCCCCATATTTTCATTTTATTATAGTTAATGCTCAAGTGACCCCCATTGCTCCATTTTTCCTTTAAGTCCTGCCAGAACATCTTTATTCATTTTCGGTCTTGGCAACTTGTGCCATTTCGTTCCGTCTAATCCGCAACTAACCGAGACCATGTTCGGATCACAGTTTAACACCAAACCTACCAGCATTAAAAATATCTGGTAAATGTTGCCTCATAAAAATGACAATAGTTCAACGTATTTAGTTTACTTGCAATTTTTACGACGATAGATGAATAGGAAAATTTATTCTATTTTTCATGGATGCATTTCTATAATTTTATATTATTATTATTATATTGTGGTTAGGTTTTTACTCATTACAATCTTATATACAGGGAATACTGTTCTTACTTCTGGTAATTCTAGTTAACTAAATCGCACTTAACTATCTACGATTACAAAATATATAAAATATAATAAACATAAGATAAACATACAGATACGATGAAACGTTGGCAATTATATTGTTATTTTATTTGGTAAAATTTTTCGGATACAGAGAAGCTGCCACGGTCGAATTTTATATTCCACGATTATTAAAATTACAATACGTTATATTTCCTGATTTATAATATAATTCCCAACATTTTATGTTTATACCTGTACAGATCTATTAGTATGTTAAAAAATATTTTATTACTGCGATCTGAAACGTATTCTGGCTAGCATGAAGATGAGTTAAAAATAAGCGAAACCTCCACGTCGATTAGCTTATTAGCCGTCCTCGTTAGCTCACAATCAGAGTGACTGATTTCCAATGATTTGGTGCAGAGTATGTCAGTAATTATTTCTTCCTGGGGGCTTTCTGTTTGCCCTCCTTTCCTCTGAAGATCCCTGGATCGATGACGTTGGTAGGTCCGTTGTTCCACAATGAGGTGGAGATGGTTTCGGTAGGATCGATGGTGGACGGCAGCAGGTGCGGTCCAACTAGGAAATAAACCTGCTCGACCCAGGTGGGCAAAGTGATCCCGGTAACGCAGCACTGCCACAAGGGCAGTCCTAGATGAACCAGCATCATCCGTAAGTAGACGGTGAAAGTGTCTGCCAGATGGTACCATCGATCCGTGTCCTCTCGATGCAGCCAGATGCTCGGGGTATCCTGATCCGGTTTTGCACGGTACACCATGTAGACTTTGGCCTTTCCGCTTTGCGGATAGCACTGGCTGATCTCGAACATCTTGCAACCCCGTGGATTACCGGCTGGAAACGCGTTGCCAGTCGCGTTATCAATGTCCGCAGGGATCTTCGAGTCCGTCTCCGACCCTGCATCCGAAGAATCGAGCTTCGAACAATCTGGTTGCGTCTCCTTGCTGGCGGAATAACGTTTCAGAGAAGAGAAACTGCCAACTTCCATTCGACCCACCGAGAACTCCTCGCCTGTTGACCAGATCAGAGGTAGAATGATAGTACAGTCGTCACGAGGGTTAGGATGAAAACGAGCCTAACGAAGCTGGGGATCACGGGAGAAATTGAGGACCTTTGAATAGGCATCGAATGAAAGGCGAACGAGCGACGTCGAGTGTATTATTTAATTCTTAAGTGCTCCCATTTTCCTAAAGTAAAAAATCTGAATTTTTAAAAGTTTGTTTATCATCGTTTATTCGTTGGACAGGCTATCCTACATATTCGCGAACAAAGGTATATTGAGTCGAAATAATAGCCGGAGATTCTAAGGGATGAAGATCTAAGGGGTCAGAAGTGGAGTCCGGGGTAAAAGAATCGCCGAGAGGGTTGGATGACTCTATGGGGAGTAATACCTGCTATCTCGAGGTTCCAAAGAAGCTGAAAACCGTCGATCGAGAGGTAGAAGTTCCTCAGATCTTCGGGGAGCGCGCAACAATGCCGTTGCTCCCAGTTTGCGATGGCGGTGGCCTCGCATCCGCTCCTCCTATCGACTCGCACGTTCTTTACGTACGGCAGGCTCTCGAGGACCTTCACCACGCCCAGCGTGAGGTTCTCGTAGAACGAGTCCTCAGTAACGACGTCCACGAAAAAAGACATAGCGCCCCTCGATTCGTTAACCGCGTCCTCGCATTTGCATCCGCTGGATCCCGGAACCCCACCGAGTCCCTTCCCCGACTCGTCGACGATTCGCAAATCAAACCACGGACGAGCCGGGACGCCGCACAATGGTCCAAAGCCGGAAAACGTGGCCAAAACCTAAAATATGAACTTTCAGCTAGGTAAGTTTGAAGTATGGGGTTGGTTACTCTAAGGGTATTTCTAAATCGGGGTAAACAGCAAAAAGGTCGTTTTTTCATACCTGACCAACAGTCGTAGGTCGAATTTCGAGTTCATTACATCATACCTTTTTAAGCTTGTGAAGCACTTTGCGAATTTTAAGTGCACAGTGTACAAATTGTGTTGAAACGTTTCGAATTTAATTGTGCATTATGGATGCTGTTTGTGGAGGTAAGTTGCATAGTTTTTAGTGCCAAATGTTTATTGGTAACTGATAACTATGTATGCAAAGAGAGAGTAAAAGTGAAGGCATCAATTTTTACGATTTAGAGTAAAAGTTGCAAGTGTCACATGGTCTAGCGCTAAAACTTGTTGGAACTTCTACTACATAGTATTATCTTGCGATTCTAAAAAAAAAAAAATTAGCTGCCCCTAGGTGCCACTGTGGTCGTAGCACTGTTTTTTATAACGCAGAGTAGGTATTTTATGTGCTTTACTTGTATTTCTTGTCAAACTGTGAGAGATATGCACGAAATCTTTCTGTAAAATTTAAACAGATTTTGAATAGAATGTCAGTTCTTTTTATAAAGAATCATATATCCGAAATTTTTTTATATTTTTCAAACACGAACACTGTTTTTATATCGGCTGTCCATTCGAAAACTTTCCAGCCGAATATCTCGAGAAGTATGAAAAATATTAGAAAAGTGTAGAACACGTGTCCAAGGAAGTATCAGTTTTTTATTTGGATGGGGTTTTCAAGGTTATTTGAAGGTTAACTTTGTTTTTTCAAATGGAAACCTATATTTTTTATTATGGGATCTTATTGTACGTAAAAAGACCAGCAATTCTTCAATTCTTTTTTCTCGGGAACTATGAAGTGCGAATAGAATACCTACTTAATACAATACAAAGGGCAAAGTTTGCTATCCAGAGAATTAGTGTTTCCCCTCATTCTGGGCAATATGAGACATCGAATTTTCCAATCTCAAGTTCAGATTCATGATCAGCGACCCCAAAAACGGCCTAATACCAATTTTCATGCAGAACCAATAATTTTTTAATAAGTTGTGAGGTTTTGACCACGTTTTGGAGATTTGGAACCCCTGTGCGCCGCCTTCGAAACCCCTGTGGGACCTGAAGAGTTGCTAAGCTTTGTATATTTTTTTATTTCCCAAAGGACATGCACCGCAACAATTAATCGCACCGAAACAAATGATTACTGCGGATCTTTATGCAAAATAAAAATGATGCGAGTCAATTGTGAGAAACGGAGACAATGCATTTCGTCTTTTAATCATTTTAACAAGGCGTTAATACAAAGGACGTCTGGACGCAGTTAAACAGAATTTCGTTCTGTTGCTACTTAAGAGTTCGCAGTGTCCTTCGGTCTCTGAAAGACTCTGGAAAATATCTACCACTAATTATTTCTGTACTTCCTTTCCGTGAAGAACGTCTTACATCTTATTTCCGGTTCGAGGCAACTGCAAACGAATTGGACACTTGTTTGAGGGCTTACGCAACGCGAAGAAGTTCAATATCTATACTGAAAGCAAACCACCCCTTTCAGGTCAGCTCGACCCGAATGGGATTATAATTCAATAAAGTTCATCTTCGTAAGCAAAATTCTTGAGGAATACCTCGATATCTCTGAGCCGTCGTACACTAATCAGAATGAAAATTCAAAAGAAATATATTCTCGTTTCAGTAAAAATGTGTATATATTCTCGTAAAAAGTTTTCTTAATAGGTTTTCCCATAATCGAAAAGTACAATAAAAAACAGCTTAAAAATCTTTTTATTCGATTCTTATTGAATTATTAATGCTAAAGAAGTTGCTGAAGCTACTGAAGGATTTACTAAAAAATCGTCTGATATGAATTATAAACTTTTAACCCTCTATACAGGGTGTCCCTAAAATGATGTACCAATACAACCCAAATGGTTTTTCCAACATGAGTACTTCGTTAAAGAGTAATTAACGAAAAACAAGAACCATTCGCACCGTCCAATTACTGTGTCTATATTAATTATACTTATTTTTAAAGCATGATGAATATTAAAAAAAATATCTTCTTTTTGATATTCATAGCTTTGATATGCATAGACCCACAGTAATTGGGTCTATTACCCTAGTCGGTAAGAAAATTGAAACAAAAATCGAAGAGCAAGGGGTTGAATGTTAGAAAATGGTGGATAACGTATTAACAAGACTGTCTTACGGTCGGCGAATTTTGTCCGGAATAAAAGTGTTCAGCCGGCGAGCATGAAGTCCTCGTTCAATATGCAGGATTTCGTGGAAAATTCGCGAGTAGAGGCCGAATCCGTTGGTTAGGAGGAATCGAGGGCAGTCAGGCTGAGTCGGGCCAGGTGTGACTGGTTCAGTCGGTTGTTGATCGCCATGGTGACCGAATATACGTATGTATAATATCAAACCGAACCGGCGTATCCTCTGGCCAGGGGGTTGTATCGAACGCTTTTGCGCAGGTTCGGCCTGCACGACAGGTGTGGGAGAAAATGCAGGTGGGTTAATTGTTATGCATGCACGGGGGGAGTTTTCTTTCAGAATATGGTGCCCCTGCAATTTCGAATCGAGATAATCCCATAGAATTTCATAATGTGCATTACCAACTATCAATTGAGGGCTGGCAAAAAGCTCCCCCATGAACTATACCGTTGTGTTCCCCTTGCACACATCGTCGTTTCCCCCCTTTTTCTTTTATTAATATCGGTCTCCCCATTCGGTTTTACTAACGTTTTCCACCCTCGGCTGAGTTTTTACCGTCTCCCCTTTACCCGACAGAACTTTTTCACGTTTTCTTCGGAAATTCAGTTTCAGCTTTCTACAACAAAAGAAAGTACGTTTCAATCCTTTCCATGTGGTTACAACTTCTTCGTTACATGTAGACTGCGAATTTGTATGCAAAATGAAAATTGTCTGTATTCATTGCAAGATGAGTTTTAGCGAGTTGAACGTAAACAGTATTTTAAAATTCTTTAAATCATTTTACTGTTTTGCGTTTGTATTTTGAGTACACTTCACAACTTTATATCGATGTAAATAAATTGTTAAGCATGACTTATTAACACGAACAGAAAGGAAGAAAAAACGGCAAAATATTTAATACAAATGAAGCAATGAAACTGGAGACTACATAAAACATTTAACAAAATTCCATGCATTCAACAATTCAAAACAATGAAGAATATCATTCAAGCTTCATATAAATGTTCTAAACGCGTCCTGAGCGGAATAAAAAATAATTCCGGTGAAAATTGTATGTTACAGGAAGTCTTCCTGCCGCTCTGCACTTTAGGCATTCTAATCGTGTTGAAGGTGATGCCACCGAATCCAAATTACCCCGCTATGATGACGCAGAGGCAAGAGGGCGGCATATTCGAGACACTGAACGGATACAAGAACAACACGATCGCCGTTGTTCCGAACTCGACGGAAACTTTAGTATGCGTTCAATTCGCCGTTCCTCGGATCGTTTTATCCCCCTTGTCGGAGGACATCAGGCTCGAACGGTTTCCCTAATCGCCCGTTCTATTTCAGACCTTCTTGAACTCGATGAATACCCTGTGGTTGTCGATGTGGGATCATCCTGGCAAGCTACCCTTGAATTTCATAGTGTTCGACACGAAGGACGACCTGCAAGCTGCGTACTGGAGAGACCCTTACAGCATACCCCTAGCCGTGATCTTCGAGGACTCTCAGCCTGTATCTCAGCGCCTTCTGTAAGACGATTGTAAAATTGTCAAAATTGTGACGCGTGTCTCCAATCGAAATGTTCAACATTCTTGACCTGAATGTCCTGAAAATTTAGTCTTCTAAGAACACAGCTCAACACTAACTGTACCGGCTAGAAAACAATATACACTGTTTTATAAAAATTATAAGACTGAACCTATTTAGATTTTTCACAATTTTTATAATAACACGTGGTTGGATACAGAAATTTATTGAATAATTTCTAATCTTTGTAATTTCAATATTTAAAAAATAAGAAATGTAAAACCGGTCATTTTCCTAGTACGGTTAGTGTTAAAGTATAAACGAAAATTTACAACAGAAATCAATTTGGTACTCGAATGTATACTTACCGAAACAAGTATCATTCAGAAAAGAAAGTAGGGGACAGGGAGGAAATGACAAATGTTGTGATGAGGACGATGGGGGTCTTCCGGAATAAATACTGATTACGTCTTTCTGTTACGTTCCAGGTATGAGATAAGAACTAATCCTTTATACACGAATCCGCCCTCGCCGACTGAACTGTATTCCGCCCCAGTTACTTGTCGAAAGGACACCAGCCATTGGATGGGTGGGGTATTGTCGATAGAGACTGGCGGATCATGTCCCGTGAACAATTACCTGCACTCTGGATTCTTGGCGTTGCAGTTGATAATGGATATTACAAAGATAAGAGTATGTACCCGGATATTTAGGCTGGCCTGCTTTATTCAAGTTTATGGTTCCAGAAAAGTCTCTAAAGAAGTTCCCCCCCCCCCCCCCCCCATTGTGGATTTCTTTTTGAACCATTTATTAAACATGTATATTGTACTTTGCAATTACTGGACTGCGCGGATCTTTGTGCACAATAAAATCTTTCAGTTGTAAGAGATTTAATTCTTTCTTGAATAATTTGTTCATCAATTATCTCAGTTTTTCTCCCATTTTAAATTGTACTAACACATTTCTATTAGTATAGTCTAGTATTACAGAAAGAATAACTTTAGAATAATCTGAACATATTTGAATAATTGTGTTGATAACACAACTATCTGTACTAATGCAATGATATGCGTTGGTAATTTACAGCTAGACACAGGGAACACAGATCTAAACGTGCCGGAAGTTAGGCTGGAGATGTTCCCGAAGGAAGCATTCACTGCAGGTAACTATACGAAATACTCCACAGAGGATTGATTGTTATCTCTGCACGTTGAGTAACGAAAGCTATCCAACTACCGTTAGAAGGAACAAAGTAGATTAACAGAGATAGAGGGAAAGACTATAGGTTTAGGAATGAAATTGATTCTCGAGGAATATAATTTTTTCTTTGTTTCGTGGTCATACTTCTAAGAATATGTTTTATTTAGACTGGATGCTGGCCTTTAGAGTTGTTATACCTCTCTTTATGGTACTGGCTATCTCGCAATTCGTCACTTACCTCCTGATCCTGATAGTCGGTGAGAAGGAGAAAAAGATCAAGGAAGGAATGAAGATAATGGGCCTAAGAGATTCTGTCTTTTGGTAGGTTTACGGTAGAGTGTGATCGAGAGAGACTGATAGATTTCTTTTTTCTGTTTTCTTTCTTCGTTTTTCCGATGAGCATGCGTGTCTGACGAATATGTATTTTGCATGAACCGGTAGACGAAAGATTAACATAGAAGTCTGTCGATTTTGTTGCGATAAATGAAGACGTTGTTCTCTTTTTCGTTACAGGTTGTCGTGGTTCATTATCTACAGCGTGTTCGTCTTGCTGCTTTCCGCCGTTGGGGTCATACTACTTTTCACACTTCAGATGTTCCAGCACACACACTTTTTACCGATATTCCTTTTAGTAGTGCTCTACAGTTTCTCCATAATCATGTTCGCTTTCATGATAACCCCCTTCTTTGATAAGTCACGGGTGAGTTTATTATTCGTTCAATTATCAGTTTAATTATTCACTCGGGTACTACTCGAAATTCGAATTTCCAGACCGCCGGTGTGCTAGGCAACTTCGCTGTCACAATATTAAGCTTGATGTACTTTATCCAAGTTTTCGTCAACGACTCCAGCTCCATTTCCTTTTGGGTGGTATCGCTTCTCAGTCCAACGGGCGTCGCTTTGGCAATGGATAAAGTTTGTATCGAAACAGAAACTGTTTTAACCCTTGGCACTCGAGTGGCGGCTCCGAGGTGCTACTAAAATCGCTATTCCATTAGTATAGAATTTAAGAATATTATTTTCAACTGTCCGAGTGCAAAGGGTTAATATTATATACAATATATTTTTTGTTATCAGTTTATAACTATTTTCCCAGGCTCTTGTGTTGGACTTACAAGGGGAAGGAGTTAATTTCGATAATCTTTGGTCTGGTCCTGGCATACCCTTTGGAGGAAGTCTTATTATGATGACGTTAGACATCTTTTTGTATGCTTGCTTAGCGTATTATTTCGACTGCGTCATACCTAGTGAGTGCTTCAACTTACTCTCTTTGTTTAATCATTGTCAAAGATTATGTACAGTGTATCCCACTAACTTCTGTTACAAGGCGATATATTATAATAAAAATGGCAAAATATTTGTTACCGGGGAACACATATTTCAGTGAAAATGATATCTTCCTCGAGTTTATTTCTTTCGATATGTGAAGGGTTCTAGTTCTAAGTTGTCTTGTAACGAAATTAGCGGAACACCCTGCATTCATGTTCGATAGCATGGCGCATATTTACGGGTTAAATGAATTCTAGGCGAGTACGGCGTTAAAAGAACTCCCTGGTTCTGCTTTACGCCAGGGTTTTGGTGCCAGAGGAAAGCTCCAAGGGTGGGTTTGCAATACAAGAAGAAGACGGAGAGACAAAGTCGAGAAAAACTTGGTTTACAGTCGTACTTACAGGTACCGTCGTCGAATGGCGAGTCAAATTCTTTCATACCTGGCGAGGAGACGAACCGTGACATCGAGCCGGTGGTAAGGGAAATGAAAGGTCGCGAAGCCATTAGGATAGTCGACCTTTACAAGTCCTATCAAAAATGTCGCAAGCCAGAGACCAAAGCTGTAAATGGCATCAACCTGACGATCTATGAAGGACAAATAACCGCGATACTTGGCCATAACGGGGCCGGCAAGACGAGCCTCTTCAACATACTGACTGGCTTGACTGCACCAACCGCCGGAACCGCTTTGATTTTCGGCTACGATGTCAGAGATTTCCACGACATGCAAAATATCAGGAGCATGACCGGCGTTTGTCCGCAACACGACATTCTCTTCGATCTTCTGACTCCCCGAGAGCACCTCGAATTCTTTGCGGCTGTACGAGGAATTCCTAGGTCAATGATAGAACACGAGGTGCGCCCTTCTCGATCTTCGCATATTTATGTCAATTAAAAATCATTGGGTCACTGCAAAATGCCGTGCACGATTCCTTGTTATATTTTGACCCATTACGTACCATGATACCCATTTTGGGATCATGCACAAAAACCTAAAGACTAACGTTTAGTGGCAAAATTAAAAAATAAAAATTTGGTGCTTAATGGGTTAATAGGAACTCGTGCACGAATCCTTGCACTGACCTAATATTTCGTGATCGTCGCCAGGTGAGGAAAACTTTGAAAGACATCGACCTGTCCGAGAAAGCGGACACCTTCGCGAAGTATTTAAGCGGCGGTCAGAAACGGAAGTTGTCCGTGGGCATCGCCATTATCGGCGATCCAAAAATTATCATCCTCGACGAACCCACCGCTGGAGTAGATCCGTACTCCAGAAGACAGATGTGGTCCTTCTTGCAGTCCAGACGTCACGGCAAAGTAATATTGTTGACCACTCATTTCATGGACGAGGCTGATATATTGGCGGACAGGAAAGCGGTGATTAGTAAAGGAAAATTGCGATGCTGCGGTAGCTCCTTGTTCTTGAAGAATAAGTTTGGCATCGGGTACCATTTAACGTGAGTCCAAATCATTTCAAATAGAATAGGATACTTTATTTCCACTATTTACATCTAATACCTTGCCGACACAGTATAGAAAGTAAAATGAAAATAAAAAAATACAAATACAAAGTAAAGATAGAAAGAAATCGGAATTAAATATAAGAAGATAAAATACCAAAAGAAGCAGGATAAATACGTAATAATGAAATAACATGAAATAATAAAATGCTTTGCTCAATGTGTCCCGAAGTAAAAGTTGAAAATTTCCACAGGTTGGTACTCGAGGGAAACGCAAGGGAGCACGCCATTAACAGACTGGTGACTTCTCACGTGTCGAAAGCTGAGAAGGCGAGACGCCACGGTCGAGAATTGAGCTTCATTTTGCCTCACAATTCCGTGGAGAGTTTCGCACCACTTTTCTCAGCCATAGAACACGAGATCAAGACAAGGGCGAGTAGATTAGGTATCAGTAGCTATGGAGTGTCGATGACCACTTTGGAGGAAGTGTTCCTGCACCTAGAAAAAGACGAGGGCACAGAATGCACCATGGACAATTTATCCAAGAAAATGGTACGGAATCGTGCGTTGAGTAGGTCGTTGTCGTTACAGTCTAAGAGCACGTCTTACCAGAGCTTGCAGAACGAGGGCGTCACCGTGCAGAATGACGGCCAAGCGAAAGGTAAATATATTTTGAATGTATACGTAATGCTATCGCACTATTGGATATGATATTTTGTTTTTCCTGACATTTACAGGGGAGTTACCAGACGGTGTCAATAACGATAGGAATCCTCCGGTTCTCGGCCTCGGATTAGACCCCATAAAGATCCGGCCTAACTTCCTGCAAACCCTGTACGCCATGCTTCGCCTAAGGATACTCAGGCTCTTCAGGAACATCCAGTTATTGTACTTCACCATTGTTGCGCCTCTCCTATTAATTGCCCTTGGTCTGCATTTGAATAGTATTCAAACCATCGAGGTTAAGATGCAATCTCTAAAATTGAACACTGGTACGTCTCTTTCATTTTGGGTGAAACTGCAGCACATCTACCTACCCTCTGATTTCCATGATTTTTGGATACATTTTGTATCAACCTATCCAAAACGTCATCGGAAGAGTAGATAGTTGTTCTGCAGTTTCGTCGAATTTCGTAAGATCGAAATCGGCATAGGTACTCTTCTTTCTTCGTAGATACCTACGGCAGTGAGACCAAAGTTTTGTACTCCAACAACACCGATCATGACATCACGCCTCTGATCGATGGGATAGGTCAAGATATCAAATACATTGAAGAATACGACGGGGATTTCGCAAACTTATTGAAAATCGCACCTCACGCGGCTGTTTTCAGCGTTAACGAGTACAGCGAACATAGGATTAACTTGACCGTCGTTTATAACGATACTATGCAACATTCCCTACCGATTTTGATAAACGTGCTGTCCAACACCTATTACAGGTATGCCTGCACGTGTCTCGAAAGTTGTAAGCGTTCGGACAGTTGAATCTATATTTGAATTTTCATTATTTCTGATCAGGTTGGTTTCTGGTAAAGAGAAATTACAGTCGATAAGGGTCAAAACCCATCCCTTCCAACAAACATCCCAACCGCAGGAGTTCAACATCGGAACAGGCAGCTCTGCTGTATTCATTGGAATGAATTTCGTCCTGTTACCAATCATTCTAGTCGTGGACATGGTCTACGATCGGGAAGTATGATCAATTTATACAAACAATATTCGATGTGCTTTGCTGCCGGTCGTACGTCAACGGTATTGTTTATTTCTAACGTTGTACGTTCATAGATAAAAGCGAAGAATCAACTTCGCGTGAATGGTCTGTCGTTCTCGATGTACTTTCTGACCTACTTCGTCGTACTTGTCGGCCTGATAACGTTCATCTGTCTCTGCATACTCGGCATCATATTCCTCTTCGATGTGCCTTCGCTTCAAGAGATACCAGCGCTCATCACCCTTGGCGGTCTTATAATGCTTTATTGCCCGGCATCCATCCTCTTTTCCACGTGTCTCAGTTACATCTTCGACAAAATGGATTCTGCACAGAGTATACTACACAATATTGCCGTATTCTTCGGGCTCATACCCTTTATACTAGTTATGGGTCTTGACATGTTGGGTCTCAGTAAGTAACAATACTGAAATATATATTTTTTCGAAAGATTAACCACCTCGCTACCAAACAGTTTCTCTGTAACAAATGTAGTACAACAGCGGGTAGTCGCTCGTTGCACGGAAATCGGAGTGGAATTTCAGACAAGATCCGAGGTTTTTGCCATGAACGGGGGGTTTGTCATTTCCAATGACAATCGCATAACATTCCTCACCTATAACTCTATACCTATAATGTGTGTACACAGGGTGGGACAATAACTTTGTCAATCTTTATCAAACTCTGCGTAAAATGTATTGCTAAAGTACATTCCCCTTGCGCAAACAAAATACAAAGAACGGAAATTTAATCGCAATGAGTGCAACGAGCCAGAACCTACTGTATTCGACATTTAATAAGCAGTGTTTTGTAGTATTGGTAGTCGGTGAGTTCGCAATGCTGAAACTCGATCCGTCGACTCGTTCGCTGGTAACGACGATCGATCTTCCAGGTGGAATAGCAGCATTCGTTCTGCACGTGATCTTCTCTTTAATAAACACATTGTACGTGCCATATGCTGCTGTGTATTACGTCGGACGAGTCCACCTCATGTGCTCGATCAACGCCGCTTGCCATCATCTTACCATGTCTGATTATCTAACTACAGAAATAATTATAATGGCCTTTGGAGTGCTTCTGCACTGCCCGCTGTGGTTCTTTATACTTTTGATATTGGATACCAAAAAGAATGGTGGCAACGTTAGCGACATTTTTAAGCATTTCCTGGTTAGAATCATTTCCTTCGCATTTCCCGGCCCGTAACCTTTCAGCAAATCATTGAATTTCTGTACTTCTATTCGCAGCGCAACGGCGGCTCCGTAGGCGAGGAAATAATGGAAAATGCGGATATCGGAGAACATGAGGACGCGGACGTCAAAGCCGAGAGGCAGAAAGTTTTTAATCTCATCACTTCGTCATCTGTTCAAGAACCACCTGTAGTTCTAGTGCAGGTACGAGAATTTCAATGAATAAATCATTGAAACTCTGAGTTTATGAGACTTTGTAAATAAATCGGCATCGTTCGTTCGATAGAATCTCAGAAAAGAGTACCGACACAGAGAATCAGGTTCCTGTAGTTGTTGCTCGAAGCAAGACGAGGAAGCAAGTCAAATACAACGAAAAGTTGCTGTAAGAAATCTCTCGTTGGCGGTCGAGCCGGGAGAGGTGTTCGGTTTGCTAGGCCACAATGGCGCCGGCAAAACCACGACAATGAAAATTATCATAGCGGAGGAAGCGGCCTCGCGAGGTAGAGTGCATATTGGTGGTCACAACATTAACTCCAATTTGTCAGAGGCTTTCAGACAAATGGGCTACTGTCCTCAACACGACGCTCAGTGGAAAAATATCACTGTCAGGGAACACTTAGAATGTTACGCTGCCATACGCGGTGTACCATGGGGAGACATCGGCAGGTATTGTGTTTATTCTTATCTTCTACAACATTTATACTTAAAGGAAATGCAAAAATGTATCTTTTGATGAAAAATCCAGAACACCCCCTTCTGGATTTTTAGCCCCTTGAACTGTTGACGCGCGAAATCTAGGACACACAGGCATTACTTTCCGAGTCGAGTGTACAAAGATTTGATTCTCGGTTTTCTTTATAGAATTGTAGACCTGTATCTCTCCGGATTACAAATTCATGAACACGCGGACAAGCAAACACAGGAGTGCTCAGGTGGAACCAGAAGAAAGCTCAGTTTCGCTATGGCGATGATAGGCGGTCCAAAAGTCGTCTTAATGGACGAGCCCAGTACAGGGATGGATCCTAGGTCGAAAAGGTTTCTATGGGATACAATTCTAGCCAGTTTTCAGGTGCCCATCAAAACATAATATTTTCTATCGTAATTGGAAGGTTTGGTCCAGCGGTGGCAATAAAATCTTTCATTGCAGGGTGGTAGGGGAGCAATTTTAACGACTCATTCAATGGAGGAAGCCGATGCTTTGTGTTCGAAAGTGGGTATAATGGTGAAGGGAGAGCTCAGGTGTATTGGCTCTACCCAACATCTGAAGAATCTCTACGGTGCTGGATACACCCTTGAGATGAAACTACAGGGCGGTGATTGCACGCCCACGACACCTTCTGGCGACAGGATTACTAGTTTGAAGGAATTCGTTTCCAGCCTGTTTCCAGATGCTACTCTCGAGGAAAGTTTCGCTGACAGATTAGTTTTCGGTGTTCCCCAACACGCAGTTACCTCGCTGGCCGAGAGCTTCATGCAGTTGGAGAAGGGTGGGTGCATGCTAATAATTTATAGTATATTGTAGAAAAAAAAAAGAAAACAAACAAATTCTTTTCTAATCGATCGCATTCAATTATCTAGCCAAGCTCGAACTGGACATCGAAGAGTACAGTTTCAGCCAGACCACTCTGGAACAAGTATTCCTGAAATTTTCTCATTACGACGAATCAAACTCAGTGGAATGATGACTCACAACGAGTGTGTTGATTCTGGTGTGTTGTATAGTGAAATATTCACGGGATCGTTCGAGTGTGAACAAGTTGAGAATAATAGTGTTCGTTAACGTTCCGATGTGAATACTACGGACAAAATTGGTAAAGACAGCATTCTTAAATATATCAAGAACGTTCTATTATAGTAACAAGGGAATTTCACGTTACCGATCTGTGCAGATTGTGAAGTTAGTTTATTCCTGTTTTAACCATGGCGAAACTGTAAGTGGAAAATAAGAATCGTACTATTTTTACGGTACGCGACGCTCGACCTAATATGCTGAGAAGAAAACCGAGAAACAGAGATATAGAATATGAGAAAGAGAGAGTTAGGACAGTATATCGTTTCCTTTTTTCGTACCGATGTTCTACATACTGTTATGTTCGTCCGAATTGCGCAGTGACTTCCTGAAGTGATTATGTCGTGAGATATGAAATAAACGTACATACGAAATTAACGACTTGTAAATAGTGGGGACTACATACAATTTATCCTACTGTCAGCAGAGGTGGTCATAATAGTATCGAACACTAACGATTTTCGAATTATATCGTAATATCTAGTGTATTTTTTCGATTCCTACCGAATAGGTCTCGCGATTAATATTGCTGTGGAATTGGAACGTTCATTATCATCGATTATAAGTATAAAATCTTCCGTTGTCGATGAAGACAAAATCACGTAATGATCTATGGATCGACATTAAATTCTTTTCAAATGTAGGCGGTTCGTAGGAACTGCCCAATCTACTACATTGATAAATGTGTATCCTGTACAGGATTAATCGTCTAGCGACATTTACAATTGCTCGAGTTAACAAAGCTGTTTAATGTCGCCAGATGAGGGGAGGGAGCACGAATTGAGGGGAAAAAGTTGCCCTCAAGTGTCTTGATCTGGCGACACTGACGCTGTTGATGCAACAGCACACAGTGTTGTTTGAAATGGAACGCCGATTGTATTCAAAACGATCTGGATGTAAGTTGGACGTGACTTAATTTTGTCCATATAACAGCACTTAGCATGTATTTATAAATATTTTTCCGTTTCGCTTGTGGTCTTTACCGAAGCCTCTCGAATAACGAAACAAACATGATAGGTTGTTTACCTTGCCTCGATAGCGCGTAAGAACATGATAATTCGGCGCGAGAATTTTTCCGATGAAAGGATATGCATTCGAGCGGGAAAGAGTGACCAGGATTATTCGCTAATAAAAAAATACTTTTTAAGAGGAGACGGTCCACGAATTCAAATTCGCGGCAGTGTTTCCATCGATTTGTTTCTCACGATACATTTTAGCATTGAAAGTCCTTTATCTCTCCTTTAATCCTATAGACTTGCATTATAAACAAATTGGTTCACATTGAAAAACACTTGCATTCAGAAATAAATCCGGAAACGATAAGAAATACGAGCACTCTTGTTTCGGATAATTTGAAACATTACTGGAGAGGGCTTGGTATGCAGTTAAGCGGTCTTCCTACGTTTGAGGATTAAAGAATTTCATTTCGCGAAGACTATGAAAAACTGTTGAAGTAGGATGGAACATAATTGGAAAATTTGCGGAAACTACGGCTCGTGATTTGCTTTAGACAGATATATCCGTTTTCGGGAAACTGCGTAGTGGGGAGATCCCTTAACTGAGGAGTGAAATGAAAATTCACAAGAAAGAAGCTTTAGTCCATGTAGACAAATTAAAAATGTTCTCTACTTTCCACGATGAAAGGTTTTCATTCTTAGTCACCCAAATGCATACATTCGATCTTCTGTAAACGTTAGGATTCCGAAAAATCGAACAAGTGGGTCAGTAGGGGTACAGTTTTAATGACTGAGTGAAATATTTTGTAGATGATAGAGAATAGTTAGATGAAAAATTGAAATTGCATCGTAAGGAATGTATTGACTTTTGTAAATACAACAAAAAAAGGACTCGTTATAAGAATGATTCATATTATAAATATAAATATACATATATGTATTATGTATACGTTATAGGGAATATGAAATGTAAAAGAAATACGTGCGCCATAACGCATGCGCGCATTTATAGAGATTGTGTACGCACAATTCTTGTTCTAGCTAATACCACTATGATATAAAATTTAGTCAATTATGAAATTACACGAATGCAGATTTAAAAAAAAAGGTTGCAAACAATTTTATGAACAATGATTTGCGTATAAATATATAAATATAAGCGTATTTATATATTTATATAGGATTCAATACATACATATACGTATACCGTTTTTTAAGAACATGTGTCATGGCACGTACATAACAAGGAAATTATATAAACATTCCTAATCGCAAGTTGCTTGCGGTATGAAGAGAAAAAAAAAGAAAAAGAATAATTGCGCGTACTTGTATTCATACCGATTCATTTTTACATTTTTCTTTTGATTTCTTATTTACAGCCATATCTACATCTATCTTCTCTGCTCATAAATAATCGCCACTTTTTGGCATTTAACTGTTAAAAGGCTCGTTCACGTATGTGAATTTTTCACGATCGATATACATATATGTATATACACGGTATATAATACGTACGTGTAAATATAACGAAGTATAACATGCATACTATTGCATACGCATATATATGTATATATATGGATTTATATTTTCACGCACGTATTTTGCAGTTTGCAACTAAAATCGTAGATTCTCTCGGTAGAACTTGTTTGATATACTGTACAAGGCTACTCTATTGTTTACAGAATCGAACGAACAATCGAGCGTGCGTGAGGCATTGTTTCCTATGTATAAGAATATATGAGCAGGTGCAGATAGTCAAACTTTTAAAGGCTTGTAAATCGAATGTAAAATTGAATTGCCCTATCAGTATGCAGAATTTTATAGTAACTATATATACGTATATATACATATATATATATATGTACGTATCAGGATATGAATCTCAACGACCATATTGGTTGGTCGGTTTTTCGTTTTGTATATCAGCGACATCTCGTTCCGAACGGGAGAGGAAAAATAAACGAGAAATTGAGAATTCTGGGGTCAAATCCTTTGCACGCACTCACGCACTCAACGATACCTCGACGAGAATTTCGCGCGTTTAGACACGCACTTGACAAACATTACCGCCCATAGAGAAAGGCATATACACACACACGAAAAATATACAAGAATATACACACAACACACATACACCACACTAAGGAAATTTAAGAGAGAAAGAGACTCGTATATATAAATATATATACTAGATACAATTATTAAAATGCGATTATCATCATCAAGTGAAAGAAAGCTACACGCCGAATACAACTTGTCGACGAACGATTGACTTACTGCGGAAACTATACATATTTGTTGTGTAAAGTGAATGTAATTGATTGGTTAACGGAAGCTTTTTCACCAATAAAAGAAAAACAAAGAAAAGAAAAGAAGAAAACATCAGTTGAAACATTTACAAAGTGTCCTTCTTGACAGCGTTTCGTGGTTTTTTTAAATATAATTAGAAAGACAAGAAGGCAGCGGAAAGCCAGCACGAGGAGCTTCTTCTTGTTTCTCTACAAAATAATATATCCATTGTTGTCTAATGCATAATTTTAGAGATAACCGACGCTATACATTGAATCCAATTGGTAGCGTTCATTATGTATACTAACGGAAAAAGTTCTTAGATATATAATTAAATTTAGATCATTGTAAATTCCTTGAATCGGTATATTTCTCGAATTTTCTCATCTCGCGATCACTTTCCGCGCGATATTTTACAACTATTCCCGACGACCGTTTTTGAGATCACTTATGCATCTTTTAATTGTAACTTTTTGCGCCTTCTCTCGACAAAACAATATAATTAATTCGATAAAAGAGAAATTAATAATCGGACGATATTAATACCATTGGATGGTAAAATCGAATACGCGCAGTTTCTATCTCCATTTTTAATTAATTTCTTCCGGTTAATTTTTATTTCTGTGAGAAAATTATTCTACAAAAAGCATAGCTCCAATTAAAAAAAAAAGTTTAGCGTTTATTCTGGTATTTTGTAATGGTTTATATTTTTATCTTTTTATACATTTCAGAAGACAATAGTTTCGTTTAAACTTAGACTTTCAGAAGAGCTCGTATCGAAATTCTAAACAATAATCTATATTTTATGTATGCTGATTACTGTAACAATTATTCATGTTATAGGAGAACGGTTATCTATGAAAAAATTTTTACCGAATACATTAATTCGTATTTATACTAAAAATGTACACATACACGCGCGCATACACACAGCAGCCAACAAGCATGCACTCACGTACTCATGCATACGCAAAGACGAACGTAGACAGGTATATTATTAAATGCTTTTTATCAGACAGAAATTGCATATAATAAAAGAAAGATGTGTTCGTAATGATTCGTAAATCACAAGGTGTATCAAAAAGGTTTCTGATTATTCTATATATAATTATAACAATAGCGAGCCTCTTTTACGAAGATATTTAGACGATTTGTTTACTAATGATTGCCGACGATAATGATAATAATTAACTCTGTAAAAGGACGTTAGGTCCCCCGCTACGGATAAATAAATTTACAACTTTGAATTTATTGTATAATTGTTATATTACGATAAATATATGTATACAAGACGGTTTATAAAATTGCAAAAAAAAAACTGTTATCTCTGATTGTTTTCTAATGTTAACGAACGGAACGTTGTGTCAGATTGAATCCTTACGATCTAAACACTTTCCAGACAACATTGAGACATTTTACCGCCATATACTTTCAAATGGCTATTGCACAGTTAACATTTTGCAGTAAACTTATCGTTTAAATGGAATATCGTTATTAATAATACAGGACATTCCAGAGACTGTGAAAAATTATAAAAACTCTTAGTCCGATTTTACTTCATTTATGTTAAAAATGTATTCTCCTTTCAATTGTTTTATGGTAAAATTGGTTTTGTGTAGAAGGTATTGGTGGTGATCTATTTCTGTTATCAGGTAAAATTTCATATACTACGTCGTGTTGATACTTCGAAAATCAAGATAACGAATATGTGTAAATCAAGAAACACTTTGTACTATACTGCTTGACGTACACGTACACACTCGTTTTAAAAACATGGTACGTTCCATTGTTTAAAAACATTAGAGATTGTGATTTAAAAGCCCTCTTCTATTTATACTTTAAACCGTTGGTATATCTCGTGATCTTTGTTACAAAATATTGAAAATTACATCGTTGCATTAGCCTTATACTTTTGTTTTTTTTTACACGTAGTCTTGCTTTGAATCGATAGAGTAGTATGTATTATACTGTCTAGTAGATGACAGAAACATGTTCACATTTACTTTCTTATTTCTTTGAGTAAAAGAACTGAAATGTTTATTAACAAAAGTAGAAAAAGGATAAGACATTACACTAATCAAAATATAAAAAAGAACATTTTAATCGGAGAAAGAAAGATTTCTAAATGAATTGCTTTTCTTCTATCTTATGCATTCTATACATTCCCATTATAATAAATTAATTACAGTGAATTCTCGATATATGTCAACAACACGGGTCGTGCCAGCGTCGTGTATCGTACAGGAGACATAACCGACCGTATTATGTTTACACTATCATCATCTGAGACCTTTAGAGCTCCGTGGCCCCTCACGGGTGTACCCCGCGGTAGTAGGGATAATTCCGCGACATTTATCATGCAGGTCTTGGCGACATATAGACATATAGAGAAATCACTGTACACTTCTAATTGTAACTTTGTTCCTAATGTGTCTCTTAACGTTCAATTCGAATAATGCGTGACTATTAATGAAATGATTCTTATGAAACTAAAGCTTTATCAGAATATTTAGATGTGAATTGTCTTTAAAGTAATTTTAATAATTACAAAATAATAAAGGTTTCCATTTGTTCATGAAAATTACCAATACAGGCTTGAACTGCATACGTAGAAGCATCGAATCCTATTTATAATATATTACAATATATCTACCACTCAACGAATCATTCTTAAAATTCGAACTATCGTAGTTTTCGTATTTGACTAACTTTCATGATTAAGTTACTCGTTTAAGCCAAATTTTAAGACTAAATAAAATTATTATACAATCGAATAGTTTCGTATTCTGTCCTTTGATACTGCCATCGAAATCGCGTGCACATCGTAAGATTTTCGACTTCATCCTTTGCATGAGATCAGAATATCAATTGTATATTTCATCGGCGTAGTTACTACAAAACACGTTTAAAAATGCAGCCCATTTTTTTTCTCGCTCATCACACTTGACAAAATAATCGTAATTTTTTACAAATTCCATTTCTACAGCTTTTTCCACAGCATTTCTCCATTTTACCAATGATTGGGACAATAAATAGGAAGTGTTAGAAAAATGCATATGCGTAACCTTTCATTAGAAGGTTCATGCGTTCGAATTAAAAGACGTCAATACGAAATTCCAATAATTTAAGATTTCCTTCTTCATGTGGACAGATATAGACGATGATAATCGTTCGCTCCAAAAGCGCAATTACACTTCGGACATTTCCGCTGCCGTGTTTCGTATCGCGTACGCAAACAGTCCCAGCAGAACACATGGAAGCATTTCGTCAAAACTGCATCCTTGCGTTTTACTTTACACGATGGACACGTTAGAGTCTCCTTATACTCGCGCAACTCTTCTGCCATTACTTCATCCAAAGTCTCAGCCAATTCTATCTTTTTCATCCTCTCGACTTTACGCCTCAGCTGAGCTATCTCTTCCTGTAATGAAATATAGTGATCGCAATTAAATTATCCATTCAAATTTCAATATAACATGCTTAAAAAAATTCGATCTTACCTGTAACCTTTTTGTTTTATACGCTTCTGCTTCCAAGGAACTGGTCTTCTCAGCTACAACTTGTTGCGCTTCTTTCATCTGAGAGTGATATTTTTCTGGAAAGGAAGAAAATATATTTCAAAATTTAATTAAATTCCTATTTACAAATATTGATACGTTTAAAGATGTTTCTTACCAAGATGAAGCTTCAAATCAGCCGCAGACTGTGCACTTTCGATGGCTTTCCGTTTATGCATTTCCATAGCTTGCTGTCTCAAAGCTAATTCTTTTTCAACAGTGGCTAGAGAATTTTGCAAGAGGCGTTCCTTTTCTTCTAGTTTGCGAACAACTACATTGGCCGCTTCGACTTGCGTCGTTAACGTAGATACTTGCTCCTTTAAAACATCCTTCTCCTCTCTGGCTAATTTATGAAGCTGATTACTCTTGATTCTCTCTGTCATTAGCTTGAAGTTCGCGTCATCCTTCTCTCGTAATTGTTGTATCAATCTAGAATTCTGATCTTGCATGTCTTCAAACGCCTGACCGGTCACCTCCATCTCGTTCAATAAAGCCTCCTCTTCCTGCAACCACACACAGTTCTGTTCAGCATAATTCACAGTTCATAGATTCAATCAAAGTCGGGTTATGGTAAACATAAATTTCGATTTCCTCAGCTTCCGATGAACACCATTCTTCTTTCGAATTTCTTACGAAATATCGATTCGTAAACTAACCTGCTTCTGAGAAGCTACTTGACGTTGAAGAGTGTAAGCTTGTTCTTCTAATTTTTTAATTTTTATTTGTGCATCTTCGTCTGCTAGTTTCTTGCGCTCTTCGCGTTTACTTTCCTAAAATAGCGTTTCCATTATTAATTACGTTTACATGTTGTATTTATATATAAATACAAAAACGGGCACCATTTGACATACTTGAATTTTCTTGATTTGCTGGCGTAACTCTTCCAATTCTGCTCTAGTTTTACGCTCGGCCGCCATTAGTTGCACTTTATCTCTTTGCTCTTTGCCAACACCTTTGTACATGTCCAAAAGAAGTTTCATTTCCTTCATTTCATTCACGGCCTTCCTATAATTATTACGAGGCAGTGCAAACACAGTACAAACGAAATACACAAAGAATATAGATCAAAATATCTCAAATAGATTAGAATGCATCTTCCTTAATTAGAGGCCCCTAATATTGAATACACGGTAATGTAAAGCTGAAAAACAGAAACGCATCAGTTGCCAGGCTCGAACGTGCCGAACGGGTCCGTGTACAAAAATACACGGAGAATATAATGCATAATTACACGTGGTATAATTACAAAATACATGGTTGTATTGAGATACTTAATTCGCGAATACACGGTTCACGGATTCCGTCCAAAATAGTAGAAACTAATTCTAATAAATCGAGATATTACTAGAGTTTGGTGACTGTAAAATTGTAACGTTATTTAATCAGCCATATCAATGAACTTGTTAATGTGATTATAGGTTTCTTATCCGCCGTTTATATATGTAAAATATAACAGAATGCTATTCGTGCGAATAAATGGAAGTATTATACGATCACCAATCTCAGAAACAATGCAATTCATTATACATGACGTACTTAAGTTGTGCTTTCAGGTCTCTGACAAGTTCTGATTCAGCTACTTTCGTGTCTTTAGCGCGATGAGTCGGATCGCGATGTTCGGTTTTAATGTTCTCCTTCTTGATGTCCTTCTCTCGTTTTATATCTTTTTCTTTCTTCAGTGTCGGAGAAGTTAAAGTCAGGGAATCTGGTGTACCTTTGTTTCCTTCACCTTCTCCAACTTCAATGGTTTCAACCTCTTCCTCTCCAGATTCTCTTTTAATAGAAACTCCACTTTCTTCTTTAATCTACATTAGTAGAAATATATAAATCCATTATTCTAAAAATTATTTTTATTTTCACGTCAGTCTTTGTAAATCAGCTTTACGAACACCCACGATTTAATAATATTACCCAGGACCATTGAATTCGTTACGATATATTAATCTGTACCTGTGCAGAACCTGAAAGGGAGTTCGATGCATCCTCTTCCTTTCCGCTACCATCTGAATTGTTACCCTCCTTATTTTCTTGAGACGTTTGCTGACCTAATTTCGCTGTTAATTCCTCTATTTCTTTCTTTAGCTGTAACAAATCACTAACGTCAAGCACAAACACTTCTGACTACTCAACTAAAGAGTCTTTATAAAATGTGATTAACAGTATACCCTTGGTATTTCCGAAGAAGCTTCTTTGTATTTCCGTTTGTACCGATGAACTTCACCTTTCAACTGCTGATTGTGATTCTGAAGAGATGTGATTAAATGCCTCATTTCCCTATTGATTGGTCCAGTCTGTTCGTTTGCTGCCAAGTTTTGTTCAAATTCTATTCTCAGCATTTCATATTCTTTTCGCAATTGAGCTAGAACATCTTCCAGTTGTATACATTCTCCGCGTAATTTTTTCTGTGCCATTAATTCCTCACTCTGAACGGAAAAAAACAACAAAACTGATCAATACGCACGTACTGATCGTATCACATAAAAATAATAAAAAAAAGAGCATAAAGTATGCGACCCTTGCCTCCATCATTTCAATGTGACGTAGATGAGCGTTTTTGCTGGATTGTAACTGTTGCCGTGCATCGTCTAATTGAGTTTTCAGTTGCATCGACTCATTGTATAATACAGAAAATTGAGACTGTAAGCATTTGTACTCTGTCGTCTCGACAATTACGGACTCTGGAAGTTGACGTATCTGGAAATACAAAATATATTTCAAAATAAAATCGAGAGTAACACTAGACAAACAATGTTAAGGCTTGTTTGTCTTTACACGTGAATCATTTATTAGAATATAAAGAAGTAAAACACAAGAAACGAGTAAAAGCAAGTATAACATGAGTATTTATTGCACATGACAACAATTTACATTCTGCACCGTGCATAGAGATTAGATATACAAAACCCAAAGAACTCACATCCATCTTTAACTTTTCTACTTCTTTCAATGTATCGCGATGCTGTTGATGCAGTTTATCCAATTCTTGTAACCTATTATTCGCTAATTCCCTTGTTTCTTCTAATTCCCTCTGCAAGTCTTCAAGCTGTATAATAGAAGGTAAAAATCAAATGTGTAATTTGTGGTATCGAATATATTAAAAATTGATCGAACAACGTGTACCTTTGTTTGTGAAACACTAGATGCCACTAGGGTATTTGGTTTATTGCTACCCTTCTCATCAGTGCCATGTATCTGCTGAAATGCCTTCAACTTCTCGATTGCTTCTCCAAGGTGATGCTCCAATTTGTCATTGCGTGCCCTCACTTTATTCAATTCGTATTGGAGATCATCCACTTGATTACGAAGTTCTGCTGCAAGAGTATCTTTTCCTGTTATAGTATCTTGCAGTTCTGACATCTAAGAGGTAACGTGTGTTCGTTAAAAAATTTTACGACAAAGAAATCGTCAACATAAATTAGTTTAAATTACCTTCAGCGAAATAGTATGATATTTCTCGTGAAGCTGTATATTAATTGCTTGCAGATTCCTATTCTCCATTTGTATTTCAGAATTTGCTCGACGTACCACTTCATCAATGTTAGGTGCCTCTTCTGAAGTTCAATAATATAGTAAATTATACATCGGACGTATTATTTTCTATAGATTAGACTAACTTGTAGAACCAAATGTAAAAGTAAAAATTAATATCAAAGTGCAAGGTATTAAAATACAAAGTTGAGAGTTACAAATACCTCCATCAAATTCTCCTTTGAGCGCAAGCGTAATTTTCTCATTTCTCTGGGAAAGACGATCGAATGCCTGTACAACTTTAGAAACTGCACGTTTGGAAACTTGGACACGATTTGCCAATTTGTCATCCAACTCCTCTTTATCCCAAGAGGAGAGTTGCATAAGAAATGATGTTGTCGCTTCACTTTCATCTGTTATTAGAAAAAACAATATATTTAATTATAACTGATGGACACAATTGTGTTTGCAAAATGTCTCACTTTTATTTTCTGATTCATCAGCTGTCTCGGCATCGAATCTCTGAAGTAGTACTCTTATATCTTCGTTTAATTGATTCCAATATCGATTAACAACATTGAGTACTGCGTCATCCTGCATTTGCCTTTTCTCCAATTGTTCAATCCTTTGCCTCAATTCTACCTCAACTCTGTGACGCTGTTCTAACCGCTGGAAGGATTAAGAACACAATAATGTAAAAGGTAAAACTATAAAAATGAATAACAGTGCTACTTAACGTATAAAAATAGTATAGAGGTAAGTCTGTTAGAAATGAAATAATCAATTGATTAAACTAGCTTTCACAACTGATAAATACCCTTAATACTTATACAATCAGCAAGTGCTAAAATTAAAGAGGCATGAATCTAGGTATTAGTCAATACCACAGACTTTTTACATAACAAATGTTTCATTTCTTTAAGTTATTAGCAATGACTTTCAAACAATAAAACTATTTCCAATATATTTAGTTATTAAGGATCAATAATCACAGATAATTTATATTAGAAGCTACAAACAAAATAAGTAACAAAGGTTACAACTAATGCAAACAAAACGATATATATAAAAATAACAAACTTGTTCAGTTTGTTTCTTGAATATATATTTTCTGAAATACTTATTCGCAGGTATGTGACCTTACCTGGGCCAATTTTTTATTTTGAAATTGTAAAACTTTCATGTCCATTTCTTCAAGGGTCGATATAGGCCCGATTAGAATAGGTTCGAATTGAACTTTTTTAATAGGTGGCTGGGAAGCCGAATCCCCGCTATCTGCAGGTCGCTTTGACATTTTGCGGGAAGTCTGGTTTTTCCTGAAATCAGTCGAAACAAGGAAACATTGCGAGATGCTTCGTATATCGTGATTTATCGTTCGAAGTCTTCGAAATTTTTGTTATTGATCAAATGAACTTCATACCTTTTAACGTGTATTAGTACTCCCAGCGATCCTCTACGCAAATACCTCAGAGTCTCTATATCGCTATGTCATCTTTAGATGCCGAAAGACTGTCGAAAAGCTCGCAATTTCGACAGATCTTCACATTTCATTGAAGACGATCGACAAAAAGTACGTGACCATAACGGAAGCCGCCATTGTGTCACGGCGTTGCATACGCGGCAAATCAAAAAATGAGGCGAAAAAATCGATGCTCAGCACGGACCTAATGTCGACATAGAGACAGGAATATGATTGCAATATTTTAAACCTGTTTGGCTTGCGAAACTTCATGCAGTCGCCGCTAGATGACCTATACGGATAGTTAGGCGGGTGTCTAGGGATTTTATGGCGTGAGGCTAATATCCATTTACGAAGCTTCGAGGAAGATACTGAAAAATGTAGCCTACTCTGCATTTTTATGAAACCACGTGGTCAGGATATTAAGAAATCATTTGATTTGTAGTTCAACGAAAACAAGAATGTAAACACTTTATTCAAAAGCTATAGATGCTTCTGATGTAACAAACAGCAAAAAATATACGACGAGATACGGCTCGTTTGACTGAGAGACTCAGAAGACTGGAAGCAACTCTCTCGAGGTACTCCTCATCGGATCTAGACTCATGTAACGGTCAACCGCAAGCTATGTTGAGAGCAGGACTGCCAACTCCCTGTCTATGCTCTCCCTAGGCGTGGCCTAGGGAAATGACGACACTAGAGCCAACAATAGTGCCAACGTGTTTATATTGCAAACACTGAGTATAGTTCTGGATCTATGTTGATATTATAGTCTTGTCCACGCATGCGCAGTCTGGCCAGATCGGTGATGAGATATTGGACGGGTTTTTATGCGCATGCGCACTACCCAATATTTATTAATTACAATACATTTACGAACTTCAATCCCTATATTATTGTTTTCTCTCATTTCAGGCAAATGCTCTTAAATAATTATTTTGTGCATGACAACAAAGATTAATAAAATACACGATATGTTCTATTTGAAGTTAACGTTTCCATAGAAACTTCCCTTCGCAGAAATCATTTCTACATATAGATCAAACTTTCAAACCAAGTAGTTTGAAACATCGCTGGCTATCCGCGGATTACAAGCTTTATAAAATTATAAAGTAAAGAAGATTAAGATGATAAACGCTCGTGAATATGCTATTATTCCCCCGCCGCCCTTGAAGTTCACTTTAGATGAATGGCATCTTAACAATCGCTACAGGTTTGTACAGTATATTTTTTAGAAAACAGGCACCCAGCCGATATCGGGGCAATTTTGACCCTCATGTTGCGTACATAATGTTAAATTAAAACTTAGAATTAGTATGCGATAATTGTAACATGTATTACTATGAAAATCTTCGGAGATAAACAAATATTAAATTGTTTATCATCAATCGTGCAGGTACCGATGTTCCGAAGCTCAGCAGGAATTAGCCGATCGGCTGTTGGCCGAGAGTCAACGAGTGCGCGAAGTAGGTTCAGAAAAGGTGAAAAATAATAAGGAGGAGACGGATCACCTACTGAAGGAGAAACTCGAAGATATTGAGTTTCGGAAAAAGGAACTTTTGCGTATAAGGAAAGAAGTTGTTCTCGAAACTGACGCTCTGTCAATATATAAGGAACGCATCATGAACGCGCTGTCATCCGTGAGAAGGAACGCTCTCATTATTTGCGAGAAATGTCTAATGTTTAGGTCGAATACATTATAGAAACTAATCCCGACATTTGTAATACGCGCGTATACATGAATGAATCATATTTCGGCGTTGTAATCTCCTTCCAGGGAACATAGATTAGGAATCGATCTGGTTCGCGACGACGTCGAAATAGAGTTGTTGAAGGAATGCGAAGTTATCAAAGGAGTCGAAAATCTTCTAGTACGAACACTGGAACAAACTCAAGAACAGATACGCCGGCTGAAGGCGACCGTCTACTACATGGACCACGATCTCGAGGATAAAGAGAACAACTTGCGCATTGATAGACATAATCTGACCCTAAAAGAGACAAGCTTAAACCTAAGCATTTATCATGGTACTTCGCGACTTGACCCATCGTATGCATTTTATTCTTTCGATTTCGTGTACTCGTCGTTGTCCTCTAAGCTTCTCAATGTTCATTTTGACGTCGAAGGACCATCGAATTGAACGAATGGGAGATGCAGACGAATGAAAACATCATTGCTGCTTCAAAAGAAATAAACAGCGCCAGACCGATGCGTTGCTACATCGATACGATAATTAAACAGGCGGTCTATGATTTGAATCAACAAAAGAACGCAACCAACGATGCCTTCAAACGGCGTATCGATGAAACGAAGGAAGCGAAAACAAAGCTAGAATTACAGCACGCTGAGGTGCGTCCTTTTTTGTGGCTGAATTATCGAAATTACGACATATGACTAGATTCTTCTTGTTTACGTATGCAGATTATGAGACAAGCACATGAAGCAACGCAGAATGTTACGCTTATTGAGAAGGCAATAGCAGAGAAAGAATGTTATTTAGCTCTGGCGCATACCAGATTGGGCAATCGATGTCAACGACCAGGTTTGGAGCTCACGCGAGATTTGGTGGAAACCCAACTTGTAAAAGAAGTTTACGATCTACGTGAAGTTGTATCAAAATTACAAGCAACCATGTTCGAGGTAGTGTGAATAGATGTTGACTAGATCTCTTGGACTAGATGCGTAGACGCGCTTCCAATTTCAAGTTTCCCGCGAGATAAAATAAAACAACTCTTCGCAGCGCGGGAAAATATAATAATTAGCGCCTTGTCTCAATATTATCGTAATGCAAATACTTTGAAATATTACAGGCTCAAGCATCATTGCGTTATTTACTGAAGACGCAAATTCAACTTGAAGAAGACATCAACATTAAAACCAACACTTTAAAAATCGACGAGGTAGATTGTATGACTCTTCGTCAGAGTATGGACTATCATGTATATTAAATTCATTCTGGCAAGGATCCTATAATCTGTATTTCATGAACTTAACATATCTATAATAAATTTTGCAAAATTTACAAGATTAATTAAAGGAAACCGTCTATACAGCAACTATGCCATTCCAGAATTCACAGCCAGGACCATCTAGCGGTATGTTGTGAAACTAATGGGTAAACCAAGTTTGGCTACCAGTTTCAGTGTTGCGCTACTTTGTCAATTGGCGCTCTACGAACCTTCGAAGAGAGCAGATGATTCGTGCCGCAATTTATATTACGTCTTATGGGAAAACCGGCAAGAATCATTTTTGCATGGATAGCGTTTTCTCTGAAATTGTAATTTCGGCTTCATTTATTAATTATTAAGAATTAAAAATCCGCCTAAAGTGAGGTAATCCGACCAACAGAGGTGTACGTTGCGTACGTCATAGAGGGTCGCGATAGTCACGTATCAAGTCACAGATACTCCGCGTGCCTCCAAACAAGTCGCCCTAATGCGCCACCGCAGTTCATACGGTACGGGCCTGAGGTGGCTCGAGAACTAGGACCGTCACGGGGAGCGAGACGCGCGGACGAATCAAGGGCAGTGATGGGATATTGTGCGGGCTTTTTTCGCGCATGCGCGTCCAGTGCAGTAACGTATTTATATTGTGGCGAAAGTAGTAGGGTACTATTATTAGCGGAAAAGTATAGAAGAGTCCAAGACGACGCGACGAGTCAAGCGTGCTACGAATTTTTTGTAAGTTACTATCAATATTTGATTGACATACACCTGTTATACATTCATTTTTCAAAATCGAATCGTAACAGATTTTGCAAAATTATGCGGGGTGTCCAAGCTACCCCATTTTAGACAAACGTTTTGCAAAATCGTCGCGCATGCGCGAAAAAACCCGCACAATATCCCATCACTGATCAAGGGAGCATAGCTTTCGAAAAAGCTCTAGATCGAGCAGTTAAATCCTACGTTTGGTCTAAGAGTAAAGAATTCAATACCAAGAGACCACGTGAGAAGCAGTCACGATTTAAAATCGTCGGCAAATATGTACTAATGAACCGCTAGCAAAATGTCATGTGAACTCTTTTCAAATATTTAATGTATTTTAACTCCGGAAAAAGAAGGAAGGTGATCGATCAGATGGTATCCGGACTCGATGAGATCAAGCACCGTGTTTGCCAACGGAATGACGAAGATTAAAATAAATGTGTCTCCCATCCTACATTCTTTTCTCGGAACAATTATGCGATGATATGAATATTTATAATATTTAGTTTTGTAGATTTCAATAAAGGCTAATCGAAGTCGTATTGTATCATGAAAGCAATCTGGTAAGTCTTTGATCGAACAGTAATGTTTGCGCGCAGCGCAATCGAATGCAGCCAAATGCAGCCGACTGCGGTATACGATGCCGCATCGTGGCGATACGATCAAAACGTTCTTCTGTGTACTGTATATATGTAAATGTACAGCTACTAGAAAATTGCATTTACACAGACGGATACGCGAACACCGAGCGGACAGGGCGCGCAGATAGGTGGTTGAAAGGCGCATGAGTGCAGAGAACACGGACGGTCGAACGGGACTGAACGGGACGTCGCGAATGCATAGCCTTGCCACGAACTGTGCCAGCGACAGACACGAGAAGGGTGCATATCATCGAGGTAGCGACAATCGGCTTGACAGTCGACGGCTGGTGGTGATTCGAGTCAATTGCGATAAGATTAAAACTTCCAGTGTGAATTTCAGGTAGTCGCAGTCGCAGCCGCAGTCGCAGTAGCAGTGACAGTTGCAGTTGCAGTTAAAAGAGAATCAAGAAGGACAAAGTCGATCGTTTTACGATGGAGTTGCGCGAAGTGAATCGCACTTTTGAAGCTGCGGAAGAGACTGCAGAACTCTTACCATCCTCGCACAATGATAACGCGGAAATCGAGAGCTATTTCATTGAATACGCGATTCAGAAAGAGATAATAAATCGTAATCGATGCCCTGCTAGTCGTCGTTTGCTCAGTCAGGCGGCTCATCTGGCAGATTTTAATCTTGCCAATGGTAATCAGAAGGTGGTGTATCACGTTTAAAAAAAATATATATATACACACACGCGAAGACGTACGTGTGTACGCGATACATATTGAAACATTGGTCTATGTCACTTATTTTGTTTTTTTTTTTCTTTATTTTTCTGTGTGGCGAGACGATCGCGTGTTTATCATCGATTCGAGTGAAAAAAAGGAAAAGAAAACGATGCGAACGCGCATCAACAAAGACATCGGTGAGATTAGAGTGGGAAGCGACGAGGGGGGCCGCGCGGGTTACGGACGGGGGTTGGCTCGCAAACTGCTAAAAATCTCCACACGAAATCGAAATTCTTGTTATTGCGTAGATTTGAAGAAATATATTTTCTTTTTCAGGATTCGCCATGCATCGGGATCAGTATGATACACACGTCGAACGCTAATTGGCCCCCATCCAGGAAAAGAGAAGAAGCGAAAGCTTTGGAAAATCTTCGAAAAAGAGTGGAACAATCGAAGTTGTACAAAGCGACTGGAAATGCCGATACTTGCGGCTCGACCTCTATCTCTCTGGTCTTGAACGACAATCGTACCGAGCAACTTGATAATCGACCGAAGCTTTTGAAAAAGGTGAGAGAACGAAACTTGACGATATATAGATCGAATTCGTAGGATGCTGTTCGAGAACGAAACGGACGCCTAGACGATTAGTTTATCGAAACGGCACGTTTTTACTGGTCCTGCTCTTTTTTCCATCGGTACCATGTACATCTCTATATAGATCCTGAGTAACAGACCGATGAGTATCGCGCACGACAGTAACGATCTGGAGACTGACTGGCGAGACAGTGAATTTATTACGGAATGTTTATGCTGGCACAATGTGTATCGACAGAGGCACAACGCGCCGCCGTTGACGATGTCGCCGCAGGTAAGAAGACATTCAGTCGCTACGAGAAACGACGACGCTTAGACGCTTAGACGAGTAGACGATTAGACGATTAGACGATTATACGAGAAGCCACGAGAGCACCGATTATATATATATCGGTACAAACGTACTATGTACATACATGTACATAGTTCATACATATACAGGGTGTTCGACTAATGTGGGTGAAAATTTAGGGAGTGGTTCTTCATGACAATATAAGACGAAATTGAAGAATAAAAAACTTGCGATTTCGGCTTTGCTAGTATGTACTAGTACTAGGTGTTACTATCGTATCACAAAACAAAAACAAGAAAAAGCTTAGTTTACGAGAAGACCAATAGAGTTGACCAATTTTCGTCTGTATTTGCAGTTATGCGGGTATGCTCAAACGTGGGCTAACCATTTGGCACACACAAACACATTTTATTATAGAAATGATCGGGAGGTGGGACAGAATCTTTACTGCCGACCCGGTGGTGCAGTTCCTACGGACGTAACGGGACAGGACGTTGCATCTTATTGGTATTCCGCGGTGAAGCAGTACAATTTCCTAAAAGAACCTGACATTCTCCATGCCAACGTGAACGCAGGTAAATATCCCGCGAGTACTGGTACATTCCAAATTCACGAGAAAAATGGCAAAATTGTTATAGCTATGGCGGTACGTATATATACATACATATATACGTACATACGTGCAGATACGTTTGATATTCTATTGTTGTAGGTCATTTTACACAATTGATTTGGGCGAGCAGCCGTTACTTTGGAGTTGGAAAAGCTCGCAGTCGGAGCGGCAAAGTGATCGTAGTCGCAAATTATCAACCGGTCGGCAATATGTCCGGACATTTTCAGAGTAACGTTATGCCACCTCTGCCCGAAAACATAAATATGGCCTTGTCACCTCCGCCGCCACAACCACCGCCACCACCGTCAACGCTCCAGCCATCCGTTCCAACGAAAATGTTTCGGGAACATTACGTTACGTCCGATTCGCCGCCGCCAGCGTCCTCTTCGGTACCGCTTTCAGACACCGCGTCGACAGACAGCGATCGGTCTTCCGTCAGTTCCACGCAATAATACAGACGACCGAACTGCCTGTTCTGCGTTTGCACGCGCGGATGGGACGGCCGTTGATCGGTTTTTTGATATCACCGTTTTTCTCGTGCTCAACGATCCACCATACCGAGTCTGATACACTCGTGCAACAACCATACGCGTCCCTTCTCTCTTCTCTCTTTGTATTTTTTCTTCGTTTCTCTATCATTTCTTTCATCTCCTCTCTCTCTCTCTCTCTCTCTCTCTCTCTCGGTTTCGTAACGCGACCGAAGAGTGTGTTTACATAAGTATGTACAACACAGAAAAAACTAAATTATTCGAGCTGAGATTGAAGAACTGAAGGAAAGAAATACGCTTATATGTAGACTAACGTAACGAGTAAATACGTGAAATACGAATATTGTAAATTGTAAATGTGCATATACATATAAATACGCATACAAATACCATATATGATATTATTACACATAGATTGTATATGTGTATATATGTATACGTATATGGAGACATTTTGTAAGAAGTCGCGTAACCACCTGTTTAGACGAAAGGTATGCGGCAAGATCGCAAAACCCGAGAAGCGAACTTAGAAAAACGATTATGAACCTCCAGGCTCTCAATCAGAGGTTGACGAGTGAGGGCTCCGCGCGACGTCCTACATATTCGTACGCTTTGATCTTTGTTATACATTTGTGAGAGGGAAGAATATTTGTTTAAGACGAAAGTGAAAAGTAGAAAAGAAAGAGGAATGAGAGGAAAGGAATGAAGGAAGAGGAGAGACAACGGACAATTGAAACAGAGGACATACATATACGTATTGTATATGTACATTGTATGTAACTACGTGTAGTTAAGAGTTACTCGTTCTTACGATGAAACGAATCTCAAATGTGATACGACGCGGAAAATGATGATAGAAACTTATTCTGTAAACAGACTCGTAATTACGAACGACGATTCCGCTCATTCTTTCTGTTTTACGCGTATTTCACACGTGTAATCTGCAGACAGTATACAATATACTATCTATACGTAATACGCGTTCCACGTTTATGGCGCGGATGAGTCGAAGAACGTTGGATTTATCTGAACAATCGAAGCGCCTACAAAATCAATCGAGTAAAAACTAATGCGTGCTCGATACTAATGAATATATGCTAAATAAGATTTCGCGTTGACAGTTTTTATTGTCGTGCAAGCAGCGACGACAATGTTCAATGACGACGACGGCCTCTAAATAGAAGACAAATATTTTATATGACTTTCTTGTAATTACAATTATAAATGGTATAGTATATCAGCAAGAGGTACAAGGTTCATCAATGGAGTTTAAGTAGGTTTATTGAGAAATCGATATTATTGTCTCACGGACCGCTGAAAGGCTAACGTAAACGTGTGAGAATCTACAGTGTACCGCGTTGTATCTTTCAGTTACTCTTAATGATTGTACGATATTTTTAATGCGGGGACGCATTCGTTGTGTCTACAAATGTAATTTTTTTTATCTACTGTTACCGATAACGGCATACCGACGTATAGTAATCAATTTGATTTACTTTACCTGCGAACACTACGGATGCTATGAACGCTACGAACGCTATGAACGCTATATGAACGCTATTGATCACGTTATCGATCTACTGCGACCGCTAGAACGCATTGTAGAGCCGCTGCTTCTTTGTACGTATACATATACCTTGCAAAACGAGGAAATTACGAAAAGAATGGTCACGAACGATTACCGATACTAGTCGTCTAGCGTGTACTCTTATATACCTATTTACGCGAGTCAAATCGATCAAAGTGTTGATGCATTTCGTTAATACTAAAATGCGCTGGCAACGATAAAATGATCGAGAGTACTGCGCTTTGTTCTGAAAATCGTTGATGTATTATATAGTTATGTACGTACGAAATTACGAAAATAGCGATATCATCGAGGGGCCTTACCGTGTTCGGGCTCCTTAGTCGAGCGAGCAATCAAAACGGCGCGTGCCGCTTACGAGTTTAGAAATTGTACGAATTCGATTCATGATTAGACACCGTAAATCCAACGACCTATACAAGCGTCGAATAAAGTTAGATAATTTTTAATTATATGCGCTTACGATTACTTTTCAAGGAAATATACTTTTTATGAAAATGCACTATTTACTTCACGTACCTTTTACATATTGTATGCCATTCATCTTTTACGAGTGCCATACCGCATCAGTATCACCATGGATTATTACAAATACACAATACCAGAGATCTTACAATACTTACAAGAATAAGTTCAAACTCTGTCTATACTCTGATTGGACTAAGCGGTAGACTCGAAACGAAACGGTTTTTTTTCCTAAAACTTTCGAATCCCAATTCAAAGAAACCGCCACGCAATATTAGATGCTGACGCTATACGCGGCACAACGCGGAAGCTATTAGTAGCCAAGCGACAGTTTGCAATGGTTCTATATAATCTTCGTTTGATTGAAAAATTAATTGTACTAAATGTAGATTTACGAAAGACAAAACACCGATTATCATTAAATACGGTTTATACGATTCCAATAGAAAATGCAGAGATATATGACAGAATGTGAATGAATGGCTATATATATCTCACATATACAATTTCCATGTATATAGTTGTATGAGATAAACATGCAAATGCGAACGTAACGTACTTTGTATATATCTATATATCTATATATATATAAACGCGTTCGAAATTTTGATTGGTAGGATTTTACCAATGGAATAAGAAATCGTCGCTAGGCAGCTTTCGTGTATTCGCGATGAACATTTTTTAAGAGAAAAATACATGTATGCTTATAAGTAGATAGACGGATATGTATGTGTGAACGTATACGTATACGCATGCGCGAGAAAAGTTGGCCGATATCTCACCACTGATATGCACAAACGCTTGTACATAGGTATATATATTTACACAACATGCACAGGAGCAAGAATTTCGTATGATTGTGTAGGTGTTTTGCTTAAAAATTGCGCAGATGTTGGTACGTATTGAGGTGTGAAAACTCGAGAAAGACAAAGATACGCGATACGTTAAAGAAACGTCTGTACACGTTCGTACCTGAAAGGGTAACTGGTAGGTAGATATATACTGACATCGGGTGGAAGAACTGTTTCGAATAAAATCGAACAGTTTCGAAAATGGCGGCCAAGAGTGGTGGTAACGATGAATGGTCATCGATAATGAAACCAATATTAGCGGTATCACAAGGATCGTTCGACAAAACCGATATCATTAAATTGGCGAAAAGCATTGCTAAAAGGTAAGAATCGCTTTTAAAATCAGCAAACATTTTTCTACATGTACGAATACGTTTCTCAAGAATCGTGTACACTCGTGATGACAGCCCCAAAACGGATGACTGTTCGTTTCCATCGTTTCTCAAGTAATCTTTCTACGTCGTTGTTTTTCTGTTCTTTTCAGTGAAAGCAAGTTCGTTTCCCATCGAGAGCAATATGAAACATTTTATACGTCGGTTGCAGCTCTCGCGGCGGATTATTTGGCCGGTTGTGCCAGTACCTGTGAGTTTCTCCTTGACTCTTTTCACGGTCACGACGAAATGACAAATGCTTGCGTCTTTTTGATTTCCTCGTTTTTTCTTCTAATTTTTTGATTTTCAGTACCGAAAAGTCAAATATCGATAGTCTGTCAAGCATGCAGAGTACTCCTGCAACGTCTTGTAGACAAATTATCTCGACACAAAGTGCAACCTGGAGACGGCGGTTCTGCTGTTTTAAGTACAAAACAGTTGTTGCTACCCATACATGCTCTTTGTATCGGCCAATCCTTACTTTCATCCAGCGAAGAAGCAGCCTTGCTGGCTATCATAAAAAATTCGAAAATACCTTCTTACATTCAGTCTTCTCCGTCCGAAAGCGAAAAGGATGTTTCTCAGAGCTCGAAAGATGCCGCACGAGTACGAGGTGATCTATCTGGCAGCATTCTGGAGCAATTGACAATGCCTTTGCAAGATTTTGCGTGTATGTCGATACCCCTTGTCGTTGAAAGTCCCAATGACGGAACTGGTACGAGCGGTAATGATGGCAGCGTCAACGAGACCAATTCAGATACAAAGGTTGGTATATATTATAGCAATGCTGCTATATAATTGAAATATTCAAAATTTTTAACAAACGATAATCTCAATCGATGACATTCTGGTTTTGCAGGCAACATTTGTGTCAAATAATATAGGTATTCTTCGAAACATGGGCGCGGGCGATACCCTCTTGGACATGTGCTTAAATCTACCACATTTGTCGCGTTATACTAGAAAATATCAGGCGTATTTGAACAAAAAAGGTTTTAGTTTACCAGCGAATGCCGCGGAAGCACACGGTATACGACACAGTTTACATTCTGTAGCGAGCGACATTAACATCGTCCACAATGTGATGTCATTGCGTTTGCTGGAACCTTTGACACCAGCCAAATTAGAAAAGCTTTCGACACTAACCATGTCTTGCCTATATTGTTCAATCGTGTACGCAACTGCGTCAAGTATCGTTGGAATAACGACTGCTGTGTCACCAAAATGTAGTACGAATACTTCTGCTGGAGCCCAAACGAGTCAAAGCGGTTTAAAGGATACAGAGGAGGAGGAATACGATACACTGGCGATCACGGTGGTCGAGAAAAGTTTAGAAATATTTGGAATGGTTTCGAATGTGATCAAGAACAGCACGCGAGCAGGCGGTCATGTAAGAAATATTCAATTTATACTATATTGTATTATAGAACGAATTATTTGTACTCGTTGATTTCATGTGTTCACGTTTCTTACAGATTTTGCAAAATCATTTGCTTATTGGGGTATGGTTACTAGTAGCCGGTTTGCAAGCACATCTCTCTGTCAGCAGCTTTAGCGCGGCAGATAAAGGAAAAGAAGAAAAGGGAAAATCACCGAGTAAGGCACGCGATGGAACGACGCGGATTAATCTAATGAAAGTGTAAGCAACCTATTTTTGTGGTTTCTGTAACCATTTTGTAACGATAACCGATGAAACAACTGTTCTATTCATCTAATTCAACTTGGATTTTAGACAACAAGGTTTCGGAGTGCTCTCGGTTGCTTTAGCTTCTCATGCGCTCGCGTTGATGAGCGCGCTTTTAGAAGATGTGTCGGTTGAAGCAGTTATCGATCACACGGTCCCCCCTGAACCAGCACCTCTAGACATATTATCTACTGCCAGTGCACTTCAAAGAGCAGTTACTTTTCTCCAAGCTGTACCACTCAATCACCTCCTGTTTTATTTGGCTACTATCAGTTATAGAAAGGTTGGTAATGGTATCGGTATTGGTAACCATATCTGTAATATATGTATGACAAGTACTGTTCAATATTCACAAACGAGTGGATTTTACGCAGGCCTGTACATTGAAAAGAGTGCAGAAGCATCCATTTGAAGGCGATGCTCTAAGTCAGTCCGATTCCACGACGTATTACGAGGATCTGTTGAGTTGCTCGGACAACACCGACGAAGGTAAGGAAACGCTGAGATCAGAACAGAAATCGAATTCTTTGTCGCGGTTAATATACAATACTCAGTAATGTCGAGACCAAAACTGTTTGTAACGAACAGTCAAAGCATGTCAAGAATACAGTGAAAGCTATTGTGTCGATAGAGGAGGACAGCGAACCGATTTTGGGTCTATGGTTTGAGGAAACTATTGCTCCGTCGGATGGCTCGCCTGCAAACGGCGCGAAAGAATCCAACAACGAAACAAACGTTGAACGTACAGTAACCACTATCGTTCCTGATAATCGTGAGCCGCATGGCGTAAGAATCATCTTTCTTTCGTTTTGTTATATCGAATTCGATCGAGTTGTTTCTCCCTCTCGCTCTCTCTCTCTCTCTCTCTCTCTCTCTCTCTCTCTCTCTCTCTCTCTCTTCCTCCCTCGTTTCTTCGAAAACAGAATAAAAAAGTTATTTTGTTTATCCGTTTTTACAGTATATATCACTAGCAACCAAGATTTTCCAATTTATGAACCAACACTTGATCGGTAGTAAAAGTACGTACGTGCGAGAGTACGTGGTAAATGGCTTGGTCGAGCAACAGATGGTAATATTAGCGGCGATCATCCGAGATTTGGATCATGAGACCGCTAGAACGGAAACCGGTAACTACAATATTAGTACAATAATTGGATAAATTCATGTTGCGACGGGATAGAAATAAAAATGAGTTTCAATATGTTCCAGGCACCATCTCGGTGTTTTACGGCGCCACCCTAGGCGCTATGTACTCTGAGTTCTCTCAAGCACTGAGTCGTTACACGCACAACTTGCTAGCGCGGAACACGCTAAGCGAAAGCTTACAAAACACTCTTCTTCAACATTTGGGCGTGAATCCATGGTCGGGAACGGACAGTACGACTTCTTGTACATGGCCGCTTCAAGTCTATCCGAGAACCTTGAGCGTGTTGGCGCAGGTGTGTATTGTTTCAGGTTTGTGATCGCAATCGATATTGTAATCGCAACAGCGGTATCACTCTTTTTTGGTAGGTTCTCCTCTTGAAACCGCAATCGGAGAAAGAAGCAGCTTGCATAAGTATATGGCATCGTTTGGTCACGACCATGGTAGAAAACGTATGCAATCCACCTTCCACGTTCGAGGCCGAAAATGAAGGTAAATTATACAATAGTATAAGAATGCACGTATAACGACGAAACGAATCCAATCGATGTGTTTGCAGACTTGAACGTGGAACACGCACAACTGGTGTTGATTCTGTTCCATTCGCTCAATTTGATGCAAAAGAAGTCCGTCTTGCTCGTAACCGGTAGTGGCGCGGTACGTTGCAGCGAAGCCGTCAAAACTGCAATGAGGGATTCTCAGCTACTACACTTGTCACGATTATTACTATTGCTAGAATACATGATGAAGCATCTCTACGACGCTCCTCCCGCATTACTCAAGCAAGTGCGTATCTATTCTAATGTAGATTTTACAATTTTGATAGATATAACAGCCATCGCCTTACAAAGCATTTGTACTCGTTTCCCGTACACATTCGCTTGAACATATGTCATTTTATTGTTTACTATTTCTATTTTTTTTTTGTTTTTTTGTTATTTCTTGCTGTCCAATTCCATTTCATTCTTAACTTTTCTCATTTGAAACGGGAATACGAAATATGAACGTTACTCGTATTACATCGAGTTACGTCGAAGCATCAAATGCAAAAGTAATTGATCTATTTGCGATCGCTCTCGAGCGATGCGACAAGATACCAGGGCCACCGAATCGAAAGTCACGTTCGAGTGGTAGTAAGAGTCTTGTACACTTTCGTTATGACGTTAATTTCTCGATTGTTTGACGTTGATTCATGTACGTATGTGCGTTGGATCATGAAGTAATAAAGCATCTTTGTTTCGGGACGGGCGACAACGCGTTTAGGTCCAATGGAATCTGTTTTCGGCTACGAGCTTGGTTTGCGATGCGAAGGATGGGAATAAACAAACAGCCCGAGTATTTACACCTTGGACCGAAATCGAGGACAACTATCGGAAGTTCGGCAACCAAGACGAGTTCTCGATGAAACCGAGATTTTACAATCTTTCTACCACGGATTTCAATAATCAAAATACTCCCAAGCTGGATGGACTGGTTAGTATTAGGATATTTTTCACGTGTAGCGACGTTCAAGCGTTGAATATTGTAATTGTCGCCTCGAATTGAGATACCTTTACTTTGCGAATAAGAAACGTGTGTGTCGGTGTTATTTATAGGCTTGCAATTTCATTCTGGGCGCACCGGATAAAATGAGATATCCGCTTCTGGTCGATGCGTTGATAAATATATTGAACGTCTTGAATCAAACAGACATGCAGAGAAAACCAGAAACCGATGGCAAAGAGAAAGCACCATCGTTTTTGGGATTGTGCGCGATTCGGTATTGCTTCTCCATATGTTGGAGGTAATGTAATACATAACAACGATGTATTGTAGAAGAAAGTCAGCGTGTTATTATGGTTTAGCGACAGATTCGTGCAGATTCACTTTATGCCGATATTGCCGACAGGTTGTTGTTGATGTTACCACCTTCTACATCGTATATGGACACGTTGGCTCTCGGCGAAGAAATTCCTGCTGGACCAATGTTACTTCATTCTCTGGTTTGGGGACCCAGAGCCGCGTACAAGACTTTCACGAGTTGGATGAAGGTACAGTCGCCACCGTTGTTGTGCACGGAAATCTTCCGATTTCCTTGACGATTTGGAGTCGCCGTAGACTCGATGCGTAGCAAACCATAATACATACATAGTATGTGTGCTCTTTCGCAGGACTGTTTGGTCAGACAAGGAATGTACACTCAATACGCGGAAAATCTTCTAAAGACTGTGTCTTCTACCGTCAATTCTATCAAATATGATGTTACGATCGCAAAGAATTGCATTACCACGTTGAAACCGGAGACGAATTTTCCGAACAACGTGATGCCGAAAAGCGCTTTGCCCAAGCTGAGTTCGTTGTGTATTTTGGCTGCGATTGTCGGCAAGTTGCAAGTCCTTTTCGACGATAGTATATCAAAAAATCAAAACGAAAACATCGAGAATGTAAAGTAAGTAAAATCGAACGTAGATACGATTGTGTTGACCAGTGTTGCGATCATTGCGATTGAGACACATTGAATTGAACGAAACACTGTTAACGTAACACGAGATCTATTTGTTATTTTTTAGGAGTGCACAAACCAGCTCCGAGTGCGGGGCCACAAACGCACCAAAAATGATCAACAGCATTCTTCCGCGAGTACTTTCGTTGACCGAAGCTATCTTGGCTTCGTGTCGATCCAGTATACTGCATCAGATGATCGAATCTCTGGAGCAAGACTGCAAATTCGGGCCCCGGGATTACTCTATACTCAATGATATTATTTCGATGGCGGGCGCGAATTGGGCGACCGAAGCATCTTTGATTACTTTCCTACCAAATTCTGTAAAGTCTGTCCTCGACAAATGGAAGTCGATCAGCGTTATTCACATTCCTTGGGTGAGTGTCGCGATGTCGATGTTGTTACGATTTCGACTGTTTCAACGTTTCAAGCCTATCTGAAAGTTTGCATACTTATGTGATCTTAGAACACGTACGCGAACGATATTATTCCGGCGGAGAGTTACATATTGGCAACCGTGAACCATCACGTGAAATCACTCTCCGACTATCCAACGTTCTCCATCAATCCTTCTTTGAAGAATTTACTGCACAGTCTGGTCAACTTTATGTCGGAATATGTCACGTGAGTTGTGCGCGTTTTTACCGTTTTCCATTTTCGGAGTGCTTGATGTATAGCTAGAATGAGATGATATGCTAATCTTGTCGATAGGTTCACCACAGCTCCCGAGCACACGGATCGGATTCAAGCTTTAGACATCTTGATCGCGCTGTCCATGGATAGTCGCACCGATTATCTCCAGCATATGGCGAGTAGAACTCTAACCGAACTTTTAGGCGACAGTGATAACGAGATGCGTCAATTACGGGAACATCTTTACATTTTGAATCAAACGTACAACTTGATCATCGACTATACGAGCGACGTTCAAGAGCCCGTAAAGTCAGTATTCGCGGGTAACCTGCGATTAAATTAAAAAGGTACACTGTTGTTGGATGCAACGTGATTTTCTATAGAATTTCATCTACATTTCAGTATCATTGTTGACGAGAAGATCTTGAAACGGTGCATAAAGTATTGGGAACAGTTGTTAGAGAAGCCGGTCGGATGCAGGGCTTTGAACTTGTTCTTCGCATCAAATACCAACAAATCTCTTGTTTCGGTGTTACTCTGTGTGACATCCCCGCAGACGTCGAGACAGTTTGCTACTCACGTGTTGCGTTTCTTTAACATGCTGTTCAAGATGAGTAAGGAGTCAATTTGAATTCGCGTGCTCAATCCTTTCGCTGGTAATCAAAAACCGTTAACCTCCATTGTTATTGTTGTTGTTCGCAGCTGAAAAAGGAACCGATGTGTCGCTGGAACGTCTTTGCGCATCTGTGTTGAACTTGGCACACGTGGAAACCGAGAAGTTGCAAGCATGGCTGAAACAAGTAATTTTAGGAGGAACGAGTATTTCTCCGAGCGCGTCTTCGACCAACATACAAACACCAGCCGTAGTGACATCGAACGCGTAAGTATACGTTTAGAACAGGACAAAATAGAGTAGATTAGAATAGGGCGTACTCATCGAGATATTGGTAAGCGTAATGTATAAATAGGTTGGTTCTCGTTCCGGGTATCAGCGAAGACAAAGAGAAATCGGACGAAGTTAACAACGTATCGAACAACGAACAAGTACAGTGGGCGATCACGTTGTCCGATGGTTCGGAGAGCAACAATCAGTCGGCTAGCATTACCGATGAACAACAACAGCAACAACAACAACAACAGCAGCAGCAGCAGCAACAACAGCAGCAGCAGCAACAACAGCAAGCCCAACAGCAGCAGCAGCACTCTATGCACGAATATAGCAGACTTTTGCGAGCGCTTACAAATTATATAGTGAAGGAAAAGAGGTAAAGTTTCTATTGGGCATCGGGTTGTGTTTGGAAATTTGGATTTCTACAAATATATTGTAATATTACTTGTATTATAGAATATATCGTAGATGTAATAATACTGTTTGTGCGTTTTTTCCGGGGATGTTACAGCGACGTGGATGAAAGTGTACCAATTGCTATATTACAAGCTCTCATACCGTTGGCTTATCAAATTCTGTCTCCCACCATCGAGGGAAACGGTTTTTCAGAACTGATGAACATCATGTCGACGTTGGCCGATGCCGGTTCGGAGAAAGGTCATTCGTTGCTGTTCAAAGCTGCGATCGAATGGATGGAACTATGGTAACATTGTTCGCGAACCGTATCTAGAAGATTTCCGATTCGAAAATGAAAGATGATGAGTTTATACATTTCTGGTTGTGTTGACAGTAAGGAACAATTGATGAGCAAGGACCATCAGACGTTGTTGGACAAGCCGTTGGCGTTCGTCGAAGCCAGTTGCTGCATACTGAATTACATAGCGGATGTTGTAAACGCGGTTTGTCCTCGATCTATGCATTCGCAAGATAGAGCAACCAGTCCACCGTGGGAAGGTACCACACCGATCAACGACTTGAACGACAGCGACTGGGTCGATGACATTCCGCACGAGGACGAGGATAGCATCGCCGAAGATTCCGACGAGGATAGTCTTTGCAACAAACTTTGCACGTTCACGATCACCCAAAAAGAATTTATGAATCAACATTGGTATCATTGTCATACGTGCAGTATGGTAGACGGAGTCGGTGTGTGCACCGTCTGCGCTCGCGTCTGTCACCGCGGACATGATGTTACTTATGCCAAGTACGGAAACTTTTTCTGCGATTGCGGCGCCAAAGACGACGGATCCTGTCAAGCGTTGACAAAACGAAGCCATCAGACGTCCGAGCATCAAAGCAACGGTACCGTCGATGCCGGAAACATAGCCTCCAGTTCGATCGGTGGTACTAGCGGTGTTGGTACCAGTTATGGGAACGCGCTCGGAACTTCGATTGAGAATCGAGATCTTCTCACCGGTAACCTACGTAGGCGTACGTCTAGCCCGGTCTACTTTTATGACAAGCAGGAACGCCAAAGTCGGGAAAAACAAAGAACCAGCTACTTGTCGAAACAGCTGGGTGAGCGATTATTTCAAACGTAAAATACTGGTTCAACAAGGGTTCACGGATTCAAATGGTATATTATGCCTATATAAATGTTTCGCAGAATCATCGAAGGACTGGATACAGGGACACCTATGGAAAAGCGGTTTGGTACCGTCGTTGGTAGATTTGGCACGTGCTTTGGTGCCGGCCGTGGATGCATTTTGTCAGAAAAATTCAGCGGTTGGCTGTCACGCTCGTGCCCAGGCGGCGCTCAAACAATTGCACACTATCGAGAAGAAATGCGAGTACACCGATCAATTGATGGTACGTATATTTATATACATACATCTACACGTATAAAATATCTCGATCGACACCGATTCCTCACCGATGCTCTGTCTCTACAGCTTCCTACGTTGGGCTCGCAAGAAGGTGCGTTCGAGAACGTTCGAATGAATTATTTCGGAGACCAAGGACACACCATCAGACAACTATTATCCGCGCATATAATACGTCGTGTTGCGATGTGCTGTTTGTCGTCGCCGCATGGTAAAAGGCAACACTTGGGTGAGTAAATTGTGAAAGCAGATTTCTGTTGTGTTTCTAACGATTCCAACGATACCGAGTGAATAATCGATGGAATTTTTTGATTCTCAGCGGTTTCACACGAGAAAGGCAAGATAACTGTGTTGCAGTTGAGCGCGTTATTGAAACAAGCCGACTCGTCCAAGAGAAAATTGATTTTAACGAGACTTGCCTCTGCACCTGTGCCTTTCACCGTACTGTCGCTGACTGGCAACCAATGGAATGAAGACTTTTTGGCTGTGTGCGGCTTCAGGGATTGTCACGTGTTAACGTTCAATACTTCTGGAACAGTATCGGATCATTTGGTGCTGCATCCTCAGTTGGAGACCAGTAATTTCATTATAAAAGCGATTTGGCTACCCGGTTCGCAGACTCAATTGGCATTGGTCACCGCGGACTTTATAAAAATTTATGACCTCGCAAAGGATGCCCTTTGTCCTCAATATTACTTCCTCGTGCCATCCGGGAAAATAAGAGATTGCACGTTCATGCATTCGGAGGACGGAGTCTTTTCTCTGCTGATAATGCCTTCGACCGGTTATATTTGCGGCCAAGCGATGAACGAGGAAAGCTCGACGAAACATGGTCCTTTCTATGTAACCAACATCCTGGATGTATACCACCCGGAGATCCAGGATAACGGACAGGTTGGTGGCGGTGGCGTGTCGATATATTATTCGCATGCTTTGCAGTTGCTATTCTTCAGTTACATCTGCGGAAAAAGTTTCGTAGCACCCCTAAAATCTATCGACACCGATTTGACCACGATATTTCAAATCAATCTTGCCGGTAACAAAACTACTAACGGCAACAAATCGAATAACAATCAACCACAGCCTTTGTGCCAGTGGAGCGAAGTGCCGAATCATCCTGGATTGATTTGTTCGGTGTTGCAAACAAGCAACAATCCGGTAATATTGATGATAAAACCGGATACTATAATGATTCAAGAGATCAAAGTGATCCCAGCCAAGGCGAAAATCATGGATATGGTAGCGATAAGACACCCTAGCTCGAACGCCGAACAACGAACAACATTGATACTGTTATGCGAAGATGGCAGTTTGAGAATTTATATGGCTGGAATGGAACAAACCGGATATTGGATGTCGCCATCCGTGCAGCCCATGGGTACGATCGCCACTGCTAAACCGACGAGAAAGAAGAAAGTGACGAAAGCGGTGAAACCCTCGGGTTCCGTTAACTTCTCCATAGACTTCTTCGAACATTGTCAAGTGATAAACGACGTTGAATTTGGCGGCAACGATTTGCTTCAAATTTATAACGTCGCGCAAATCAAGCATAGACTGAACACCACGGGGATGTACGTTGTTTCCATGAAGACGATGGGATTTACCGTTGAAGTAACCAACAACGATGCCGTTTTAGTTATGACGGGAATCAGAGTGTTGCTTGGAAGTCAGGATGTTCAGAGGGCACCCGTTAACATAGAGGTAACTCTGTTTTTCTCGAGTTGGTGTTCGCGAGTGATTTTCTCTTTCTTTGTTTTTTTTTTTATCTTTTCATTGACGTTGTCGCTTTGACCGCGTGGTCACTTTTCTTTTCAGATATTCGGTAGAACTATTTATACGACCGTAACCAAAAGCCGATGGTTCGATATTCCTTTAACTCGAGAAGAGAGTCTTCAAGCTGATAAAAAGTTGACCATCACTTTTGGACCGTCGCAAGATCACGAAGGTGTTATTATGGTAGATTCCATCAAAATGTACGTTTACGATTATATTCACGACTGTGATTATGCCTTATTTATTATTCTGATATTTATCTCTTTGCTCTTCTTATTTATGTGTGCATGTGTTTACGTGTTTGCAGATATGGGAAAACGAAAGATGCGTTTGGTTGGCCGGAAGAAATAGAAGATACATCGACCGGTCAGTCCACGAGTGCTCCGGTAGCAACGATAAACAGTGACGCGGACAATACTGTCGCGGCACCAACTCCATTACCCTCCGTCGATAGGCTGGTCGCAGGCATCCTGGAAGTCCTAGAATTATCTTTCGACGTTTCTTCGAACGACGAGAACAGACTACCGTTGAAAGCCACGACCATAGACGTCGCCTCGAAATTACTGATACTTCCTACTCCGCCAGCAGTACAGATGCATACAACCGCGCTTCTAGCCTCTCTACACCCATCGAAACAAGCGTATCATCTGCACAAGGTAAACGAATCTCTGTCTCCGCACCACCTCTTGATGATGCCTATTCGAATAGTTTGATTTGACTTGGTATAGATTATAATTTGTGTATCTATAATTATAGATACACAGATACATAGATAACACTGTCCAACACCAAAATCGTTTTGAAATACCTGTTGGGTGATTCTTATACACTTTGTCATCCTAAAACCAAATCTGAAAGCAGAATTGCTCCATCACGCAACGTTTTCGAAAAATTTTGGTTTTTGTAAAAATACCGGATTTCGATACAAAATGACGTGTTACGCAAAAACTAAACACGCGAGGATGTTCAAATTTGAATCAGGAGATAGAGGAAACTCTCCTCTACATATTCATATAGTCAATTATATTTTTATGTACTTCCTAATAGTTGTAAATGGTTGTTAAAGTTTGAAAATGTGCCGACGCGGATACTTTGTACGCTCTATTTTTGTATTTATGTAAAAAATGCTTTATCCAGCAGGAATTTACTATACAGGAATGCATTCTACAGACATTTCTGGTAAAGAAACCATTCACGAAAAGTATTTGGTTCCCTTAGTATACGAAAAGATCAAGAAAATAGTCATTGACAGCGTGTACGCGACGCGTTCACGCCAGACGGCCATTGCAGCCTTTTCTCGACTCGCCAGGGCCGTCGCTATGCGTAGTCGACGTTGGTACCACTCAAGTATGTCTTTGCTTACTATGCTTAATTACATACATTTTTTATGTCCTCGCGTGTTTAGTTTTTGCGTAACACGTCATTTTGTATCGAAATCCGGTATTTTTACAAAAACCAAAATTTTTCGAAAACGTTGCGTGATGGAGCAATTCTGCTTTCAGATTTGGTTTTAGGATGACAAAGTGTATAAGAATCACCCAACAGGTATTGCAAAACTCGAAAAAAGTTTGATTTTGTTCGAGAGTGTAATTGACCGATACAAATTTGACGCGTTGTGTGTGTGTATTGTTGACAGGACCACGTATTGCTATCGCATGTATTGGAGTCGTTGAAACCGATGAGACAGCTTAGCGACGCCCGAGACATAGATGCGAAAAACTTTCTCAGGCTGGTGCATATCGTTCGAAGTATTTCCGCTTCTCAACCGCAAAACCTTGCCAAATTTACCGAACAATATACAAATAAACCGATAGACGAAACCGACGGTAAGTATACTCACTGTGTAATTAACACCCTTAAGTTCCGTTGCGGAACTCGTCAATCTTATTGAGCGTGTTTTCTTGTATGCTTAGTTCCAATTTTCGAGAAAGACAGACAGAGTGTTGATCAGTCTTGTAAAACGGTGGACGAGAGCCAGCAGCATCTGGTCGTGCAACTGATGGACATATTATGGGCCTTGCACATGGCTTATCCGAAAAACATGGCTTTGGCACCGGTAGTTGTTCCAGGACTCACGAACGCCGAAGCTACGATACACGCGATCGTAGAAATAATTCATGCGTTTGCAACCTGTGATGTCGAGAAGAACGTTCCCTTAGCTGCGAAACTCTACCTCCAACTGTTACTCTCGTCAGACACAACGATCAGTTTCAGCGCTAAGCAAGCAATCATTCGTGTTCTCCGACTGAGATACAAGAGAAGGAGAGTTTACATACCCAGCCCTCCTAATTGTAGCACACCAGGTAAAGAAAAACAAAATCGTATTCATGTAGTTCACTAGCTGAATGGTTTATTAATTTTCCGTTTGCACGGCTAAACGCGTAGGAGCGGTCGTGGATTCGGAAGATAAACCGGCATCATCGTCCGCTCAATCGCAATCGCAATCACACCGAGAAGCTGCTACGGCTACACCAACGACCTCGGCGACATCGGCGACATCGGCAACATCGGCGACATCGACGACATCGGCGACATCAGCAGCGTCAGAGAGCCAAGTCGACTCAATCGTATCGGTGATCAATCTGGCGGCGACATCGGCAACATCAGCAGCGTCAGAGAGCCAAGTTGACTCAATCGTGTCGGTGATCAATCTGGCGGCGATGCTAGAGTCCAACAGCAATCAAGGATCCAGCACTCCGCTTTCCGTAGCGACGTTCTCCGTCGCAGCCAGCAGCGGCTCTACCGGTGCTGGAAGTTCAGCTGCAGGTAGCAGGGCGGGAGGATCAGCTGCGAGAGGAGCAGTGAATTCGTTGGAAACGTTGCTCGATGCAGGCAGTTTCCCACAGATTCTAGACGTACCGCCCGATATAAACTACGAGGCTATGATGGATGTCGCGATGGCACTTAGTTTACACAATCATGTGCGAGCTTTACGACAAAGATTCCATCAAAACATGTCGACCTTGCAAGGGTTCGATGGATTGGTTCAGGTGCAGGGTACAAGTCAGGTTGGTAGTTCTAGGCGGAAGTTTCTTTCATTGGGTGGGTGCGTGTCCGTCGTGCATTTAGTTGGTAGGTTGTACGCATACGACGTATCGATGATGAATGAATTAACGCGCAGGCTCAGGAAGGAGGTGGACATTATTCGGATACGACCGCTTCCGCTGGAGGATCGGACGACGAGAGATCAACAGCGGCTACCGACGGTAGCACTTTGCGAACGTCTCCGGCGGAGCAAGTGAGTTCTACGAATCCTTTCGTTTACCGAAGTAACGTTCGAGAAACTATTTATCGTGTATCTTTTCTACTCTGTCACTTTTATCACTATTTACACGATACGATGTTCCGTGCAACGTGTGAGACATGAGAAATAAGAGAAACGGCTGAGAGAAATGTGGAGTGTGATAACGGGGTGTAGGGATGAAGGGATGAAGGGAGGGAGAGAGAAAGAGAGAGACTGCCGAAATTTGTGTGTCGATCCTTAGTAACGTTTGGGCCGCATTTTATGTTAGGGTGGTAGTGGTGGTAGCAAAGGTAGCGAGAGCGGTGGAAGTGAGAGCGGAGGAAGCGCCGTAGACAGCATGACGGGGGAGCATAATATATCAGGACGGAGTTCCGCATACGGAGACAATTTTCCCGATTCTATGCCTCCAGTCGGAGGAATTGGAGTCAGTCAAGCGCCATGTACCGAAATTAATAACGTGGGTCTTCACGCGACTTTTACCGTAAGTGCTGCCCTCATTGCCGTGATCGTGGACCAGGTTCTTGTCGTTATCATTGTTGTCGTGGACGTGGTCGCGGTCTCAGTTATGTTCGTAATCGTGGTCATCTTGGTCGTAGTCATGGTCATGGTCGTCGTCATCGTCATTGTTCGCGTCCGCTGTATCAGTTACCACACGTCGTTACTTTTTCCCCTCCTGTATACCCTCTTGATAAGATGGTATTCGTTTATATTTAAAGCTGTATCATTTTTTATTTGTTCGGCTTTATATTTCTCTCTCTCTCTCTCTTTCTCTCTCTCTTTCTCTCTCTCTTTTCTTTTTCTTCTTTCGATATTGTATCATTTCGATGGCGAACTCTCGCGAAACAATGCTCCTCTTCCTCCTCTACGCACCATCCTGAACTCGAGTTTGTTCGTTTTGCATTGTACTTGGCGGGACTCGTAAAGTATCAACTGTGCAAGAGTCTGCCGTGAATGATAGTCTGTGGTCGTTGTGCATTCCTCTCCTCTTCACTTCACTTCGCATCGCTTGATTTCGCTTCACTTCACTTTTCTTCTCTCTCTTTTTTTTTCAATTATCGTATCGATGCTGTTTATTAGAGGGAACATTTAAAATCGTACGCGTACATGTGCCTCTTATAAAGTTGAAATCATTCCGTTAGGTCACCGAACAGGAAGAAGGCACGGAACAAGAACAAGAGCAAGAACAGGAACAAGAACAGGAACACACTACCGAACAGGAAAACGACACAAGCTGCGAGACCTCGACGAAACTGTATACCGTACGATTGTTGTTGCTCGACAAGCTTGTACAGTTTATACCGCATTTGACAAACGTACCTGGAGTCATGGCCATTCCGTTTATGCAGGTCTGCTCGTTGACATTTTCGATTTGGTGCACCGTATCGCAGTCGCATCGATTTTAGGTCTGATGAGAAACTCTTGACAACGTATGCTTGTTGCAGGTTCTGCTGTCGTTGACAGCGCACTTGGATGGCCAGGAAGAAAAAGACAGAGCTTGCGTCGAGCGGTTACTACAAGCATTGGTGAAAGAATTGGAATTGGATAAACCGGATACGCACGATATATGTCAGCGTAATAACAAACGAGAAGTTCATTTGGTTATTATCCGTTTCCTAAGTAAGTATCGTACAGTGTCGCGGATTCGGATGTTATTTTGCAGCTTGTTATTATAAACTCGTTTTTACCTGGACGTTCACGTTCCTCAGGCATTCTAATGTCCCGCTGGAAGTGTACGGCTAAAGTGCAATCTGAAAACTCAAATTCCGTTTCACAAATGGCTGCTGCGGTACTGAGTAAAGCCGGAATAATCGACTATTGCTTGACGCTCTTGAAGGCGTTGTTGGAATATTGGAAAACGTAAGTGAATGTATTTGAATGGTACACGGTGGTTCACTGGTTCCCTGGTTCTACGTTTGTTAGTTATTTTTATCGCTATGCTCCTGTGTCGTAGGACATCGAACGAAGAAACAAATACTATTCTCGGTGGTCAACTGCTTAAAGAACACCTGACAGCTTCTCCACCGAATATGTCACCGTTCTTCCTACGGCATTACGTCAAAGGACACGCCGGTGACGTGTTTGAGCCGTATCCACAACTGTTGACCGAAATGGTGCTACGATTGCCCCATCAAGTTCACAAACACGCGGAAAACACAGCTGCGCAACCAGCCTTCGAACAACCGTGGTACTTTATCCTTTGCGAATACATGATGTCTTACCAGACACCTTGTGTCAGACGACAAGTACGCAAGTTGCTTCTCTTCATTTGCGGCAATAAAGAAAAATACAGGCAATTGCGTGATCTACACGCTCTAGTCTCGCACGCCCAGGTAAGCTGCTTCTCCGTTCCGAGTTAGCAACACTCGAAAGACTTTGACTAACTTTGGATTTGGACTTGGACTTTCTTGTTCCTTTCTCCGTAGTCGGTGCAACGATGCTGCGCCGCCGGCGGTTTCGATCCATTCCAGAGACGTCCGCACGCAATCAACTTGCCTTACGATTCGTTGGTCGAGTTGATCGAACATTTGAAATGTTGCGTCGAGATTGCTACCTGTCGAACTGGAAATTGGCAGCGTTTCTGTTTGAAACAGAACACCGTACTGTCGTATCTGTTCACGGTATCGACGTTGTTGGACGAAGGTGTCAGTCCTACCGTGTTGCAGTTACTACAGTGCGCTATATGTTCGAGCAACAAATCGAAAGAGCGGAAGGATACCAAGGCAAAAGTAAGATTGCTTAGAATTTGTGAATTTGAATTCGATTTGATTTGAAGGAAAATCAAGACGGTTCGTTGGGATTGACTTTGATTATATATCGTTTTGTTTTTGTTTTTTTTTTTAGGAATCAAAATCGGGCAGTACGGGAACAGCGAAGGAAAGGCGAGAACGCGAGAAATCCGAAGACTCAGACACGGAGGCGAAATTCGAAGAGGCTCAATGTCTAGCTCTGGTCGAACAAATCCAAAAACAAGTTGCGCAGAGCTCTTTGACCAAATTTATACAAGCTTTTCTACTCGAGACCAACAATACCAACGTCCGTTGGCAAGCGCACTCTTTGATACTGGCCATTTACAAGTAAGTAGCTATCTATTGTACTTTTGTAGCGTTTCGTGTTTAGCTAGACGAAAAATAGAGGGAAGGAGAGAAAAGAAAAGAAATAAAAAACATGGTAATACGATTTTACAGGAATTGCGATCCTGAAGACCAAGAGGTTCTACTAGATCTGTTGTGGCGACTGTGGCCCCTGTTGCCCACTTATGGTCGCAAGGCCGCACAATTTGTGGATTTGCTTGGCTACTTTTCTTTGAAGACTGCACGCACCAGCAAGAAGATGCACGCGTACATGGAGCAGGCGGTCGCGGTATTACGCGCGCAAAATCAGTTGCTAACTCGACACCCGAACGCGAATCTGTACGCGAATCTCGCACAATTCGTCGAACTGGACGGCTATTATTTGGAAAGCGAGCCTTGCTTGGTCTGCAATAACCCCGAAGTTCCCATGTCGACGATCAAATTGTCTTCGATCAAGATCGACTCAAAGTTCACGACGACCACGCAAATTGTGAAATTGGTCGTAAGTCAAACGATCAGTCGAATCACGCTTCGTATAAGTGATCTGAAGAGGACAAAAATGGTGCGTACCATCAACATATATTACAACAATCGGTCGGTTCAGGCGGTGGTGGAATTGAAGAATAAGCCAGCGATGTGGCACAAAGCGAAGAAAATAATGCTGGCGCAAGGACAAACGGAGATCAAAATGGAATTCCCGTTACCGATAGTCGCTTGCAATCTGATGATCGAGTACGCCGACTTTTACGAGAATATCCAAGCATCCTCCGAGACTCTGCCGTGTCCGCGATGTTCGGCGAACGTGCCGGCGAATCCAGGCGTTTGCGCGAATTGCGGGGAGAACGTGTTCCAATGTCACAAGTGTCGCGCTATCAACTACGACGAGAAGGACCCTTTCCTCTGTCACGCCTGTGGCTTTTGTAAATACGCCAAGTTCGATTACACGCTGACCGCGAGACCCTGCTGCGCCGTCGATCCGATCGAGAACGACGACGATCGTAAGAAAACGGTTGCGACGATTAACGCGTTGCTCGAAAAAGCCGACAGAGTCTACAAAACTCTGATCTCGAACAAGCCAACTTTGGAGATGTTGTTGATCAAGATATCCGAGCATCGGTTAGACCGTGGCTTGGAGGATGGTACGAGTGGCGGAACCGGTACCGCTTCAGGTACCGGTGCCGGTAGCATACAGGTGTCCAGCGGAACCACGCAAGTCAACAGGGCGATACAGTTGCTCGCTCAAAGATATTGCGGCGAGTGTAAAACGTCCTTTGAGGACCTCAGCAAAATTATACAAAGAGTATTAGCGTGCCGGCAGGAATTGGTTGCTTACGATCGTCAGCAACGAGGTCAAAGCTCGACCTCTAGCTCTACGATCGGCAACGAATCGTCCGCCGCCGCTACCGCTGCCGTTGCAGCTACCGCTAGAGAGGAATCCTCGTCATCACCAACAGCAGTAACAGCAGCAACAGCAACAATGACATCATCGTCGGCAGCAGTTGCGGATACCACCGGTGGTGGTTTCTCGGCAGCCACATCAGAGGCCGCGATAGCCGAACCTGCTGCTGCGTTCAGTAGTCAGGGTGTCGCCCCTGTTACACCGCAAACGGTGGGTCGTTGTTACGGTTGCGCGACCGCGGCCACGGAGCATTGCTTGACTCTGCTGCGCGCCCTCGCCACCAATCACAGCGCCAGAGAGGTGTTATGCAAACAAGGCTTGATTCAAGAATTGGTCGAGCACAATCTACGAAAAGGCACAGTGCAAATGCAAGAGGAGGTTCGCCAACTACTCTGCCTAATCACCAGAGACAACCCGCAGTCGAGCAAAGAACTTTGCTCTCTGTTAACCGAGCGAATCACTCTGACGCTTCGCGGTCGAGTGCCCACGTCGGATCTGTCGGTAGCGGTCCGTCACGAAATGGCGTTGCTGGCTGCCCTCGTGCAAAAAGAAGACAATTGTTGGGAGCAGAAGCTGCGTTGCGTGATGCAGTTGTTTTTGATGGCTTGCAAGGAATCGAAAAGTCCCGTGGTAATGGAAAGTATTATAGTGCCGTGTCTGAAGATACTACAAAGGCTGGTGAAGCCGGAACAACCGGTTTCGAGGAAGAACAAAGACAAAGCCATCGAGACGTTGGCGACCGTGCAGCCGCCCGAAGGTATCACCATCGACGTGAACAAGTGGCTGAACGGTGATCCGAAGCACTCGTATTCCGAATGGATTCGTCGCATGCCGAGAAAAAAGGCCGGGCCGCCGACCGTGAAACCTTTGCAGAAAGAGGAGACTCGGGCGCTCTATCTGATGGAGAAGTACGGACACCGATGGCGTAACCGATGCGCGAGGCAGCAAGGCGTGCAACCGTTGAAACTGGCCGACGGTGCTTGGTTGAAGGAGGTCCTGTTCAATCCGAGTTCCCGACTCGCGCGACAAGTGGCTTGCTACATGATAGAAAGCCTCTGTCAAGGAACCGAACGCAAGAAGGAAGTGCTTGTGCTGCTCACCTGCTATCTGGAAGAATTACGCACGGCCGGCGAGAGCAGTACCGAGTTTCTCACCTTGTACGAGAGCTTGATCAGGCAGCCACCGTGGAAACAGTTCCTGGCTGTGCGCGGCGTGATGACCTCGCTCGCGGATCTATTGACCAGGGAAATTGAACAGTTGCATCGGCTCGAAGAAACGACGTTGACCAGCGATCTAGCACAAGGTTACTCTCTGAAAATGCTGACGGAACTGTTGGCCACGTTCCTCGAACAAGAGAACATCAAGCAACAGTACAAAGGTCGGCTGGTTGGAGCCGTTCTGAACGGATATCTCTCGTTGAGGAGGTTGGTGGTGCAACGGACGCGACTGATCGACGACACGCAGGAAAAGCTGCTGGAGCTGCTCGAGGAGATGACCACCGGTACGGAAGAGGAAACGAAAGCGTTCATGGCGATCTGCGTCGAAACCGTGCAAAAGTACAGCATAGAGGATGTGCGCACTCCGGTCTTCATCTTCGAGAGGCTCTGCTCGATCATATACCCGGAGGAAAACGATATCGGCGAATTTCTGCTGACCTTAGAGAAGGATTCGCAACAGGAGGACTTCCTTCAGGGCAGAATGCTTGGGAACCCGTACAGTAGCCTGGAGCCTGGTCTGGGACCTCTGATGCGGGACGTAAAGAATAAAATTTGCCAGGACTGCGAGTTGGTTGCCCTGCTGGAGGACGATAACGGTATGGAGCTTCTAGTCAACAATAAGATCATCAGTCTCGATCTGCCCGTGGAGGAGGTCTACAAGAAGATTTGGGTTCTGGAAGGCGGTGGGTGCGATTCGATGCGGGTGGTCTATCGAGTGCGGGGATTGCTCGGCGACGCTACCGAGGAGTTTGTCGAGAGTTTGAACGCGAGCACCGAACAAGAAGTGAATAACGAGGAAGTCTACAAGATGGCGAACATTTTAGCCGATTGCGGAGGGCTGAAAGTGATGCTGGATAGATTGGCCGCCATACAGGATGTGAATCGAGCTCGACCCCTCCTTCAGGTTCTTCTGAAACTGTTCCGATTGTCGGTCAAGGTCAAGAGGAATCAAGAGGTTCTAAGTAAACCCGAGCTGGGAGCGGTGACCGTGTTTCTGGACGTACTGCAACGCTGCCTTGAAACCGAATCGGAGAATTCCCAAGCAAAAATCACCGAACAACTGTTGGACATCATGGAGACGATTCTGACGCACGCAGCCTCGCAACCGCTCTCCAGTTTCGAAGCTTTCTCGCGCACCTTGGGCGGACCCGAGCACATCAAGTCGCTCCTCTCCTGCACTCAATCGACGGCGGTCAGACAGAGCAACAACGTTCTGGCGCATCTCGCGCGAGTCCTCGCTGCGCTCACCTACGGCAACCGGGAAAAGATGGCTTTGCTCTGCGATTACTTCGAGCCGGTCTTGAACTTTTATAAGTTCGACTTCGTGCATTCGCCGGAAGACGAACAAAAGCTCGAACTGTTCTGCGTTCTTACTCAGGCCATCGAGCGCAACGCGATCGGGAACACTCTGAAAGACTATATAATAAGTATGGGCATCGTGAAGGACGCTTTCGAGTACATAACTGTGCACGCGCCTAGCGTCAAACCCACCCTTTTGCGAACCGATAGCGACGAGTTGAAAGATTTTATATCGAAACCGGCTCTCAAGTACATTCTACGTTTCCTTACTGGACTAGCGACGGATCACGAGCCGACGCAGCTGGCGGTCTCACAGATTGCGATCGGTATAATACATAGACTGGAACAGGTGTCGTCGGACGAACACGTCGGTTCCTTAGCAGAGAACTTGTTGGAGGCGTTGTGTACGAACAAACGCGTGGCCGAGTTGATCGAAGAAGCCCGGCAACATACTCGTAGCGAGAAGAAACGGCTGGCAATGGCGATGCGAGAAAGACAATTGGGCGCGTTAGGCATGCAGACGAACGACAAAGGTCAAGTAGTGGCTAACGTAACGATTCTTCAGCAAATGGAAGACCTGGGCGAGGAAACGGGATTGGTTTGCGTAATTTGTCGCGAGGGATACAAATTCAAGCCAAACATGGTAACGATAAACAACATCCTGACACTCTGACTGTGTTTTTTCTTCCTCCTACAATATACAATGTAGAACAATAAGTGTTTGTTTATTTGATTTTAGGTTCTGGGCATTTATACGTTTACCAAACGTTGCAACGTGGAAGAATTCGAAACGAAGCAGAGGAAAACAGTAGGATACACGACTGTCACGCATTTCAACGTAGTTCACGTAGACTGCCATATGTCGGCTGTGAGATTGGCACGCGCAAGGGACGAGTGGGAAAGCGCAGCCCTGCAAAACGCAAACACCAAATGTAACGGACTTTTGCCGCTGTGGGGACCGCAAGTTCCAGAATCGGCTTTCGCTAGTTGTTTAGCAAGACACAATACCTATCTGCAAGAGTGTGCTAGTCACCGCGACATTTCGTACTCCTCGACTGTACATGACTTGAAATTGTTATTGTTGCGATTCGCTCAAGAAAAGAGTTTCCACGAAGACACAGGTGGAGGAGGACCTCAATCGAACATGCACATGGTTCCTTATTTGATTCACATGGCTCTCTACGTAATCATCACGTAAGATCAAGCGTCTCAGTATAATTTTATTATATTTTTAACATGTTTTGTTTGTTCGTTCGCGTTAGTGTTTTATCGTATCGATCTACACTTTTTTTATAGCACACGGTCTGCAGCGCGAGAAGATAAAGCGTTGACCGGATACTTGGAAGTGCCTCCCGGCTCTGCGTGGCTCGAGAGTTGCTACGAAGCGGAAGGACCATTTTACCAGTGTACCATGTCTCTCCTACTGTTGACCCCAGCCCGTTGGGAAGCTTATAAAATCACTCATTTGAACAGATTGATCGTTCTCGCCCATCAACGATACCTTTCACCTTCGGCTCCTACCAAGTCTGTCGTCGACGTTACCATCAAGGATTACACAGCGTATAAGAGCGCCTTAATATTCTTTGGTCTAATCGATGCTATTTATGCAAACTTTTTTAAGGTATACATATATATCTACATGTATAGTATCTATCTAGAATATTTGTGTTTATTCATGGTTCATTGTTTCATCTTAGAAAGTTAACGTACTCTCCGACGATCAGTGGCCTGCAGTTTTAGCCGAATATATTAGACACAACGACGAGGCCATGTTGAAAGCTTCCGAACGTGTGCTCGCTACTTATCGCGATGAACTGTTACTTTGTACGTCTTTCGAAGAGTTCTGTGACGTTGTCGGTAAGTAACAGAAATAAGAGAAATGCAGTGAATTCTCATTACGAATCAGTGTCAACCTTACAATTTGGAGTCAGTGAAGTACCCAAACCACTGCGATGAGGGGCCGAAGCTCGAAAGCCGTCTGTTCAGCTGCGTGCAACATTGTATTGGAGAAAAACATTTTCTCAGTCTTCTTATCACTATCGCTTAGCAGTCATAGTCCTTTATGATCCTGTGTATTTCAAATGCGACGCTCGGCAACAACCTCAGATTTCGTCTAAAAGTCAGTCACCAGAACGACGCAACTGACTCGTAACGAGAATTCACTGTAGCGATTAGGAAACGGTAATTGCAGTTGCAGTTGCAAATTGCTCACACGATCTTCGTTGCAGGTTTGTTGGAAGACATTACGAATCCTTCTACGTACATGGCCGACATCATACAAAGTGTCGGTTAGAAAATAATCTGTTGGCGACTATGAATAGGTTGATTCAACTGAATCGAATGGAATCGAATCGAATTAAATTGAGAGGAAGAAAGAAAGAAAGAAAGAAAGAAAGAAAGAAAGAAAGAAAGAAAGAAAGAGAGAGAGAGAGAGAGAGAGAGAGAGAGAGAGAGAGGGAAAGAGAAAGAGAGAGTGATAAAGAAATTGTTCTTCTACATAAATATAACATTTGTCCACGAACCTTCGAATTTTGTTTCTGTTTTATTTTTGTTTCTATTGGCTTCGAAAGCATTATCATCGCGTGTGTCTACCATACTAGCTCCTTCGATAACGAGTCTCACTAATATTGGCTAAAAGAAAATACACTTAGTATTCTCGCTTTGTAAATTGCGAGTTAACTTGCTTTTCGTAGAGAAAAAATCCATTTACAACTACTATATATTACCGCGCGTGTTGTGTTACTCGACTCTATAATTGTACGTTGGAAAAAGAAGTCTGTGCTTTAATAAAATACGAAATATCTATTCCTAGTTGTTATTTCCATTCTTAGAAATATGTATTTCTTTTCTTACGCTGGTGCTTTACGTTGTTGATCTATTTAGGTATGGTTTTAGAGATGAAAGGATAAGTCGAAATAAACAGGATGGACGGTGAATAAACATGCTACTGCTTTCAGGTACGAAAATATATGTTTTATTCTCGATTTATTCACATAAACGTTTTCGATACAAGCATAATTTTTTATTAGTTTTTTTCTGTGTTTTTCTGTTCTTTTTCTTCGTATAGTATTACACACTATATGTATACGCGATGCTTGTAAAACTTGAGACATTTCTCTATACGTTTTACGTATCTTGGATGTCCACACCCACACGTACGAGCGTCTATGACTTTGATTGCGAGCGAATGAGACGGATAAGACGGAAAATGGGAGGGCAAAGGGTGTTGGTGCGTAGTTACGTTTTCGACTGTAAGGATATAATGAAATATTCGACAGTTTCATAAGTGACGCGATCATAGAAATGGAGCAATGATTATTTTATGTATATAATAAATATCGAAACGATGAGTAACAATCATTCGCTTACACGCAGTTCTTCTACCAACGCGATATCTTATACTCGCGTCCCATTAATTTTTCGTAACCGTTAATTCAAATTAAGCTATTGTCTAGTAACTTAATTCTATTCGACGTAATGGGTTCTAGTTCGAATGTACATAGGTTGACACGCGTATATGTTGGAATGTACGCTTTCTGCGTTGTGTTTTGCGATAATAAAAAGTGATATATCACTTTTCATGATTTTACACGGAAGACGAGTCGACCGACGAAACCACGAACAATGCTGCAAACGAAAATTGCGGAAACGTCCAAGACTAAAAAGAAAAATGTCTTTACCGTGCATGAACGCATTTTATACAAGTCTCTTGAACATGGTGAACAACCTGTCTTTCCCTATTTATGTGTCACTCTTCCATAATTTAATTGTTTTATCGTTCTCAAGAGCAGCCGAAGCTATAATGTTATCCGTGGGATGACAGGTTGTACAGAGTACGACATCTGCGAATTAATGAAAAGTATTCGAATGAATACATTGTATTGTATTGTATTGTACAGATGTTTTCCTATCTGGAAAACTTTTGCTCTAACACTTGCAATTATTACTGTACCTGTGTGACCCTGCAGTTTTTGAACTATTTCTTTGGTCTGTAAATTCCAGATATATACCATGTTGTCTTCCGAACCTGAAACGATCCACTGTGAACAGTAACGGAAAATCGAATAAATTTATGATACCATCCAACGACAAATATTATAAATTACTGTAATACGCAGGATGCACGCACCTTTCCTCCTGTCACTGAAAAGTTTGCGAATACACAATATTTCTCGTTTTTATGACCAGTGTACGTTTTCAAACATTTCCCTTTGCTGTAGTCCCAAAGTTTCAATGTATTATCTAACGTAGCTGCTAAAATATATTTTCCATTTGGCGAGAACTTTACGAAAGATACAGGTGGATTGTCGTCGTCTATCAAAGTTTTTAGACACTGTCCCGATGCTGTATCCCAAATTCGACTGCATAACGATGTATCGGTTAGCACAATAGTTTTGTTATTCGTTGAACAGTACTTGCGTAGATACATTTTTGCGTAAATCATCAATTCGTTGTAGTACCTCTACAACGATTCACTTGTACTCACCATAATCCGTCGTAGCTACTAGAGACAATCAATGATCCATCTCTATTAAAGTGTACTGCGCTTACAGGATCCGAATGGGCAGGTAACGTTTTCAAGCATTTTCCAGTCCTTACATCCCAAATTCGAACGCTTTCATCAAACTAACGACAGTCTTTATAATACCAATGTTCTAAGCAGGCATGATAGAATGAACGATCTACACGAGCAAACTTCTTTTTATGTTGACATGTAACGTACTCTCTGTGCATGCAACGTATATACGTATCTCAAATTTTTCTTTGTATATGATTCTCTGTGGCTTTCGTTTATTTACTTTTTTCTTTAAAATATACGAAACATGCACGAACATATAGAAGCCTGCACATGTAAAAATGCATATGTTGAAATACTTACAGAACCAGATACTATAAGATTCGATTGTGGATTAAAATTACAACAAAACACATAGTTGCTATGACCCTTCAGTGTCTTTAAACATTTGCCCTGAAAGCAAACGGAATAAAGTACGAAAACATACAAAGACAAATTTAATCGTTGATGTTAACATGTATTAAAATGAAAGGAGAAAAATCAGTTTCCAATATATTTCAACGAGTTAACTATTGTAGGATCTATGTAATTGTGAATGCAAACTTACAGAACTTAGTTCCCAAATTTTCAGTGTTTTATCATCGGATGCGGATACCAATAATCTACTATCACTGGACCAGCCAACATCGGAGATACCTAGTTTATGACCAGATATAGTTTTCTCAAACTTCCCATCGTAAGATCCCCATATTTTTATCAATTTATCAGCAGCTAAAAATAAACGATTGAATTTAACTAAGTCTATTCAGTATGTATTCGGAAAGAATGTTCTAACTAAACAAATTTTTATTTACAAGAACTCGCAAGCCATTCTCCATTGGGACTAAATTTCACAGAAGAGACTGCTTTAGTGTGACCTGCCAAAGTGTACTTTAGGGTATAATTTGGCTTCTGAAAAGAAAACAAAACAAAACAAAATATAATAAAGAATACATAATGTTCTACTAGGTAAGTTTACTAATGATACGACATAAAAAAAGTGTTTAAATAAGTGAAAAACGGTACACAGACGACAAGAAAACAGAAAAAGAAGTACTGCATGCTTCGTTGTACTCACCAATGTTGAACTACTCTTGGTTCCGCTGGAAGGAGCAGCTGCCGTATTATTGACGGATGTTTGATGTCCTGGTGACGGTCCGAGCGGTACCATTTTTCCAATTGTTCCGATCGATGTATCAACAATTTATGGAATAGAACACGGTGCGTACCTACAAGTGTGGGCTATGATAAATTGCACAACGAAACACTGACGATTCTCGGTGTTTTTTCCATTCGAACCTCGAATAAAAGTCCAGAAGTAATGTGCACTTCCACGTTAAAACAACCAAATTTATTTTGTTTCGAACAAGTATATTCAACAGTGTGCTGAAGTTGTAACGTACATAAAGTTCTTTCTTAGATATATAGTTTTACATCCTTCGGTTCACCAACGAACATGTGATCAAGAAACATCTTGTTGACCATTGCTACCTACCGAGCGTCGAACTACGGAATTCAGAGTTCGTAAGAAATTCTCAAATTCTGATTCCTTATTACTGATATCTGCTTTTGAATTTCGTCTCCTACTGTTAGTATTTACATTAACGAATTAGTATCCTGGTAAGTAGAAACTTTGAACTGTTTGCGAGAATCTCGGTATGCATGCACTTACATGTATATGCATCTGCACGTACATACATACAAAATAAAAAACAATAAAGTCGCTACCTTCGTGACATTCGAGGATCTGTAATCAGTGTCGCCAGATGAGGGGAGGGAGCACGAATTGAGGGGAAAAAGTTAACCTCTCTCTGCCAGTACTGGTCAGTACCGGAGTATGCACGACAGAGACGAAACGCGCACGTAACCGGGACGCGGCGGAAGCGTGGGGAATTTCGCGGTAGAAAGGGAAATTAAACTGGGGGAGCAAGTCTTGATCTGACGGTACTGTTTGAAATCTGTGGTGTTGCGTGATCACACGAACGTAGTTATTATGGCTCTACTATACCATATGTGCAATTAATGGCGACAGGAGGGAAACTTGAATATAAGATGTAATGTCTGTGGTTTAGATCAAAGCCGTATATTCTATATACATATATTTTATTCGGGCGCAATAGCTTAGAATATGTAAGGAAATAACCAGAGATAGAGAATTCCCACGGAGATCCTTGACGAAATTCTAGTTAGGATAAGAATTTTAGCCATGCCGTTTTATAGCTATATGAGCTATCCTGACAACAGACCCGTTCATCGCGCGTCGCATAAGTTGGATACATGGCCGCAGCTGTAACAGGACACTCGCCAAGCAAACAGATGGAAGCTGAAAGCAGAGAGGATGCTGAAAGTTGCTCAGGTGATGTTAGACCACAGACGAGATATAGGAGTAGACCAATCACTATATGGGGTTTCGTGTCTCACATGTAAACAACTGGTTTTCTTACGCCCTCTACGCTGACGAACGATAAATGATGGAACTAGATCCACAAAAATGATCAAATCTGATCAAATACATATGATTGACGAGTTATATACATATCTGATGTTATAACGATATATTCAAATTATATTTTTGTATTTGATGTCATTATGTTATATATCTACAATTATTTTTATCAATAGAATATTAATAAATATAGGTACCACGTTTCCAAAGTATAGAAATAAAATTTTAATAAATCTTGAACGTAAATAACATTTCTCCATATGTATAATTATTATTCGCATTTCTAAAATTTTTTAACACTATTAATACGTAACCATTTTGAATATATTTTGTAACTGAACTTGAAAAAGAAATTAAATTATTTACTATATATTTTCATGTATATTTCATTTAAACAACATAAACTTTAGCTTTAAAGAATCTTGCAAAATATCAATTAATATTAATTGTGAAATTCGAAAGAGTTAAGAATTAATCAATCAATAATTATGTAGTTGATCGTTTTTTGCGAGATGTCAATCTATGAGACTCAGAATGTAGTTGTATTATTTTCTTTCACGTTTGTAGTGAGAAAATAAACAACGAACGCAATAACAGAGAGGATAGGTATATCTATCCTCTCTGGTATATCGCTTGCCTCGTAACTTGTCCCGACCTCAACGGCGAAAAACGATGCGATCACCAACAAGCTGCAACCGGAAGACGGGTCATTCGACGAATCAACGCTCAGCTGAAAGATCCTGATTTTCCTATTGGGTAAGGAAAGGAAGACGGGAATGAAGAAGAATCAAACTTTATCAGATTTTATTCACATCTAAAAGCTCCGATAATAAAGTCTACATTCATTTTCAAGTAAATATTTGTCAAAAGATTATTTTTCGACATGATTTCCACGAGCAGAGTGCTTCAGCGCTTTACAGGTACCTGAACCTGTCAAAATCCCTAAATCCCACCACACGGCTACGTAACACAGTTAACTACGTCACTAGGTTAGTTAATAAGTTGGCGATAGTGTAAATTATAAATGAACAAAAGTTGATCGTTGTAATTCTTTGCTTGTCTTCCTCAAAGAGTGTATCCCTACTCGTTGTCTTCCTCACGCGATTTCTATGATCTCTAACGAGTTTGAATAAAGTGTCGTACTCCAAAGGAAAGTGACAAATTATTTATTCCCGCGTAAATACAAAAATTACAAGTCGTACAAAACCAAATTTATGTAGATACTTTACTGTATGTTGCTGTTATTGAAGAGAATACATCGGAATGAATCATGGGATTGATTGGTCGTTAAGCACACATCATTTCGTTATTGGTCAAAGCGACAATGTCCACTAGTTATATTACAAACCGTTGCTTCTGTGCTGTCCCGCGCGTATTTTCTTGAGCAACAGCGATAGCAACGCGCGCAGTAGGTATTTACATAAAAATCGAATTTTAAGGAAAATAAAGAGTAAAGAATAGTCTATGCCTATGCGGTCGCAAGTGGAATCTGGTGCGGAATTGTTCGCAAGATTGAACAGTAAACCGAGCCTGCGCAGCCTCGAGGACACTTTGTTTTCCGAAGGACTTCAAAGTACAGACGTTATAGAAATAAATGGCGAACACACAACTGGAAAGACTCTTCTTCTTTCTCAGCTACTTGCAAAATGCATTTTACCAGAATATTATGGGTCCGTACCTATCAACGGTTGCAACGCTTCGGCTTTTCTAATCAATACGGACCATCATTTTCAAATTTCCGATTTGGTCAACATAATGACCGATATCGTGAATGTTGCCTATGGCAAAGAGATTACATTAAATTCGATCGACACGGATTCCGAAAGGATAAATATTGTTCGGAATTCACTGCCCAATTTACATGTAATCAATTGTTACCATAGTGAACAATTTCAGCTGACACTGCGTACATTGGATGATCTATTTCTTAGTAATGCTGAAACTGCCATTCTAGCGATCGATAGTATAACAGCATATTATTGGCAGGACTGCGAAAACAACGTAACCACCATTGATTCCTATGTAAAGAAGTTGCTGAAACTTGTCAGAGTGCATACGAATCGATTTAATGTGGCAACTATATATACGAAACCTCATGAAAGCATCATTAAATGCAAAGAAAACAAATCTACGATCAACTCGACGAATGCTATAAATTATAGGATACATTTACGCAAAACAAACGGTTTACAAAATCTTTCTTGTATATTGGAAACAGGAAAAGTCATTAAAAGAATGCATTACCGCGTTTCGGCTAGTGGTGTTAAATGGGAAGTCGACTGAGGATAAGGTTAATTTCCATTATATTTACAGATTTCAATCCTAGATCGGCGCATCAATGGAACAATATTTTATCCACTATATCTAATGGATTTAACAGTCTGGACCCTGCCAACATTATACAAGGTGTTTTATTTTGACCGTGATTCGAAGTAACGTCTTGTATTACTTTTGCCTCCTCCGCGGTAAATCCTCCAATAATGTATAATAAAATATGGGAATTGTCGCGGGGATGACGCTTTGCTTTACCCCTCAACAGTAAGCTACAATATACAAGAAACATGTTACGTTCAAATATCTTATGTTAACATTGGTTGTGTAACATTGGAGATTGTTAAGGATACTTGCTTGAAGCCAGCTGAAATTAAAGACGGCGATCGTTGACGTAGATCCCGCAATTCTCGGGTAGTATCTCTTGATAGTATATCTCTAACTATCTGTTCCAAAATACCAATGCATCGAATCGTTTCTTGTGAAGTTGACTTTGTCATGAGAAAACTGCAAATAAATAGTAGATATTTGATTCGGTAAAATTACATCTACAATTTCAAATATTCGAGGATCTACCTGTAATCTTGTAGCGATGAACGTTGTTTCGTGATTAATCGAAGGGTATGAATGATACGTGCTGCTAGTTTGTGCGATGTTTCTCGCGCAGTAGCCACATCGTTTGCTCCTTACATAAATATAACTAAAATCAATCATTTGCCTTTTATACAGTAGTATTCGAATAGTATACCATGCAATGTATACCCAACAATAGTAAAGACCGCTGAGAAGCAGATTTTTTATTAATTGATGGATTGTTTTCAAGAATTTCAAAATCTTCAAAAATTGCATCCGCAATCGATTCCTCCAACTGTTGTTCTTGTTGCGTGGAAAATCGAATTTGCGTTCCCGTTAAAGCGTAAACGTGTATTAACAACGCCAACAAATTTTCAATGTCGAGTCCTCTATGAATTCGTGTTCGCACAACGTTACTCAACTAAAAAATTATTAATCGATTGACTTTTATACAATGACTTGTAGACATCACAAAAGCGTGAGTAAAATATTATTACTGATTATACTTGCGCGAGTATACTAGAGGACTCTCGGCTCACAGAAAGATTTTGTAATGCCAGTTTCTCTAGGCTGGTAAGTAATTCGAATTGACTGGTTCTCTGCGATGTTGATGCTTCCACTATCGCCATAATGCTCTACATATAAAAATTGTTTGCTGATTGTAAATGATCGATAAATGTGCTATGTGCTTTAAAGTAGACTCAAAAAAGTCACCTGCATTTCCTCTGTGTAGGTCATTATGGAATCAATGTTGTTTGTACCTTGAATTTTGCCAACAGCTTTTTCTAAGCTGTGACCAGAAATTCTTACTGGTGTTCTTAATTTTGAACTATCCTTCGTGGAAGTTATATTATTCAGTGTCTGATTTGCTGCAGTTAACAATTTTTTTTCACTTTCTAAGATAAAACGATTCATCATAGTTTTCTCTATACTTGCCAAACATCCTGGTACTTTGTATGCTTGTAAAATTCCCTTAATATCCATATGAAAGAATGCAATGATACAATTGAAATTGTCGAATGAAATCTAGTTTGTTGTAAAATATACAGACACGTTGTATCGTCTATTACCTCTAGCATTCCAAATGCAGAAGACATATTAATTGCAACGTCGTTGTTGTGCTGTGACAAACGTGGAAGTGCTCCCAATATTTTTGTGAGGAATGATTCCATATTATTGCTTGTAGGAGTACAGAGATCTAATGTTCTGTCTATTAAAATAAGGGACACTCCTGTCACCTCAACTCCAGACGAATACTATGACAATAAAGATGAATAATAATGGTCTCATTCTTTGTTAAATCGTCATTTTCTTACTTACACTTTGATGAATGCTATTCGCAAAGCAGTTTTCCAAATTTTCTGCAAAGAGATCGCTCAATTTTCCAATAGAATATATATCTAATTTGACATTTATACTATCAAATAACTTGTAAAACGAATTTGCTATAAGGCATATTTCAGCGAATATATCTTCTGTAATGTTTGAGTCTAAAGGCGGCATTAAATCTCCGAATGGAGGTGTCACGAACAGATAGTCGTTTAAAGGGGCAATTAGAAGAGGTACATGGATGATGTTAACAGAAGGATCCTACAAATGAATTTATGATGCTTAAAACAAAATATTAAAGTCATCGTTGATCTGCAAACAAATCATGTTAATTAACGACCATGACTCAGACTGTAGGTTCTATGCATACAGCAGATTAAAATGCAAAGCTTTGTCGAAGTTTCTTCACTTATTATATTATGTGCATTATGATCGAATCTATTATAAATGTATTTGTAAATGTACAGATGCTTTTATATGATCGATTTTTGTTCATTTCATGAAACAGCCTACAAAAAAGCAAACACGCATAAATTCTACAGTCTAAGAACAAAGATAAAGTATAGGTAATAAGTAAACAAACTTGTGATAAATTCCTTGAGATCATCCATGGTTCAATGTCTCTTTTCAATTTGATATAATTCAGTTTATCTTGCATGGAATTACTTCCAGGATAATTAGTAGTGCAACAAGGAATACTGCAACATATTGTGCAATCAGTGAATGCATTTTTTTCTAAAATCATCTTGATTGTTCGCTGATAAAATGCTGGGTCGCCAGCAGTTGATACGATAACAGCTTTCTTGGCATCTTTCACTTCTGGATACTAAAAATAACGAATATTAACATTTAGAATTCTTAACTAATTTTCTATATTGCTTCTCGAAATTAATGCCAAAGTAGAAATTCATATACAGACTCGAAAGTGATACATGCCGAGCTGGTGAACCGCGATTGCACCAGCATTTTTCAAAGCCATGTAACCCTTGCCAGCTGCAAACCAATGTAAGCATTCTGTCGCACAACGGTCTATATAGACTACAGCATCGCATACTTCTGCAAAGATAGTTTCCCAACATTTGGAATTGTATTTGTTCATTTCAAAAATAATGTTTGCCATTTTCTTTCCGTTTCCTTTTTTTCTTAGATATAATTGGACAAATTTTTCATTGTATGTATCACTTGCACTCGATCACTCTCCTATTCCTATACGTTTTAATCGACAACTGTAACGCTTTAAGCTCGATTGCAATTAATCAATATTCACGGTTTCCGTACAAATGAAAGAACATTAATTATGTTAAACAATAGTAATGCGTGCACATATGTCTCTATTAAATAACATCATCATTCAAACGGTAAGGATTGAAATTGCTTTGTGCACCAAGAAAGCAGAATCGATATTTTCGATTTTCGATCCAGTAGTCTCGTTTCTTTCTTTGAATATCGAGACATTCGAAAGATCGAAGAACGCAGTCAGTCACATATGCACCTACTGGAACCTACATGTGTATATATATATATCTATATGTATATATAGTAAATATGTAAGTACACTTACGTATCGTGTAGATATCGATATTTGCTTTTCGATTTAAAGTACAGGTACAGCCATTTATCGAAGAAAATTCTAACCTAAAACAGAAAATGATCGTGCGTCGGTGGGAGTGTTGTTCCGAGATAAAAAGGACAACAATAAAGAACCGTGATTCTATGGGAAACGTTTAATCAAAAATCATTGAAGTACATTTGTCTGGTGCACGAAAAAGTGTTAAAATTTGGAAAAGCAAAGAGTTTTGATAAAATCTGTTCTACGTAATTCCTCTTTTGTACTATGCGACGTTCGATCTGCTCCGTTTGAGCGTGTTTTTCAACCATTTCCTAAAGATTCCAATTACACAAGGAGATAGAAAGACATATTGCGTTTTAATTGATACAGGTGTGCTGATTATATTTGATTTGACCGTGATGCGCAACTTTCTTGTTAGCTGAGCGATATCGAAGAGTTTTCCGAGTTCTGAGCAATTTAACAAACTTTAAAAGAATCAAAACCAAGCAACTGCGATTATTCGATGTTCGGTGATTTGTCGTTTCAGGTATGCTAAGTAATGTCGTCTGCAAACAGCATAGAATCTTTGGGAAGTTTACAGTGGGATATGATTGAATTAGCCAGTCATCTGCGGCAAGAACGATTGTTTGTCAGTTCGGAACAACAAAATTTGCAAATACTCAACGAGAAGGTACTTATTAGAGCTGTTACTTATGAGATAGGATACCTCGGTAAACAAAAATTACTCGGGTGTTCGGGTAAACAAAAATTACTCTGGTATTCGGGTAAACAAAAACTACTCAATATCTCATGAATAGACTAGCGATATTTATGCAAAATAAAAATTATTTGGATCAATTGTAAGAAGCAGAAGACATATTACGATTAATTATTTCCTTGAACGATCTTAATAAATTTAAAATAATATATCAACGTTCTTAGATTCTTATTATTAACTGAAATAGTTGATGGTAGATTTTCTTAATGTTTACAAAGCAATTCGTGTTTAGTATTTTTCTACAAAAATAAACATATTTTATTATTAAATAATTAATCATTTCATATTTATTATTTCATACAAAAATATGAATTAACCGAATACTTGAATACGGGTCAGATTATACTAGGCAGGTCAGACGCTGAAGGTCTATAAATGCTAGATACAAAAACAGGGTAACCAAATTCTGCCCTGTTTTTGTATCTAGCATTTATAGACCCTCAGCATCTAACCTGCCTAGTACAATGTGACTTTAAAGCATATGGGGCGGCACAGCGGGTCAGGTAATAATAGCTCTTGTATCCAGATGTAAGACCTTATGAAATACTCGGATACCTGGGTATCTCATGGGTACTCGGGTAGCCGGGAATCTCACATACCTGGGTAAAGGTACTAGCTTTAGTATGCATATTGAATGGCTAAAGATAGAAATTGAAATACGATATGCAATGGATATTGTGGCAAGCATGAAACTGCGAGACTCGTTTATGTTTTTAGGTGTTGTACGCTTCGTCGAACTTGGCTCGGCAAGCATGGATCACGGCGCAGCAAAGAGTGAATCTGAATCGACTGATAATGTCCAGGCCGGATTGTACACCCGCGTCTTGCTGTCAGAGAGCAAATACATTGGAGAATTCGCATTTTGTGGATGCATATAAATACCTACGTTACCAGGCTTGCTTATCTTACGGAGAATTCTTAGGAGCACTTAGAAAATCTCCAAAACTTCTTGCTTCGTGTTTAGTGGAAGGAGAAAAATTATTACCAGACTCTGTGCAAAATATTGTTCAGTCGTTAGCGGCAGGTTTATACGGTAGCTGCTTGCTGCCAGAGGATAAAATTTTAGTATTAAAGCTGCTGAGACATCTGATGTTGCTACAGATTGTACCATCGGATAATCCTAGAAGGTTACTCAGACATGGCACCTGCGCGTTTTCTAGGTTCTACTCGGTCTTTCATGAGAGCGTCTTTTCGGCGAAGTTTTTTTTGACTGCTGCTTTACACAATCCTATTGTACAGTTACTAATGGAAGATGAAATGTTTCTTGACATCGATCCGGACAAAGCGCCTATAAGATTTCCTCCATCTGAAAGATTGAAAAAATTTGGAAAGGAGGGTACACCCGAATATGAAACCAAGTTGCAGCGTCACAGATTGTGGACAATCAATTCTTTGTTTCGTATAACGCAAAGATTTATAGTTGGTATACGAGAGAATATGCACTGTTTCCCGAGCAGCGTGTGTTGGTTGGTGAGACAAATGGCTGGCCTCTTGGGGAAGAACGGTAGCATCGATGCGAAAGAGGTGCATGCGATGTGTACAGACTTGGTTTTCACTTATTTCATATGTCCGGCGATAGTGAATCCGGAACCGTATGGCATTACGGACGCCCCCATCAGTTACGTTGCAAGATTCAACCTTATGCAAGTTGGACAAATTCTACAAATGCTCTCCTTGATGAAGTATCAAACTGTGGACAGCAAAACATTCGATCTTTACCGAAAATTTGACAAGGATTCTGTCTCCTCGATAATAGACACGATGGTAGATAGCGCGACAGAAGAACTTGAGAACGAACCTAATATCATCGATAGTAACAAGCTGAGAGGACCTTCCCGTTCTGCTGCTCTGTTCACCGAAGCAGAGTTGAACGCGCTGATCACGTTTCTACAAACTGTAGGTGCAGACACCGCATGTGCTGCGGTAGAAACCGATGCACAGTCCAGCACGTTCGATGCGAAACAGTTGGTCGACATGCTCTCTCAATTACCGCCTGGTTCGTTAATCAACAATAAACTGAATAATAATACGTGTGTCGAAACTGCCAACAGACGCGGAGGTTTTCTAGGAAAAGGTGATTATTTACGTATAATTGGGTAACTTTTGATCGTAATCGTTGGATTTTTATGTGCCCTTTGCTTTGCCAGTAACTAGGGCTAACTAGGCAATTGTCATTGTGTGCGCGAGAAACCACTGCCGCGGCTGGCCTAGTAGCAAAGCCGAAGTTAACGAAACAGAGTTGGAGTTCTATCGTCTATTCGATCGTCGACGATAGAGAGGAGTGGAGATGAGAGAAGAAAAGTACGAGAACGATGAAGAAATTGTGTTTTCTCGTTCGTTGTAGGAAAAGGATCCGGAGCAAGAGTATCGTCGTCATCGTCGTCGTATTCGTCTAACGCGACCAACGATGGGGGAGACGAGGTGAATGGTGTCTCGACCCCCGAAGAAGAATCGATCGACAAAAGTTCTCAGGATGTTCTCGTGATTCCGTTTGGACCGAACACGGGAGAATTCGTGGGACTTCTCAGCGAGCAGAAAGTATGTATCTGGAAATCTTGGAAGTATTGTGGAAAGAATCGTGTGTGCTGTGCGAAAGCAAGCTTCGCTCGTTCTAATATTATTGTACGTTTTCTCTTCGACGATGTAGGTGTTATGCACAGACCTTGAAAACAATATGGAAAATGGATCAGTTACGCTGAACCTTTCGGATGCCATGAGAAACGTGAACAACACACGGGACGGATGTAGCGCCGAACGTATCGAGACACAAGAAAAGAAGACACGGTTTTCATTATCCCACGACGAAGGTATTCACATGTTGTATCCTTCACGCGGCAGTCTAAAGCAGTCCCGTTCAGCTATCGCCCGTGCGGACAGAGAATTTGGTTCCCCTTGCTTTGGTATGCTTGCTGAACGGGACTGGTCTAAAGTCTAATATCTAAAAAGTCCATAGGATTGACAAATGTTAATGTAACGATAAATCATTGAATTTGTTTATTATAATACATATAGATACTACAATGATAATACAATAAGTATACATAGCGTAGAATGCACAGTATGTAATATATATGTATTGTTGTTACTACAAGTTATTGAAACTCGCGTTAACGTGAAATACTATTAGTTTTGTTCGAAGGTTTCATTGGGAATACCTCAGACAATTTGGAGGCTGTGTCAGAGGCTGCCTCCAATCACAGCGTTGCTTCTTCCCTCGAATTAGAAACAGAGGATCAAAACGATAATTTGTCGGATATGGTGTCGGCCAGTGTTTCGGGGCGCGGGACACCCAACATATCAGGTGAGTTGATATAAAATCTCTGTAGCAAGCAAAACACGCCAATGGTATCGTGAACGCCTTCGCGTTTGTGTGTATACAGGTCGTGATACCCCGTCGTCTCAGATCACCGAGGGAGACGAAGGGAGAGCGACCGGTGAAGCTCGACAATTGGATTTACCTGCACCAAATATACCAACAAAACAAAGTCGATCCGAAATAGACGACAAGTTCTGCAAATTTGAAATAAAGAAGCTGATCGAAGGTAATTCCTTCGGCGGCGAACGAATACAAGTAGGTTTAAGTGTCACCATCCAATGTTTCTATACTTATTTGTAGGGGACGAGACTGTTTCAATGGTGTCAGACACGTGGTCGACGGATGTCCTGGCTTCGGACAGCGAGATGGTCGAACAACAAGAGAAGCTAGTGTATCCTCCATCGAGCGAACACAATGTTCACATTTTACCGGCGACATCAGAATCAATTCCGCAGGCCGTGTTAGATGTCAGCGAAACGGCATCCGAAGCATGGAGTACCGATGTGTTGGCCAGCGACTCGGAGAGGCTAACCGAAGTTGATACCGACGATACTGCTAGCGTCGCAAGGTACTTTTCAACTTGAAGTAGAACAACTTGGAACTAATTTGAAACATTGATGGAAATTCTCTACATTCTGCACCCGTATACTTTATCATTTATACTACATTTGTGTTGTTCGTAGATCCGACGACACCGCGAGGTCCGAAATTGAAGTTGAGGCACGCAGCGAAGCAGAGGTTACCGAGGACACGTTGTCGCAAGCAATTCCTCGTAAGAATCATTGCGATAGTTGCGTTCGTAAAGTTTCTATTGTACTTTTCTTTTTTATCTATGTTTAGAACACAGCGCGACTTCGAGCGAGTGTGTGTCAGCGATGACCTGTTTCGAGACGATGACGATTAATAGAGAAGGTGCGCAATTTTCAACGACCGTGTCTACGTCACCGATGACATCACCCTCGGTGTCCTCGGCGAATGTGACCGGACGAAGCGATATCGTCAGAACCGAGTATCAAACAAGCACGGTAGAATATGTCGACAAGAATGCCAACAATATCGGTAACATTACGTCGGATTATGTCGATAAATCGTTGCGCGAAGACCGACTGGTTCACTTGATCGACAAACTTAATATTGACGATGGAAAGAATAGTATGGAACGGCAAACAAGCTCGACTCGCAATCATATAGGAATCTCAGATGTTACGCCGGCGTTGCTACTGGCTAATCATATCTCACCACCTAGTTTGTCAAGTATGGAGAAGTCGCGCAACACCGATGTGAAATCAGAGGTCTGTTTATTCTTATGTTGTTCTATGATTAACGGCGGCGTCCGACTATTTCTTTGTTTCTTTTGCGGCTGTCTAGGAACTAGGAAACAACGTTGTCGGTGGTAGTGATGAAAAATCCAGCATCGGTGAAAAATCCAGCTCGGAGAACGTAGCTGGCATGAGTAGGGGCAGTTTAACGTCCAACAGTAGTAGTTCTAGCTCCGAATCCCGTTCAAAAACTACAAATTCGGCGTTGCCGTTGTCAACGGGTGGAACGCTAGTCAACGGGAACTGTGAGCTGACTGGCGATGCCACTGGTACTGGTGACTCTCCGAAACCTATCATGTCCAGTGGTGCGATTCCAAAAAGTATCAGTTTTGATATGACCGCGGAACGCGGGGATAAGGAATTGTTAGACGACGATCAAAAGAACAAAAGAAGTTTTTTCGGTAAATTGAAAATGTCTCTGAGGAATCGTCGAGGTAAAACACTTCGTGGCGCCGATGACGCTATCGGTAGATGTTACGACCGAGAAGCCGGCGGTGACGGTGTCGACGTAGGTCGACATCGGTTGCGAAGAATAATGTCGGAGGACGTGACGTCGACATGTAATGTGACCATCGGTAACTATAGTCTTCTTTCTTCCGAATGGAGAATCAGAGAGAGAGAGAATAATAATAATAATAATAATCGAGCTGATATATTTATGCAACTCCTTCTAGATAGCACGGATGATATTTTGGCAAAATACAGGAGAAAACCGAGCGTGGCGAGCGACACGGCATCGATTGAAAGCAATCAGTCACGTACCAAGGAAACCACCGAGGACGAAAGGTTGCTCATAGATCCGAATAATGTGGAACTATCGTACGCGTTTGCCGATGCAAAGAGAAAGTTACGTATGGTACTCAGTACAGCCGATCTTCAACATATTCCCTGGACTGCTACAACCGAGGTACCTTGTACAATCCTCCAAGTTTCAATTCGATCGAATTAAACAACACATTTTGTTCCAGCGAAACGCCTGGTCGCGGAAAGAAAACGAGTTGGTTGCTTTCCTACAATTACAGTTAGCTGAAGCTATTAATTTACAAGACAGAGCATTGATTGCTCATTTACATGAAACGCTGCGCTGCGTACGATTGTTCAACGACGACGGGTGTAGAAAACTATTTAAGTCCTTGCGCGAAGAGTACCAAAAACGATCACCTTACATCGCCTATTTGATTCGATGTCGTCAAGGTTTACTCTCTACTGTGGCTCATCTGGACAGGTATAGTGAATAGCGTATCGTAACGTTAGAGGGAGGGAACGAACGGTGATACCTTGAACAAGCTTTGCATCTCATTCTTATTTTGATTTTTCAATTGCGCATAGGTTGTGCATCAGAGTAAAGTGTGATCGCGACGCTGTCAACAATCACCTCGTGTCTGTTTGCGTACGGGTCTTTTTGGAGAAACGAGAATCACTGCTCTCGCGTTTTTGCGACGAATTCAAGAAGCTTACATTAACAGATGAAAAACAAGATTTGGTCGATAATTTTCTGGGAGAGGTTCACGCAAAGATGGACAACGATCCGATATGGCAATGTAAGTGGCAGCACGTGTCTAATATGGTTCATAAGCATGGTACATCGCAATAAAATAATGTAACGTAACGTAACGTGGTGCAGTTTAATGGAATATAATGTTCGTAGGCGCAAGTGAAAATCAATTGGCATTGGCCAGAGTTGTGGTGGAAAGAACTGTGATGGCGAGAGTCTATCACAATGCTCTCTATCCGAACGGAGACGGTGACGTTTATAGGGATCAATTGCTTCATGATCACATCAAAAAGTTGTCCAAGCTCGTTACTCCCAATCACAAAGATCTACGTATTCCAAAGATATACCATTATGAATGTCCCTGGCCATGGGCTCAAGCGGAATTAGCCGTAATATCAGCGTACAAAACTCCCAGGGATAAGCTGCAGTGCGTCTTTCGGTGCGCTACCACTATTATGAATTTGCTTTCGATGGCAACCGAGAGAGGAGTACCCGCGGCCGACGATCTTATTCCTGTTCTGGTCTACGTTATCATAAAGGTAAACTGTATGTGTTAACATAGAAGTCGACGACTTTTAAGCATTTACAAGTATCTGTATCGTGTGCTTAAAGTGTACGTATGTATACGTATGTACACAATGTTTAATTCATCAGTGATTCTCTTTTTAAACGACTCTTCCTTGTTCATGACTTTTCAGACTAATCCGCCCTCCTTACTTTCAACTATACAATATGTGGATAGCTTCTATGGAAATCGACTAGAAGGCGAAGAACAATACTGGTGGACACAATTTTGTTCTGCGATCGAATTTATCAAAACAATGGATTAACTTGTGTTTTTAAAGTAACACAATACCGTTGGAATTGTAGAAATAGTGTATCATACTTTTCGTCGTCTTTGTTGTCGTTGTCGTCACAATAATCACAGCTCTTATAGTCATCGTAATTATCATTTTTTTCTTTTCTTCCTTTTCGTTATCGCAACTGTCGCTGGCGATATCAACGTACATTCATAGCAACAATACCGTTATTTTATGCTGTGGATGCTGCTGCTGTTGCTGTTGCCGTTGCTGTTTGTTCTTGCTAATGCTCCATTGTGGCTTCGAATTATCTTTCTTGAATTGCTGTTGCTTTTGCTGCTGTACAGACAGCTTACGTAGCTAGTTTGATTTCTGTCTCTTCTTTATTAATTCTTCTTTATTAATTTGTTATTGGAGTTATTTTCATAATCGTTTAATTCTCTTTTCCCCATTGTTATTATTATTCGTTCTCTTTTTGCTGCTAAACCTATTGTCGATGATGTTCCGTTGTTGTTGTTGTTGTTACTAGTACGCTAGGCAATATAACTGTTGCTATTGCCACTATTACATCTAAATGAATTGATTTCTCTTCTAAGCGTCATCAATGATGCTGTTACACTGCGGAGATGTTGATAGAAATTCTTTATACACATTTTAAAAGCAATAATGAGATTACATAAAATAGTGAGTGGAACAAGGATTATTTGCTAATTCCTTTAAGGAATATGTCGATTTATACTGCTTGAAAATACCAAGTTACGAAACAAAAGCAACTTTTATATGAAGTTTTTATTTTATTAAAGAATATCCGTATGATAGAGACACATGTATTTTTTTATATCCAGTTTTTAACAACTAGCGTTCGTGTTACTTTATTAAACTTAGGAAAGTTGCAAGCGATTTATCTCTGTATATACTGTATACGTGTAATAGAAACTAGCAACAGGCTAACAATTTAACAGCAACTTATAGAACACTTTCATGGAATTTCTTATTGTATTTTCAAATTTTCATTATAGGTTTCGAATTAAGTATACTTCACAATTTCCTATACTTGCATAACATGATTAAACACATTTATACACGTAATTTTATCTAAACATTCTTTACAAATTAGAATAAGTATAATGTAATTTAAGGTAATTTACTTTATTACAACTACAAAAATAAATGATGAATCTTACAAACTTCTCAGACAATTTTCAATATAAAACAAAAACGTGTATAGCAGATACAAACGTTTGATTAAAATTATTTTACAATGATTATCATTTATTGCGCAAATACAATATATGTATTTATATACAAATGTATTAGAAATTTTCTAATGTGAAGATTCTAATGTGAAAATTGTTTTGGATACAGTCAAATAAGGTTGTCCATGTAACTATTACGAGAAAATGGATATTAACGCTCGGATTTTGGAAAAATACTGTTTACTCACAATATCGTCTACCCACGTATAATAGACAGCTTTTTGTCTTAGCGAAATTGCCACCTGCAAGTGCTACGATGCCAAAGGGTAGGGATACAACAAGAGGCGTTCGTTTGACTGTCAATTGGTTGTCTAGGCAAGCGGGAAATTTAAATCCACTGGATTTAATATTCTTATTCCGTGTCAATGTCTAAAAAATTAGAAATCTATTTATTTTAATTTAGAATGTAATATTTATTAACATTGGTTTTCGAAGTATTTACATCAATTTTACAAGATTGAAAAGTTAAAAAAGAAGAAATATAATAAAATGATAACTGTAGAAAATATATCTTAAAAACATCCTTTACAGAGATATTACAGAAATGTTTATTACAAATGAGTTACAAATAAATTATCGTAACATACACTGAAAAATGTTACTTACAAACTGTGTATATATTCACATATACAGGGTGTCCCACATAAATGGGAACACCTAAATATCTTTCGTATTTACAGTCCTATCAGAAAACCTCAAAGAACAAAGTGACACTATTGCGCGGGGGGGGGGGGCAATATAATGGCGAAGAAAAAAATTTTTATGTCGTGTTTTTAAATGAAATTTCAAAGTGTTCGATGCTTTTTTAGATGGAATAGTATATTTTTTTACGATAGCACCCTTTTGACCTTCAAATGACCTTGAGCAAGAATAATCATGTTGAAGCGGATGAAATGTGGAAGTGTAAAACTTACGTGTTTCAGCAAAGATTGCGCGTTGTTTACGTCGGGTTGATATATATATATTTATAATTTTAACCTCACAGACCCATCACACTATCATTCTTGCACACCATTATTTTATCATATAAATATTTCCAACTATTATTGCTTACAATTAAATATATTTATAACTAATAATACAAAAATATATATAACGTAATTTTGATTATAATAATTTAAATATATTACAATATCTATTATACAATATATACGAACATTCAAGGAGCATTGCCGAAGTTTATCAATCCTCACCGAATAAACCTTTAAATGGTTGTATGGGTTGCCGCTCTCTGAAAAGTCGTATTTCTTTCTAAATTCTAAGTGTCGCCTCTTGTTGTATCCCTACTCTTGAACAATGCATTTCACAAAATAGCCAAATACGCAACTTAAAATTACCTAGGTACACCTCCTTTTTGCCTAAAGCTGGGGAGTTTGAGACTAATATCCCTATCTTTTTTTTTTATTAGGAAAAGTTTTAGATCGTTTCTGATCCATAAGCCTTATACATAACTTATCACAATATAATTTCTTATATCTAACTTCGGAATTTTCTTTTTCTTACACGCTATTATTGAAACTTATAGTTTAATATTGCATTTATTGCAGAAGTCATTAATGATTTATAATACTTTCATCTTTGGCTCTCTTAGAAATATATGTGCATCGTAGGGAGGTTTCCAATTAATAGGCCAAAATGCGACTGTGATGCTCCAATTCAAGATATTAATCATGTCTTATGGCATTGCTCGAAATACACAGATGAAAGACAGGTGCTATTAAAATTATTTAAGTAGTCAATTTTATTTACGGTAATTTATATTTATATTATTTTTATGGTCAATTATATTTCAATGGACGATTTCATTGTTTATACAAGACATAAAATTAAAAGTATATAAGTAATCCATATGTGAAACAAAAAAATCACATGTTAATATTTTTTTAAGTGTGGAATCGTTGAAAACATTTCTGCTTATGCAGTGGCACATATCGTGTATAACCAGTTTTTTTATTAGCAAAACATACAGTACATCTTTGATGAGGATATGCTTTTTTCCACCTGTAACAATTGGTACTAATTTATGTTTTTTTAAATCTTGAGATAATCTTCCTAGTGGGTCATATTTTGGTGCTCGTATTGTTCTTTCTATCGCGTTCGAAGGTTCTGTCTCTTCAGTATACAAATTTTTAGTTTCCTGTGTGTCTATCAAAGCTATTGCAACTTTACGTAAAAATTTTTTATATGTCATTTTGTTATTATTTATATTTCTATGTACTAGAAATGAATTAAAAAGAGCAGCATTCAAAAAATAAAGCACTGCTTTTTTTGTCCATTTGGTGCTTTTTCGAAAAATATTATAATAAGACATATATTGGTCTGCACGATGAACTCCTTTCATATATTTGTTATATTCCACAACAGATTTGGGTTTTGTTTTCTCTCCTGACCAATGTGAAACGTTTACCATTTCTGCCGAATGAATGGTTGAAATGGTTCTTACTGTTCGGTTCTTCTTCGCTTGCCAAAGTTATAAAAGAATTTCTCCCTTTCTCGCAAATTTTATTTGATGTTCTTTCAATGTGATATTTTTTAAACTCTGTGGAAATCCCCTATTTGCCCTAATTGTTCCCTCAAATTCTTGTATTTTTCTGCAGCAGTAATTCAGCTGTTTGTACGCTAATGTAGTAATTGTCCATATAAATATGGTGATGGAATCCCATATACGGTTCTATTACTGATAAAACCGTATCTTATAACGTTGCTCTTGCGCCTGAATATACTTTAAAATTACAAATATAGCCTGATGTTGCTTCGCAGAGCATCTGGACCAGACTTCCATATTTTATTAGTTTTGCACGGTTAGAGGTGCGAAAAGATAATTTACCATGCCAAGGTATTACAGTTTCATCCAGGGACAATTCTTGTTTTGGTATATATACAGTTTGGAATTGGTATTGTACATAATTTAAAACTTCTCTAATTTTGAATAATTTGTCCGACTTATCAAACAATAAATCATTATAATAAAAATGCCACATTCTCCATATTTGCATAAATCTATTGCGGCTCATTGTTTTTGAGATTGGGGTTTCTATATATAAAAGAGTCGACCAGTAATCATATATATCATCTTTATGTATTTGTCCCATCAGGATAATTAAGCCTAGAAACTTTTTCATTTCTTCAAATGTGATATCAACCCATTGCCCTGCACTATATTCTGTATGTTTGTTTACAACTTGAGAGTAATATCTATTTGTTTCTGTTACAAATAATTCAAATAAATCATTACCAAAAAACAACTTTACTATTTCCCATACATCTTCCTGATTTCGATGTATCGTATTAACGCCGGAAGTTCGATCATATGCTTCGAGCTTAGGTCTCATATCATTCTCGGACCAATCATTGTCAGTATTGACGGTAATATCTTCATTCGTGTCATAAAGAGAACTGTCATCATCTTCCGATTCGCTATCAAGTATTCAAAGATTACTTTGACGTGTGGGAGCAATGATACTTTCATTGTCGTTAAATTCATCATCATTTATCTGCGTATCGTTGTCTTCAGAATAATCTAATAGTGCATCCATAAACAACTCATCATTAAAATTTTCATTTTTCCTTCTAGACATTTTTAACGGTATTTTTCCACTGTACTTTTTTACCAATTATATATTGTGCTTTATAGAAACAGTTTGTAACAAATTGCGAACAACTTCAAATTAAATAACTAATGATAACAGAAAAAGAGGAAGTCAAAGTGGGGAGATCTGCCCGATTGGTCGTGAATCGACTTACTTGAGATCTCCCCGATCGGTAACACGGTTGCGTCATCTGACGTCGGGATTATTGTACAAATTGGTAACTACATAGCTTAGACTTTTTGTTGTAGATGGCGATGAAGGTTTCTGAGCTAAAACGACATGTATTTATATAGATAAAGATAAATATTATACATAAATGGAAACATCAATGAATAATCAACAATTGAAAATGGTCAATGTGTAACATCGGGTCAGACAAATTGAACGAACACTATTGCACGATTAATTCTAATTTGAACGAACGTATGTATGGAACATATGTAAGTACTTACATACTTATAATTTAAGTATTTATGTGTATCATGTATAGTCGTATAAGCACGTTGTTATTCATTCTGTATTCTAATAAAAAATGAACTTATACTGTTAATTCGTTATTTACACTGAATTACCGTAGTTTTAATTGAAATCAAAATTTTATCTTTTGTTTCATTCTTCATTTAGGCATGTAAAAAAATAGCGTAACAATGTTAAGGAAAATATTAACGTTGCATACATTGAACAATGCGCCTATGTCATTTCGAGGTAAGATACCTTTTATCGATATTCGTTGTTTACCATTCGATCAAATATATTTATTGGACAACATGGATAACTTCGAATTACATAGAAATAAGATTACTAAAATAATAACTTGAAACAAAGAAAAGGTTCTCTACAGGTACCCCATTGGCACCAAAGTTTATATTTAGAACATTGTCGCAAGTAAATATTGAAACCGATGGAAAGTGGGATTTGTTCAGTGCCGTTTGTTTAGAACGTCATGCAATAATTACAAAACCCATGGAGGATATAGAAAGGCGACATCAACAGATGTTGGATCAAATTGAGTTTGAGAACAGTTTACTGTCTGATTTTGAAATACAAATGAAACGGGAAATAAGCCAAAAAGAGAAAGTCGTATCTACAAATGAAAACATAGATAAAACCCAAACTCAAACCTTGCAAGATTTCAAAGATTCTAGCAAAGCAGAATTGAAAAAATTTCAGTTTGCGCCAAGAGTAAATGGTATGGTAAATTTACTTACTTTCTTACTTGTTTCTGTAGTGTTGAGTTTTCTAAATGCTAATATTACATACCATTTCTTAAACTATGGAAGCTGAAGAAGACAATCTTGTAATATCGTTAAATCGTAAATTGGACAAAACTTTAGTGCTATTGGTAAATGAACAGATAGGAAACGCTAAAGCTTGGATTCCACCGCAAAACATACGTAAAAGTACAGAGACTATGATAGAGGCAAGGCTTGTTAGACAGTATATTGTCATAGCATTTTCACAGAAAATTGACTTATCGATTTCTAATATATAGACGTCCGTTTATTTTCGTTTTTTTAGACTGCACAGAGAACCGTGCAAGAATGTTGTGGTGACAATATAAAAGTAAAATTTTACGGTAATGCACCCATTGGCTTCTACAAATACAAATATCCAAAAGGTGCAAGGCTCGAAGGAAGAGATGGAGCAAAAATATTCTATTTCCTAGCAAAGTATATAAGTGGAGATGTTTCTTCCAAGTTACAGCACTGTTGGTTAGATAGAGAAGAACTAAAAAAGGCTGTGCATCCTGATCTTCATAAAAGCTTGTCTCAGTTTTTGTTGCCAGAATAAAATAACTTGATATGGTCAGTATAGACATTGCAAAGAATCTTCAATTTTATTATATTTTTGTTAGTATCTTATTAGTATGTACAGTTCTACAAATACAAAGTATGAAATTTGTGATTCTTCGTATGCTTCTTTGAGCCCTGGACGAATCGATTGGTTGCAGAATGTTCTATACTTGCATGCTGGACACATACATCTGAAACAAAAGTTAAAATAGACTTCAAGAAATTACCAAAGCCTATGTGTTATATAAATATTGTAGAAACATAAATACATGTACATACATCCGAGCATAGACTCAAAGGTAAAAACGTGATGAAAGGTATCTTCGAAAATATATGTGAAAGGCAAAGCATATTAAAATCGACCACATCTTCTCCTTCCAGTGTACTTTGAATCTTTCGGAACCTTCTTATCTTGTCTTCGTCGTCTTTCCTTTTTCTCGGCAATCCAATCTCTGCTCTTTTTTAATGGTTTACCTCTGACTTTTCTGATTTGCTCTCTAAGAAAGGAAGAGAAATAAATACTTGCACTGAAATTGGAATTATTAAAAAGAAGTTTCATAGTGATTTGTAAACCAATGAAAATATCAACCTTCTGGATGCATAAGATATAACACTATTGTCGTCGTTTACACCTAAAGCTTGTGGAAGAGCCATGGGTCCTCCAGTCATTAGAACCAGAAAGAATTTTTTTGCTTTGGTACTGTTTGGAAAATCTACAACGACGCCGCCGTAAAAACCTGCCTTTGTAGCTTGAGTTGTAACTAATTCGACTTGTTCGTTGTTTTCAGGGTAAAATTGAAAAACTGCTCTAGCAGATCTCGATAAACACGAGTATAATGTGGAAAAAAATTGGTATACACGCTTTGACGGTTCATGCGAACTTTTATCAGCATTGCATAACCATTGCAATGCAGAGATACTAATTGCTCCGTCGAAACTTCCTGCTCTAAATGGCATTCCCTGACCCATATCTCCTAACATTAAATCACCCTCAACTTCTCTTTCCAATGCCACACCTGTCGATACATAATACCAGAAAAACTAAACAAGATAAGACAATTAAAAGGTAGTACATGAACAATCTCATTTAAAAGGTATATACTAACCTAACATAGCCGATGATATATCAATTCCGATCCATGTATGACCATATTCCTCGATAACACTACCGCTTAGACCAGAACCGCATCCGATATCTAGAAGCAAGAAAGTTTTGTCTTCCGGCAACAGAAGAAGCTCTATAGCGCGTCTGCACATTTGCTCTTGTATGTCTATCATTCGAGAGCTGTACGATTATAAATACATGTTACCTAATATCTATTCGTTGAAAGAAAATATAAGAAGTGAACAGACATAAATAGGATTGAAACAATAAACTTACTTTTGAGTATACTTCCGAGCTTCAGATTCATTGTAGAACTACAAAAGAACTCGACCATATCAAGTGTTTCAAACTGATTAAAAAATTAATTCTTACCACATCGGGTGGAGCTAAATGTTCTGGACGCCGCGACATTTTTCCTTCTGCTTTTTGTTTTCGTGTGTCAATCTGTTATCTTTATGAAATGTTCAATAAATAAAATCGTCACATGTCAGACACGTGGTTTATTTTTCTTCGATTTTGACCACAAAGCATCCTTAGTCCTTACAGAAGCGAAACTCGAGCGTTCTTCAATCAATTTTCAATACGCATGCGTCTGGAAGTAGGAAAATTTTAACTTCCAGTATGCTATTGCAATTATTTTCAAGTCGCAAATGTCACAATTCACCTATATACCATAAAATGCATTCGTCTATTTATGTAGCTTTAATTTTTAACCTCAAAAATTACGAAATCTCTTTGGAATTACCAGTTTGATCGTTTTGCCACTACAAGCGCAATACACACATGTAAACCTGAACGCACACCTACATATTTATCTACATCCACATAATATATACAGATACATATTTAGGTATGCGCTTAAGTACATGTGCTTATACATGTAATAAAACAGAACAAGATGTCTCGATAAAATGAAATGGAACTGTGTGAAGACTTAAAGAACGAAGAAGATTTATCTTATTTTCTACATTGTATGTAACAAGAATTTTTTACTGTCACGTAACCGACAAAGAGATCGATTACAAAAAGACAAGGTAAGCTGATAATACGAATAGAGTGGTCGAATAATTTTGACAGAACGTTCAACTGTGAGACTTTTACCGCACCTTCGATTAAAACGGTTGATTTATTCCAATTATAGTAAGTGTTATCAGAAAATACGATAGACGATAAATGATAACAACGCACAGTTAAGAGTGTGAACGAAAACAGAACTTATTTTTAAGAAACAGAACAACGTTTATGAGCAGCATGGTTAACCCAAATCTACCAAACGTTCCAGTACCTTTGAAAAGCATAGAGCAATATTTAAAGATAGCAGCCAGTCATTATGAACTAGATCCTGTTGTTAGTTATTGGTGTAAGTATTGGATCTTGCTATAATGTTTTGTTACATTATAGATAACCTACAGTTGCAAGTTATCGTGCATCTTGAAAATCTAACAATAAATAATAATTATAGGTCGCCTATATGCGCTCCAAACAGGATTGAAAATTTCAACGAAAACGACAGAACAAACAACTTTCTTAATAAAATTAATGGATTGGTTAGAAACAACTAAAAAAGAATTACGAGAGAACGAAGCGATTACAAACGATATAGTCGCACAAGCACATTTAGAGAATTGGGCTCTCAAGCTTTTCTTGTATGCCGATAAAAGGGATAGAGCTGGTGATTTTAGTAAAAAAACAATTCAAAGTTTTTTTACTGCAGGCCTGCTGTATGACGTCTTGACTGTATTTGGCGAATTGAGCGAGGAAGCAACGCAAAAAGGAAAATATGCTAAATGGAAGGCAACATATATTCACAATTGTTTAAAAAATGGCGAGACACCGGTACCAGGACCCATAGAGGACGACATGGAAGGTTTGGATTCAGGTAATAGCATGGACGATGGTGTTATAATGGTAACGACACTGTAGAAATAATAGTGTAAATTGAATTTTATAATGGTCCGGTTTACTCATCGATTTAGTCGAAGCCAACGACAGTGCTGGAAGTCAGGAGAAACCAGGGGAAGGTGAAGCATTCTCAGATTCGAACAGAAGGAGTAACACTGGCGACGTCGACCCATTCGATAGAACAACATACAATATGCCTAAGAAAGGGAGTATAGAGGAAGGATCTTCTGAAATTCCAGATGATTACCATCCAATTACAAAAACGGAAACAGAAGGTATTATAATAAAATGTAAATAGTATCGAATTCGATCAATTCATATGGGATTTTGCTTCAGGAGGAATCAACTTGTCATTGGAACAAATGAACAAGGCACAGAAACTAATTAAATGGGCTGGAAGCGCGTTAAATTACGACGATGTACCAACAGCTGTCTTAAATCTTCGGAAAGCTATAAATCTGTTGACTACTGGCCAAGAAGCAGATTAAACTGAATCGTTGATTGCTCTTTCATTGACTTCGTTGTAAACACGTACGTTTAGCATGTAATTGTTACAAAAGTAAAAATTATAAGTTATTTATTGAACCGTTTGTGTTATTACATACAGCCACACCGAAAACGAAAGCTGTTTTTTCTCTTCTTAACATACTTGTCCTTGTATGCTTCGAAAATCGAAGATGAATCGATGCTTGTATTGAAATTTGTCACCGTAACATAAGGCTGATTGAATTGTTATGATTTACGATAGACGAAAGGAACATGAATGAAAAATAATGATATTGTTGCATCGTGAGTACAAGCGATAAACCTTTCTCATTTTTGCTTATTCCTTTTCGTTTTTAAAATAGGAAAGGAGAGAAAATATTATCGGTAAGAAACACTAATAGAACGTTTTTTACGCGTTTATGCATCGAATTGTTTGAGCTCGTCCGTCTGCTTGATAAACATAATTTAACGTTGATGTGAAATCAACAATGAAAACCGTATACGTGTACGTGTACTTGTACGTGTAAATATGTGTATAGGTATGTAAATGAATACGTATATGAGTATGTATTGTATATGTATATAATATAGTATCGATATCGTAAATATGGTGTTTGGTATCTAAAATATTTGATGGCGACCTTACATACTATAAAATACTATTCACCCTAAAGAACGAACCGGATTCTTGGTTGATTATATGAATATTTTTAAAATTTTTGAGTGATATCGCTACGGTGCGTTCATTGTTTGAAAAAAGAGATTGTTGGGTTTGCGAATATACCATTCCGTGCGTTTTTATTGTTCTGTGCCCTTAATTTCATGTGGTCTTTCCGACAAACCTCGATTTTGTTGGACACGAGAGAGAGAGAGAGAGAGAGAGAAAGTAGGAATATTAAAAATCTGTACGACTATGACGATAACGAGGCTAACTAAAAAACGTATCGCGATCTACGATTACGTGGGTACTCGGTTGCTTGTAAACGCACCAAACGATAGATATTGTAGATGAATGGGTGACGCAGTTCTTGTTTTCGATCTATTCAACGATTTTTGGCTAACGTGTTTTCGCCTAAATCGAATCAAGGGACGTGCTTAAAAAGGAAAAACGAGAAAATGAAAAGTGCACTGAAATGCTGATATTAATTATCATCTAAGGACACGTACATCTTAACACAATATCACGGGAACACATTAATTCGAATGGCAGTTAATACCTTGTGTTTGAGCTAAAGTTTCACATCGACCTTCGCGGTCAACTATATTAAGTGTTATAATACCATACCGCAGGTAACTGGGTTATCAATCGAAACGATAGTTTTGCTCTTTCGAATTCGTAATTCGCCATTCATAATTCGAAATTTGTAAAACACGACTCATTCGAGATGAAGATATCCATCTCGTGGTTTCTCCGTATCGTTACCTCTTATTGTTAGGGCCTCGATAAGACGAGCGCAACGCGACGATGTAAAACGCGGGCGAGAATACTTCGGAGGAAGAGTATGATTGAGGCGCGAACGCGAACGCGAATATGAATATGAACATGAACATGAACATGAACACGAATACGAATAAGAAACTCGATTATCACATTCGCTAAGTATTCGCAGAGGTGAAGCTACAAATTTCGAATGTTGTCGAGTCAATTGATTTCCATTCGACTCGAAACGTGGAAGATCGTAAGGATAGCGAAGCCCGTGAGACTCTTTTCTTTCCTGTTGTTTGTTGACGTGAAGTTTTTAGCGTGACTGTCGGTTATAATCTCGAATTTTGTACGCGCAATCAAAGTCTTGCGTTGACTTGTACGCGGACGCATCAAACAGTCTTGGATTCAATCCTGCTTTTTGGTTTTATCGTCTAGACCGTTCGCTGTGACCGACTGCGCGTCCTCTCGTCTCAATTGCCAGTCTATCACTAGACGTCCTGTCAGCATGAAAAAGAACACCTAAAACACATTCGCGGTATTAATGTTCAATATCTAACACGCGGTAATGCAATGGTACGCGATAGTCGTTGTTTCTATCGTACTCTTACCAAAGCTGGTGCGATCCTCTCGAATTTATCGTTGACCATGTAGTGAGAATACACGGCCATTAACATTAATAAGAGTAACACCGCGTTCGACGCGTTCTTTATCTTGTCTGAAAAGGTAAGATAGTCTTGTCAGCAAACTAACGCAGAGAAATGGGTGCAGTGGAGCAGGACAGTGGAACGGGGTATATTGTTTTGTTTTCTTACGGCTAGGCACTACCGCCATTGCAAGCCCGCAGATGATCTCGAGCGATCCGACAACTCTTCTGTACCATTTGCTCGGTACTTTGAAGTCCAACGTTCCGGAGAGCGGAAACACTTTCGCGTACTTGACATATTCTTTTCTCTGCAACAAACAACAAACAACGCGAACGCGCTGGTCAAACACAGCGAGTAACCGAGGCGAAAAGGTGGTTGTTCTTATACCATCGAACAGTACAGTTACTCGCGCGAAGAAAATTATCACAATTGTTTGGCCAGCGAACACCGAACGCTGGCACTCGCGACGATATTTGGCTCATTACCAAAAGGATCGCAGTTTATAACTATAACTTTGGGCATTGAGTAACAACAGTAGACGAAAATAATCTTTTCACGAGTCGCATCGAAGCGAACCGAATTATCTTAAGATTTGATCGTATTCTACAAAAATGTCCGTTCGAATCTTACGATGAACCGATAGCGCGAATCGCGTACCGACCAATAAATATCGATGACTCGATCAGGTGGATTTCGCTGTTTACTTGTCGCAAAATTGTTTTTCATACTGATCTTGCGTTTCTGCCTGTATCGCTTTCTCTATATATCTCCTTAGCTCTTGAATTGTTCGATATTCGAATATCCGATATTCAGGAATTAAGAGTAGCAGAATAGTATCGTTATCTGTTTACCGGAGAAAAAAAGAAAGGGTAAAAAGAAACGCAAACACGCGCGTTATGATCGTGTAGTTTCTATCGAGCAGAGAATTTAGTAAACTTGCAACTCGAAAAATATAAGAAACGAGAATCCCGATTAATATACACCGTAGAAATTCGTTAAGACGAGAGGGTGGATAAAAACAATACTACTTGGGATTGCGCGATAGTGGACATTGTCGAGTACGAGAAGGGTGGACGAGGGAAAATGAACGTATCAGAACACAACAGAACGCAACGCAACGCAACGGCGACACGACACGATACATCGGTTGAGCATGTCGTGACGTGCGAAAGTAGAGTAGGAAAGATGAGAGAGGGTGTGAGATCTGATAGCAGACAGGGCCAGGGTCAAAACGAATACGGAAATATTGGCGAAAAGAGAATCTCGGTCGAGTGAAACGCGACCCGTAAGATGGGGTAAATTTCTGTTATATAATTACATTCTAAAAGCAAGCTTTGACTCACCAAGTCCTTGTGAAGATCCTTGCTGATGTGCGAAGTTAACTTCATAGTGCCGACGAAAACAAAAAATATTCCGAGGAGAACCGAGAGTGACTTTAGGACGATAGAGCCCATATTTCGGGACCGCGAGGCTGTTAGCGACACGAACACTAGCAGTACGGAAGAATCGATCGGAATCTGGGCTGGACGAACGACGAGGTGTAGCCGTGAATTCAGGGTGATGCGCGACTTAGGGACGCTCGGTAAACCATCCGCCCCTTACCTATACATATCTATGGATTTTCGAAACTTGTTTTCACCAGCGCTCTGCAGAATTATTCAAATCTTATAAACGACAGCTATGTACACGATATATCAATGCTCATACTTCCTCTTCTCTCTCTTTCTCTATCCTTCTCTTGTGCACTCTCTTTCTCTCTCTCGGTTTTGTTCGGTCTATTCCGACTCTGCGACAGCGCAGAGCGTGTGCGACGCTAGGACGCTCTGCGTCGCGTCGCCTGACGTTACCTTCTGTCCTGTAACCTAATTGGTGGGGTTTGTAGAGTCCGGGTTCGTTGTACACGAAATTGATTACTTTTCTTATGGTTTTGGTGATCAATTAAGCACAATACTAGTTTATTTCATGACATTTATTTAAACAGAATAGCGAAGGACACGATTATTACCTCGATTTGAAAAATCTATATGTACATAGAAGATACGTTGTAGTCGTTAAACGGATCGATTACCCTAATAACGCTCATCGTTTCATTTCGAATTCAAAATTGTACGTATACGGCAAACATTGGAAAGAAGAAGGTTGAACTTACTATGATACACTGCTTGCCTCTGAATGTATATGTACACACTTAATATTTGTATTTACAGCATTTTATACAAATTCTTCTTTTCGGACAACATTCTTCGGTTTGTCGTTTATCGAGTTGTTCCAATCGATACCGGATGCGACAAATATATCGCTCCAAGTTCAAGGTATGCTTATATTCGTTTTCTCTGATACGCTTTCGCGCTGCTCGACGAACCGCCTACGTCGCTCTTCTCTTGTTTCGGATTGTTACCAAAGAATTACCCTTGATCGTACAATTAGCGCCGAATTAATTATTATTAAGGTTCTGACTGTTATTTATAAGGACAGTCATATTTGCATTATTGTTTGCTAAGCATACAGGTTTTTTGCGCCGTGCAAGCACAATTATTTTTCCGTGTACGTTCGTAGATGTTTTTTTCCTATTTGTACCGTTACAATTAATCGACGATTTGTCCATCTCGCGTGATCCTTGTTCCGTCACAGCTATACCATTCTCTTTCTTTTCCTTGTTTACCTTGCTCTCTTCGTTTTCTATTTTTTCATCTAATTTTTCTGTGAAGTTTGCTCTGTCATTTTCGTTGCTCGTTTCTTTTTTGTTTGGAACAGTTTTGTGATCGTTTTCATTAATTTTCTTGTGAATTTTAATGTTGCCGTCACTCTCATTATTGCGATCACAGTCATCGTCGTTATCCTTAATGATGCTATCAGGAACACTGTAGTCGCAATTACTATTAGTCCTATCGGCTTCGACATCTCTGGAAACAGTTCTACTGTGAGTTTTATCGTTATCCTTATCGTTACCGCTCTCATCATCGTTACAGCCATCGTCAGCGTCACCGTTAACGTTACCATTACATCCTGGTTTAGAAATTTGAAAAGTATTACTCGAAGAGATGTTACTTGTCGCATTAGTATTTGAAAGTACTGTCTCTGTTCTCGAGTTAGTTGATGCTTTGTCAGCCGGTAAATCGATCAAAGAATTACTTTGTAATGTTTGGTTGGATTTTGCATGTTCTACGGGCGACGGTGCTATCATTGTTTCATTTTCTTTTGTATCATTCTGGACGGGACCCTGAAAAACTTGTTGAAGCGCATCATTCGATTCGACTGCCTCTAGCTTTGTATTCGTTTCAGCAGATGTGACGTTATCCGAGCGAATCATGTCGGGTTGCTCCTCGAAATTGCTTTTACCCTCGAAAACGTGGTTTATCGTTGGTTCATGTTCCTTCGCGGTCTTCAACGTATCGTTTCTTTCGTCGAGACTATCTTTAGGATGATGAACATTGGTGGCGTTATAATTACGAATAAATTTCTCAATGTTTTCAACGTTTTCCACGGTTTCGTTTTCAACGTTTCCGATATTTTCGCAATATTGTTTATCCAGCGATACAACAGTCGCAGTACACGTTGCGACAGCGTTAGTGGTAGGGGTAACGGCACGGATAACGATATTCGCATTTGTTTCGTCGGTCGAAATGACGGGTGATTCCGGTTTGTCACTGTTTGTCCAACGATCTTGCGATTTTTCGCCTCTTTTTCCGTTGCTCGGACAAATACTCGGAGTTTCATAATTTCCCGCAAACCTACGTCGATCGCTTCTTTCGATAGATTTGTTTGTTTCGATGGCCTTTTCGGACTTGAAGGTTTCGCAATATCGTGTACGGTATTGTCTCCTGTCAACGTTCTTTAACCGCTCTTTCGGTTGATATTCATAATCCTCGGAACGAGCGCTTCGTTTATTCATAGACCTCGTGTATTTCTCCGACTTCTCGATATTTCGTGAATCGCGAGATTCTCTCTTAGCAGTTGCTTTCGATCCATCCGCGCTGTCGGAGTTGACATCGTAACGCCTGACTGATCTCTCCCGATAATCGTTATATTTGTTTGACTTGCTTCTGGTGTATTTCTCGTCTCGAGAACTTTCGCAGAAAGATTGTCTCCTGTTCGATCGACGATCTCCCCACGGTTCGGTCGTGCGACGATCTTCTCTTTGCTTGATTCGACGACACTCGACGCTATTCGATCGATAATCGTCTATCGTAATTGACAATCTTTCAGCTGACTTACAGTGTCTCTTCGCGACACGTTCATCCGCGTCATTCTGACTTGGTTGTCCCGCGACGGTGGTCATTCGATGACTACGCTTTTTGCCTGATTCTTGGACGGACGAGCTGCGATTACGTTCTGTGTTCGAATAGGTGCTGTACCGCGGGTCAGAATATTTTTCCGAACATTCGAATCTCTTTGTTTTCGTATGCTCACGTCTCTTATCGAAGACATTATTAACATCCACGCGCGATTCTTTATTCGTTGATCTTGGGGCACGTTCTTTAACTTCGAACTCGACACACTTTATGTTCATCGTCCTATCCGTTCCATCGTTTTTTTCTCCATCCACAATGTCAACGACGTCTGTAATGTGCTTTGGTTTCTGCTGATATCTGACATTCGAATCCATTTCGTTCCTCCCTTCAGCTAAACAATTTATTGCCGTAAACCGTTCCTTCTCAGAATATTCTTCTACAGTGGACAATTGCATTTCTTTGGTACGAGAAGGCTTAACATCAGTCACAGAGCCATTTTCTTTGTCGCTTTCTACCATATAACCTTCGATGGTTGGAATGCAGCTGTTATTACAATCGAATCTGCTCAGTTGCTTCCCTCTTTTCTCCATAGACTGCTCTTCCGCAATTCTTTTGAGTAGCCGTTCGCCAAACACTGTAAGAGGCGTTAAGGTAGACTTGGATAGGTTAGAATTTTTAGTTAGATTATACGATGAATCTGTTTCCGCTGATTCGTGTTTATTTTGGCTGAGAGGTAAAGAAATTTGGTCAGTTATCTGCGGAGGAATTGTAACGTTATCGACAAAAGTCGGTTTGTGAACGCGATCATTTCTTTTGAAGTGTGCGCCTCTCTTGAACATTACATCGTCGAGCCTGCATCAATTGTATCGGATTATAAAAGATGTAGTTTCGATGATGCGAGGGAAAAAATGTGTACTTACTGTTTTCGCAGATCTTCGATCATTCTATCTTTCCGTGCAATTTCTGCTTTCGCTGTTTTCAATAAAGAGGCCAAATTCACTTCCAAATTTTCGTTAACCTTTCGAAAATCTTCCAACTTAATCGTAAGTTCTGCAATTTGTTTCTTTAATTCTGCATATTCACGAGTATTACTTTCCGTCTGGGTTTCTAAGAACTGCGGGCATGGTATGATCGCATCTGTGATGCAAAACTTAACCTAATTTTCGAAGAAAAAGTCCTGTGTTACGATACTCACATTCTCCTCTAACTTGATTTCGACACTCGGTAAATCTTCGTAAATATCAGTATCATCCTCCATCGTACTTTTAATTATAATTTTTCGAAGTGTCAAGTGGCAGCGAATCGTAAGATTTTCATCCTGCTGCTCCGAAACAGTTTCCCGTGATCGACAAATCCCCCCATGCACCTTTCATTCTTGCGTATATATAGAGTTTACTGTGAAGCAGTGATGAGATATCGGCCAAGTTTTCTCGCGCATATGCGCCCAAAACAGTAACGTATCTATATAATGGGAAAAAGGTAGAGGAGCATTGATATTGGCGGGAAAGTATCGGAATACATAACCTTTTCCGAGACGAGACGAGTATCCTACGAGTTTTTGATAAGTTATTGTTAATATTTTATTATACAATGGTAGCTAATATTGGAGATACAAAGGAGCTACAAAGAGGCATAGAGTTTGCTATTTTCAAAAACAAATCATAACAATTTTTAAAAATTTTGCAAGGTGACCATGGTACCCCATTCTATCAAGAATTTTACTTTATTGAGGCTAAAATCGCCGCGCATACGCGAGAAATCTTGGCCAATACCTCATCTCTAGCGTACATAGAGTGTAGAGTGTAAACCGCAGACTGTAGAGTGTATTAGATGCGCAGCGTGCACGCACGTTAATACATAAATACAAGCACCATTGAGCACGCCCTCGTAGAAGAGGATAGGATAATGTAAACACTCTACCATGTGGTACCTATCGTATCGTAAATATGTATATAACATTATTCTTCTATTTCTTGCTCCAAAGTAATCGACATCGATAAAATTGATATGTACTGGATAGAATAAATTGTATAAACGTAAATAACAAGCACTTGTTCAAGAGGGTTAACGTCCCACAAATATGTAGTTTCATTTCAGTCCAGTTCAATTGCGAAAGTGTCGCTTGCCCTATTTATTTTTATTTTATACAATACAAGTTTAAACATTTTTCTTATAGTTACACAATGCCTCAATATACCGTATAAAACTATCAATTATCAATACCATCGAGACATTGTTACCGAAGTTTGAAGAATTTCTCTTGTACTCTAAACAACTCTGAACGAGACGACGAAGCGACACCTGTCGGAATTATTGAGAATCGCGTTGCCTTTGGCGTTTTCCGCGCGTACATTATGCTATGTAAGTATGTATTGCATTTCACTCGCGTTGATAGTCTTTAATTTTCTTTCGCACGAAACCTTAACAAATACACTTACTTTCCTTATCAATGCCACTATTTTAAACTCAACTGCTGTAGCAGATTCCGGATCTCGGATTCCACATTCCATTTTCAAAACGATCGTAATATATTTATATGTACTGTTAGAGTTTTTACTGGCGCGAATAGACTAATCTTCACAGAAAAATATACATGTATTACTGCTGTAGTCAGGTGCCGGAAAGTACAGAGCGTAAAAACTAAAAAAATTCTTCGAACTGAAAACAAATAATAAAAACAAACAAACAAATAGAACAGAAAATACTTAGTATCGAGATAAACACGAAATGTCTGTAAAAGAAAAGAAATTTTTATTAAACAAGGATCATTTTGTTTTGTTGTTCCTGAGAGGAGCGTACACCGCGCATGCGCGTTCCACAACTTGGGCAGTGGTTCTCTATTACGTTTAGTGAATTATGTTAGCATACACGAGAAATATGATAATATATAAGTTCATAACGTGTGTGGAGAACAATTGCATCGCGCGTACATACCTACATATATATAAATAATATGAAAACAATCAAGGCGTCGATCGAAAACGGAATAAAATAAAAACTATTGGTTATAGGAAAAGCAATCGGTAAGTAAGAAAGCAAGGTGCACCGCGCTGCGCTATGGGACCGATTTGATTTTCTCCCATACTCCGTACTCTCCCCGTTTGTATAATATTTGTCCTAAGAATATGCGTGTATGCGCGTACATCGGTGTAAACGCGCGTGCGCGCACGAGAGGTATCCCATTCGCGGATTCGCCTGATCGTACGCACGCTTGCGCTTGTGTGATTGTGCGCTTGTGCGCTTGCGCACACGCTGTGTACTTCGTATAGCATATAGCATATAGCATACAGCATACAGCCGTTAGTTCGCGATACTTGGACATTTACGTTCGGATCATGGTGATTGAAATCGTGCTGTCGGTTCAAACGGTGGTGGTTTAGACATGCTTGTGCGAATAAGCGAGTAAGTGGTTGGTGGTGATATCAATTCCAGGATGTAGTGTGTTTTGCGAATGGAATGCGTAAGACGCGCGTCGTCGAAACAGCTTTTCCCGATGTCAAACGTGTCTCGGCCACGAAGAGTAAAATAGTACTTGTTTGTCGAACAAGGTGCCTCCGTGTTCCAGAAAGAAAAAGAAGCAAGCCATTCGGCAGAGGTTCGTATGTTTAGATCGACCAACTACGATAGATTCGCTTTTGGTAAAGGAATGAATGGACTTGGAAATGTAGGTGGTACAAATGATTTTTATGGTCGGTTGTGTTGTGATTGTTTGTGCGACAGTGTACGGTACGTATAGAGTAATAAAACGTATCGTTGCTATATCTCATCGATAGCAGGTACGTTGCAACTCTACATAATGTTGCGAATACCTATGTAAGCGCGTATACCGCGAACGTGTATAGATGCAATAATGTTGAAAGTTTTAGAAATTTATTCGATACCTTCAGATGAGTTGACGTATTGATGCGTCCAGTGAAAGTTGTAATCAAACGAAAAAGATTGTAATTGGTATCCGGTCGATCAAGGGTGGGCGAATCGTAATTGAGCAAAACTTACGCGAATTATTATACAGTTCGTTTCCTTATTCTTTTTTCTTTGCACGATGACACGATTCGACGTATCACAAAATGTAAGTGGTACGGTGAGAAGCGTGCCATCGTATACAGTAGTTTGGAAGGATAGATGCGAATCGAATCCTTTTATATTTTAGAATAGTATAGGAATGGAATTAGTAACAGAAGGGTAAGAAAATAAATGGCCAAAGGGGAGAAAATATCGACGCGCGTCACCATAGTACCGTTGAAAGGTTTCTATGGGTTTTATCAATTTTTCGTAAGCCGGTTCTCGCGGTAGTGCCCGAAGAAAGAGTTCTTTTCACGGGCGTTTCAAAAGATTACTGAATAATGGATCTCGAGTTCTAGACGTTGGCCGTGAGGCGAACGGTCTGGGACTTTCGCTCTGATGTCGCGACTCGTTTCTTCGACGTAACTCTCGAATTCGCATCTGTGTAATGTAATACGTCCGGCTCTTGTCAAACTTTTCGGGAGAACTGCAGCAAGTAGACGCGGGACACTTGATGCGACGGATCGTCTGTTCTAGTGGCCGAGACCAGTCTATGCATGCATATACTCGCTAGCATTCGTTGGGCAAACTCGAGCGAATGAAACAAGCAGGAAACGGTTACTTAAGGGCAATAAACAGAGACCACCTCGTTCGAGCATCTATACTCGACACGTACCTTTAACATCCCCGTTGCGACGATGTAATTTTGTTGCACGGTTCAACAAAATTACGGTGTACGCAGTGGCGGCTCGAGTCAAGTGCGGGCCCCAAGCGGTACAAATTTTGGCGCCCTCAAACTCAAGTTAGAAATAGAGGTTGCAAGAAAACTCTCAGAAACTTATTAACAAAAAAGAAAGGGGGTCCCACGCAATAAAAATTTTGGGGCTCTCACAACTCAAGTTAGAAACAGAAGTTGCAAGAAAACTTCCACAAACTTATTAACAAAAAGGAAAGAGAGCCCACGCGGTAAAAATTTTGGGACCCTCACAACTCAATTTAGAAACAGAAGTTGCAAGAAAACTTCCACAAACTTATTAACAAAAAGGAAAGAGAGCACAAGCGGTAAAAATTTTAGGACCCTAAAACTCAAGTTAGAAATAGAAGTTGCAAGAAAACGCTTACAAACTTATTAACAAAAAAGAAAGGGGGTCCCACGAGGCCGCTTACCGTTAAACTCGCCACTGGATGTACGCCATTTTACGGGAAAATTTGTCGTTTTTCGATCGCATATCGCGAATACGCGAATACCTTGCTCGGTGTCTAACGATGTATGTATAATACCTAACGAAGTTACCAACGAAGCCGTACCATGAAAATTAGATTCGTTTCGTTGGTCTCTCGATGCGCGTGGCGACTGTCGATACTTTATAACTTGCTATCTATCGACAGAGATACGAAAAACATTTTACGTTTACGATTAGTTTAGCACAGCCTCGCTCCGCATTACTTTCTAGCGATCGTTGTGCACGTGCAAATCGCAGATTGATAAAAAGAAAAATGTGAAAAAGTAGGCGATTGGAAAGTAAGCGAATCGAGAAATGAAAACAAAAGAAGATAAAGGGAAGAAGAAAAGGTAAAGGGAAGAATGGAAGAAAATTGCATAGCAATCAGGATCGGTAGATCGTGAAAGAAAGGGACAGGGTGAGGAGGATGGTAAGGGTAAGAGTAAGGGTAAGGATAGGGGTTGGAGTAGGGAGAGAAATAGTGGGGATGAGGATGTACAATAGATGAGGATGAATGCAGGGATGGGAATGTAGATACGGTAGGAGAAGAAACAGCCGTGGAGGGAGTAGCAGTGATGGTGGGGATAGGTAGAACGACGAGCGCGTTCTCTCTTCTCTCCCACTTTTGAGGCCCAAGCATTTCCGAGTCCGTTCGCGTCGGCCAGTTGGTTGGTAATTACGCGACGAGAAATACGTTCGAGTATTATGCGTAGTAGAACCCGCTCGTCTCGAAACAGTCTTTGGGTGTGGCGTTTGTTTTTCGAGTAATCGCGATAGCATAGTCGTCGCGTGATTGTGCGCCGTCGACAAATATGCGATAATCGAAGGGCGAGGATCAAGTGATAAAGGATGGCAAGAGAACCGAGAGAGGAAGGGGCAAGAGATCGTGACAGGATCGTCGCGAGTCGAAGCGAGTCCGAAAAGTTGACGCAGTTTCCGGTAACGGGTCGCGTAACGCCAAACACGTTGAACGGCCACGCTCTTTCCCCGAAGGTGAAGTAACGCTGTGTACCCAGCTAATTTCGACGAATACTTGTTCACGTTCTCGCGTTCGATCTTTGAAAAGACTCTGTAAAAATCAAAAGGTATTATAGCCGACGAATTTCGCGAGTGCTGCGAAGATTTACCGCGCAATCGCGATACGTTGTTATATCCGTGTATCAACCAGAAATTCCTGGGCGTCTCGAACACTCTCGCTCGTTTAATTTCGCGCACGAAATCGCCGCGAGATTAACCTGAATTTACGCGTGTTTTGTGCGTTCTGTTTTGTGTTTCGCGTTTCGTCTCGCATTTCGTTCGACCTCGCGTGAAGGATGACAGTCTCGGAAGAGTAAGTATTCGGTGACGCATCCACCTGTTTTTCCGTGTCTCTGTCTTTTCTCTTTCGCATTCTCTTCTTCCATTTATCCATTCATCGGCGCATTTTGAACAACTTTTAAATCGTATAAACGTCGAACCGAGACGATTAATTGGAAATTAAAATTATAAAACGCGCGTATGTTTGTTTTTCGAAAGCAGCGTTCGAGTATGTACGCTGTCATTTTTTTTATACGTACAGTCATAGTCGATAATCGCACTTATGCTACAGGTCTGGATTTACTTGGTCTGCGTTTTGGTTCGATTTAGATTTTTAGGGTTAGAAAGGGGTGCCTAGAAATCTGTCTTTTCGAAGCAAATATCTAGAGAAAATTCTTTCTTAATTTAAATGGTATATTTGAAAATGAATATATTTGATAAGATACGGGAGCGTTCAACCGCTTGGATGATTAACATGCTGACGTGCTGATAAGAGAACGAGAAGATTTGCCAAAAGTTTTCGCCAGCAATGAGGGGATAAGATGTAAAATGATTAGGGAAAGGATAAAGATAAGGATAAAGGCAAGGAAAATGAGAATAAAAGCGAACTCGGTAGAGGTTCGGGAGTGCGATTGCAGAGTTGCGAGGGTTGTTGTGTATCGCGTGGAGGGTACTCGAGCGTGTTCGAGTTACTCGAGCGCACTTTTAAGGTTTCAAGACCGAACGTAGTCGTATATAGTATGTAGAAGCAGATAAGAATGCACGGTATGCGGTATGCGACGACTCACTCGTGGACGCGTTCCATTCCGTGTTGGCCCGATTCGATACGGTTTGAGTCGACTCGACTCGACTCGGTTCGGTTCGACGCAGCCCGACCCGACGAGTAGATCCGAGAGATCTCGAGTCGAGACGATCGCGACCGATTCGTACCGATCTCCTTTTCCTCCCTTTTGCCTGGCACACGAGTCCACCTTGGTTTCTGTTTGATTCGCGGTACCGATTACAAATAATCGAATGTACGAAAACTGGTTTCTCAGTCGAATATTTCGATTAATCATAGCAGAATAGCGCGAAATTTTGAAATACCAAATTCTATCTAAATTAACCCCTTGCACTACTACATATTTATTTTGTGGATATAGTGATTGGAAATTGATTCATCGTTCAGAATTTTATAGAAAAAAAGAAGAAAATTTATATTCATTTCATGCCTATGTTTTCTCCGACTACAACAAAATAGAATTTTATTTCGGTGTAAATAACTTCCACTACGTTCACATTTACGTTTGCTTATCAATTTGATTGTCGAGCGATGTATTATGTTTCATGTTTTATGTTCGATAGCCGATTAGCAGAATGGCGCGAAATTTTGAAATAGCAAATTTTATCTACATTAACCCCTTGCACTACTACATATTTATTTTGTGGCCATAGTGATTGGAAATTGATTCATCGTTCAGAATTTTATAGAAAAAAAGAAGAAAATTTATATTCATTTCATGCCTATGTTTTCTCCGACTACAACAAAATAAAATTTTATTTCGGTGTAAATAACTTCCACTACGTTCACATTTACGTTTGCTTATCAATTTGATTGTCGAGCGATGTATTATGTATTATGTTTTATGTCAGGATGGACACGGACGTGACAAGTAAAAAAGCCGAGCGGGAGGCACTGCGCGGTGTAATTCAACAATGGAACGCCAACCGTTTGGATTTGTTCGAGCTTTCGGAGCCAAACGAGGTGAGGCGATAGATAAATATTTACGTTTATGAACGATTGGACGAGAAGATACGACACGGGTAGTCTTTTTCTTATATGGATGGAATTTTTCAGGATTTGGAGTTCCACGGGGTAATGAGGTTTTACTTCCAAGATAGCGGACAGAAGGTTGCAACAAAATGTATCCGAGTAGCCTCGGATGCAACGAGTCAAGCTGTGATCGAAACGCTTATCGAGAAATTCCGTCCGGACATGCGAATGCTTTCTGTACCAGAGTATGCTCTTTACGAGATTCACGAAAACGGTGGTAAGTGTTTAAGCGTAAAAAAATATATTTTCTTTTTCTGTATACGTACATACAGACAGGATTACGAAAGCATTCCAACGCCCTTTGAAACAGTATAATTTTTTTTAAAGTGGACCAAATGACTAGACATTTTTTGGCCTGTGTAGAATGAAAAGCGTGAAACAGTTCATGTTAAAACGGTTCAGATCTGTTTGCAGAGGAACGCAAACTCGGCCTCGACGAGAAACCATTGCTGGTGCAATTGAACTGGCACATCGACGATCGCGAAGGGCGATTTCTTCTGAGAAGAATCGACGACAAGACCAATGCGCAGGGTGTTGCCTTCTCTTCCACAGACGGATCCAGCTTTCGTAGGAAGTTGAGTAAACGCGAGAAAAAGCAGATGAAGAAGCAAGAGAAGCTCAGTCGGCTGAAGAGCGCCGAACAAGACGAAAACGCGGCTCCCACCGACCAGAATGGAGTAGCTGAGAAACTTTACACGGGTAGGAGGGTAGGATTCGTCGGGAGAAATGTACGCCGGCCGTAGTGGCGGCTGATATTATTGATAACATTTAATATAATAAAAAGATACAAAAATCTTTGTATGGAACTGTGCGCTTCGTGGGAAGCTGAAATTTTCTGGAGCAGCATCCTCACTAATTTCAGCTACGAGCCGCCGCTGGCAGGCCGGTGATTTTCTATTTAATTCGCGGGAAGGGGGTCTGCAAAACAATTTCTGCGACGAAGACACATCGATCACGATCGAAAACTCTGGAACGTTCGAAACAATGGAAAAGTAAAGGTATGTCGATTGTGATTGCAGAGTTACCGGAAACTAGTTTCACGAGAAGCATTTCGAATCCGGAAGCTGTGATGCGGAGGCGACGTCAACAAAAACTGGAAAGAAAATTGCAACAATTTCGCAGCAAAGACGGCGGCCCCGACACCGGTGGTACTTTGAAGATTTACGGGGAGGCACTGTGCAAAGATGTTCCTTACAAAACGTTGCTTTTGAGCGTGCGGGACTCTGCTGTGCAGGTTGTTCGCGAGATGCTATCCAAATACGGATTGGAGAAGGTCGATTCGCAGCAGTATTGTCTCGTGCAGGTTAGTCGTTTTTGTTTTCTCTTTCCCAAGTTTCGACGTTCGATCATCAATGCGTTTAACTTGTTTTTATGGTCTACCAACATTGCATAGGTAAACAGCGAAAGCACCAATGGGGGTACGCAACAAGAGTACATTTTGGACGACGACGAATGCCCGTTGGCCATTCTAATGAATCATCCTTCGACGCGCGGTGAGTGTTCCTTTACTATCCGAAAAGCGCGGCGAGGCTGTTTGAAGATGGTTCCGCGAATCTCGGTTCGAATTCGATTCTTTTTCGGTAATCGGTATGCGATATTCCATATTCAATATTGAAACGGCTAATAATCGATTCAAGTGGAATCGGACGAATAATCGGGGAACGTTATCGAGTCGCTAGCATGGTTCGGTTCGTTTCGGACTTGCGTACGGACCAGTGCTCGGTCGATGGGCGAAAGCGCTTGCGTTTTGACCCTTCCTCGTTTGCTCGTTTGCTCGTTTGCTCATGCGAATGAAACGATCAGAGCGGCCACACACTCCGTCCGCGTTGCTCGAAATCTAGTCCGCTCAGCCAACCAGCACAACTACACATCCGATATCTACTATCGTATCAGGAAGAATTGTGACGCCAAGGCCAAAACCAGAGCGAGTGCGAACAGACACGTATCGTTTCGTACTCGATCGTTTTCGTATCGGCGGGTAGTTTTGATTTGGGTTTGTGCATCGCGGTGACGATGCGACGAAATTGGTTTGTTTGTGCGCGATACCATGCGATGTCTGTCGCCGTGAAAGGATATCGCTGCGAACATCGTTTGCTGAATGCTACACGGTGAAACGCGTCACGTTGCGAATCGCTAGGAGCGATGCACTTCGAAATGGGCTGATTCATAAACGTGGAAGTAAATTGTGATACAAGCTGCCCGGATGCGCCAATGCGAATTATTCTTTTTCTGAGTTACTCTGATCGTCATTTCGTAGCCTATCCAACTCCAACGTCAATGGCAACGACAACTACAACGATAACGACAACGACAACGCCTGAACTAGAGCTCAACGAAACGAAGCAATCGAATCGCCGGCATTCCGGGCAGCGAGGACCGAAATGTTAAATATTTGTAAATGTTAAACGTTCGCGAAAAGTCGTAGAAAATAAAGGCGATGCCGTACCGTGCTATGCCATCTTTTTCACCGATTCGACTCAACTTTACCCAGAAGTTCCAAACGTTCGATAAGAACGGATGATAAGAAAATACGAAAGGGATACGTCGCTTTTTATCCACAACTAGCCGAGTACTACTCACACGGGGAACAGACTGAAACTTAAGGGACCAACGTTTTATCTTAACGGAGCTTGCCATTTTTCGTAAAAGGGACCACTAGGCATATTGAGGGACCACAAGTAGTATCGGAGTTTTCTAGGCAACATGATGGATTGGGGAATCAGACGTAAGACGTGTTACTTTCCTTGATATTTGTCCAACCTCGCGATTTGTCGTCCGACTTTTACCTTTGACGACAAAGCAGGCTCGGAATAATTTATATAAGCGATTGCGAATATAAACGCAAAGGTGTCGCCTTCGTAGAAGCTGATCGATTCGATTCGTTTCATCGCATACGTTCAATGTGGATAGTCTAATACCCAATTCGAATAAGTTATTGTATTCGTGTTCGACTTTCGACCGACTGCATGCAATCTTATATGGTTTCCGGTTTCGAATTTGGATTCCGTTTGAATCCGACGTGTTTCGGCGTTTTCGTACCGAGACACGCCGTATCGTTTCACAACTATACATCTATCGATCGAGCTGCACGGTAGAAACGAAAAAATTCTCCCGTATCGACGCATACGAACTATCTAGGTCAGTAATCTGGAACGGACCACGCGACACGCGACGCTCGACGCTCGACACGCAAAACACGACAGACGACAGAAAACAGACAGACAGCCGACGACACGATGTGTACTCTTATATTGAGTTGTGTAATAAATTCCCGCCTTTTTTTGCATTTTATCTTTTTCCCGCAATTTTGTGTTTCGTTAGGTAAAACATATACAGTCAGTGCTATAAGTATTCGTACGCTCTTAAAAGTCGCATAGCTTTGTCAATCTTGGACTATACTACTTGAATTTTTTTTTTTTGAGAAGTTAGAACAATTGGATCACTACATAAAGTGAAAAAATTTTTTCACAAAAATTGCAATTGGTCGAAAGTGCAGAGAAAATACTAAAAGTTGTATTTTGCAACTTTTTTTATGTGGACTTATATTGAAAATTTAGAAAGTACGATTTGTAGATCTGTATGAATTATACATATTCGTTTTTTTACATTTTTTTTTTTAAATCGGTCAACTTTGCAATGAGCTGTAGATGTTCCACTATGATCACATAAGGGCGAAATTCCCTGAGAAGTTCAAAATTCCGCGACTTTCGCCCTTCAGTTTTCATCGTTAAATGTTTGTAGCTCAGTGCAATGAATATGAAATATTCAGAATATGTATAATTGATACAGATGTACAAAACGTACTTTTTAAATTTTTAATATAAGCCCGCATAAAAAAGTTGCAAACAACTGTTAGTACTTTCTCTGCAATTTCGATCAATTGTAATTTTAATCAAACACTTTTTTCTTGTTATATAGCGAACCAATTGTTCTAACTTCTCAAAAAAATTCAAGTAGTATAGTCCAATATTGACAAAGTTATGCGATTTTTAAGAGCCTCCGAATATTAGTGGGAGTCACTGTACATAGGTACATGGACTTATTCGTGTCCCGACAACAATGTGATAATGAAAAATTGCGTACTTTCTCTGTAATTTCGACCAATTGCAATTTTAATCAAATATTTTTCTCACGTTATGTAGTGATCCCATTGTTTTAACGTCTCAAAAAAATTCAAGTAGTATAGTCCAATATTGATAAAGTTATGCGATTTTTAAGAGCGTACGAATACTTATGGCACTGACGGTATATATATATATATATATATATATATATATATATATATATATATGCTTTCGCAAGTCTTTTCCTGGCTCTACAAACATCTGTTTCAATTTTTCGAATTATTTAATTTTAAAAATAAGGAGAGAATAGAACAGAGTGGTTTTTGGTGGTTTACATTTCGAAACGATGCGCGTAGAGTAAGGGGCCCATATCAGTTGTCTATATCAATTATACATATTTTTAAAGCATAATAAACATTAAAAAAGAGATACGAATTTTTTTGCATTAAAATCAGTTAACAGTTATGTTAGGTATTTTAATATCCATTACACTTTTAAAACTAAGTATAATTAATATAGGCACAGTAATTGGTAACCCCACAGTAACTGGGTCGTGTTTGTCGTGTATAAGCAGTTTCGATTTTGTTTCTAGGTTCGATCATGTTTCACGTTCGGAAAAGACCCGCGGACTACGTACCTCGGAAGCGGAAGAAAAAACCTAATGGAAAATGGAACGAAATCGATTACAGGTTAGCGAAGCGAAGGAGAGGTGCACGGTGAAAAGGAGAAAAGGAGGATGAAACGAGTAGTCGAGACAGTGAGCGTGTATAGTTTGTGGATTTTGGTGTTCGTAGGTACGAGGACGAAAGATTGCCGTTCTTGTTGGAACTGAATCCGGATGGCAGCGACGTTTCTCACGGGGCAGGAACTCGGCATCGGTTGCAGCCTAACGTGACGGAGGTGGGTTCGGAAAGACCGGTAGGTCCGCAAGCGGTTCAAGCGCAGACCCTCACTTTGACCGGGCCCACTGTTATGGCGAGGCATTGCGTGATCGCTTTTACCGAAAACATCGTTACTTTGACGCCTTGTTCCAGAGACGCTCACACTTATGTGAACAATCAGAGGATACATCAGACAACGATACTTCAGGTAATCGAATGTGTTTAATTTTCGGGCGTATCGTGTCGTATCGCGTCTTATCGCGTCGTATCCCGATGTGTTGTATAGCGTATCCCACGCCCATTCAACCGTTTCTTTTCCTTCGCAGAACGGCGCGATCGTTAAATTTGGCAGATTGCATACATTTCGGTTCATCGACCCAGCTCCCGAGGAACGAATGAGGCAACGCCATGATTCCGGACGACAGATTGAATACGGTTACGAACGGTAAGCGCATTCGTTTGCCTGGAAACTAGAATAGGTATACAAGTACACTCGTGTTTCCCTTGTTCGTTGTCCGTTGTTTCGCTCTAAGTCGAATGTCCAAGTCGTGTATAAGCTGAGTGAATTGACGCGGGGATTCAAGGTCGTAGCGTTTGAAGGTAAATGAAAAGAAGGGAAAGTGTCTAGACAGAAATCAGAAGTCAGGAGTCAGAAGGTGCAAGTCGGGGACGAGGTTCGAAATACAAAGGTGAGAGTAGCGAAGTTGTCCAACGAACAAACTAGTTTCGTGCAGGAGCCCACGCGCATTAGAACTCGCTCAAGTATTCGTGTCGTTCTCAAGCTTTTGCGTATCACGTTTTCAAGCTTTTTTCTGCATTTTACTTCGTTTTTCTTTCCTTTTTGTTTCGCTTGTTTTTTCTTGCACGCGACTTGCTTCTGTACCGTAGACGATCCCCAGACTTGACCATCCAAGAGACGAACGCGGAAAGATACGGGTCGGTGTCCGGCACTCCTAATGGCGGGCAGATACAAGCGCAAGGCCAACCGAGTCAAGATCAATCTTCGTCGCATTCGTGTAGTCGGAACAAGTCGACGCCCATTTCGGCCACTGCTGCTGTCTGTCTTCCCCGAAGTCCGAATCCTGCTCCGGAATCGACGCACAATTACGAAACCACGTTCGATCTTGACGGAAACGTCGAGACCGCCAGTCTCACTAGCAGCAGGGACGGTAACAGGTAACGCAGTGGTGGTTCCATCTCTCGAAGTCGACGAAACGCCGCGTCGTTGTCAGCGGTATTCTCGTTTGGTTCGTTTGCCGCGTCTGCTCGACATTATCGATATCGTTCGCGATCATGCGAGCGCAATAGAAACGGAAGTATTCGTATTCGTAGACGTTCATGTTGTAGATTGTAGTCGTAGATCGTAGATTGTAGATTCTAGATTGCAGAGTGTAGATTCTAGGGGATATATCGCAAGGACAGCAGATAGGATGTTAGCGATAATTCGAGTATAGGGAAACGCGATCAAACGTTGCGAAATAAGATGGGACAAAAGATTGCCGATACTAGGGTGTCTGATATGTTGACAGACAACTGCAAAACGAGCGACAACCGCGCGGAACGGACCCAATTCTACCAGCGGTTTTGGAGTTTCTCGAGGAAACGGAGGAAACGTTCTTCCATGCAGTGATTACGGACGTGGAACCGTCGGCGCCTCAGTTCAAACTGGCTCCAACGTATACGCTTTACCTGGCTGCGAGGTATCGCGCGAGCACGCATTATAGACCGGAGTTGCAGCCGACGGAGAGAGCGCACAGGCTAACGGTGATGCTGGGGAACGTGGCCGGTACGATACATCGAGTAATCCAGGTAACGATCAGCTGTTAAGCATAGCATAGACGTAAACATTCGATAGAGACGATAGTGAGATTGTTGAGTGTCGACAGGAACGGTACATGGACGCGTCGTCGTTGGCCCTGTGGCTGGCAAACGGCTCGGAGCTGTTGCACATGCTGAAGAACGATCGTCACGTCGGTGCGTTCTCGACGAGAGCGCAAGATATTTTGACGGAAGCGGTTCACGAAGCGTTCGCGTCGTTGGTGCGATGCATTTCTCTCGAACTCGCCCCGGCCATGTCGCAGTTTATGGCTGACGCCGACGAACCCGCCAAAGAAGCCGGAGTTTTGCAGATATTCTCGAGCACGATGGCCCTGTTGAGACGGTGCAGAGTGAACGCTGCCCTGACCATTCAATTGTTCAGTCATTTGTTCCACACGATCAACGCAACCGCGTTCAACGCTCTGGTCTCGAACGCGAACTTGTGCGTAAGATGGTTCGGTCGCCGACTCAAAGCGAGATTGAACGCTCTCGAGACTTGGGCCGAGAGGCAGGGCCTCGAGCTTGCGAGTCAGTGTCACTTGGCGACGATCATGCAAGCGACTCATCTTCTCCAAGCGCCGAAATATAACGCGGAGGAGCTCGCTACCTTGAGCTCGACCTGCTTTAAGCTAAATTCTCTGCAAGTCAGGGCGTTGTTGCAAAAATATCAGCCAGCCGCGGACGAGCCGAGGCTTCCGGCAGAGTTGATCGAAAACGTAGTCAGAGTAAGTCGATTGTATGTGCGGTCGTCTCGATCGCGCGCCAGCCATTTCGATTGGTCGTTCGTTCGCGTTCTGTCGCAACAGCGGGTCCCGTTTTCTCAGTTTTCCTCGTTTTCCTGATTTTTCGTCACATTCGCTCGTTTAATTTGTAGCGATTGGCCCGCGATCGATCGCGTTGCATTGACCCGCGGTGCGTCTCGTCTCGATTGGTCTCGTTCCGTTACGCCAAGTTCGAATTTCAGGTGACCGAAGGCGTAGCCGACACGCTCGCGCGCGCCGATGGCAGAGAGATCAGGCTAGAGGAGGAACCTACGCTAGGGTTGGCCCTTCTTCTGCCCGAGGATGGATACAGTTGCGAGGTGATTCGAGGTGTACCGCCAGGGCTTGCCGAGTTTTTGGCGCCCTTACAACGGGACGGTTTGTGCCGGATGGCGGCTCAGCCTACCAGTAGCGGATATTGGACCATATACATGATCGATCACTACAACAACGTGAGTCGAGAAGTTTGCTTGCTGTTCAATTTATCGATTATTCGGCGACACTGAAAAGAATGATTCATCTAAACGAGATAATGTTCCGCTCAGTTTCGCAGTCCAAGCGCAATGAGCAACCGATCGGGCGGCTATGCCTGCAACGCGGGCTCCGCTCCGATTCAACCAGAGATTCATGTGATCAAGTTGCACAAATCCACCAACGGAATGGGCTTGAGCATCGTCGCGGCGAAGGTATATTAAAATACGATAGCGCGATAATATCTACAGCATTTTTTAACTATAACTACCGTATTTTACATATTTTATAGGGTGCCGGTCAAGACAGACTCGGAATATACATAAAGAGCGTTGTTGCAGGTGGTGCGGCCGATGCTGTGAGTTTCAAAATTCCTTATATTAAGAAAATCTATATCCTTATACGCGAAAAGATACCTCGTGGAGTTGGAGATATCGAGTTGTTTCTTCATGATGTTGACGCGAAAGCGGTCTGGCATTTCTTTTCCATTTCACGACCATGACTACATTTCTCCAATTCGTTACTTTTCTCATCCGCTAATTCTCTTTTCTTCTATTTTGTTTTCGGCGTTTCACCGACGTTTGCACAGGACGGTAGGTTAACGGCTGGCGATCAGTTGTTAAAGGTTGACGGCCAGAGCTTGGTCGGAATCACTCAAGAAAAGTGAGTAGACTTTGTTCCGAACGACTAGTAGAACCAATCGTTTTTGCCGGAATTATCAGCTACCTATCTTTCTGTCAGAGCTGCCGAATACTTGGTGCGCACCGGCCCAATAGTAACCCTCGAAGTTGCCAAGCAAGGTGCCATATACCATGGACTGGCCACACTATTGTCGCAGCCCTCACCCGTTATGACCAGAGGTACGAATCCGCCTTTCTCGATCATTTATTCAGTCTCTCCTTTTCTCTTTGTCTTTGTTTTTTAGTCTTTTATTCATATTCCTCTCTCGCGCCCTTCTACATGCTTTTCTGGTCGGTCAAAGGTTTCTCGCGGCAGTATCTTCCTACGGTTACTTGCAATTCCCACAACCTCGAACTTCCTCGTTTTGCTTTCTCCGGGCATCCTCGTTTGCATCAGCTGTCTCGGTCTGGCTCGCGGGACCTCGAGAACTCGAACATTCGAGTACTCGAAAACACGAGAGTTACAGATACGATCGCTTCACTAACGCTTTACTAACTGATTGTTCCCAAGCAGTGCACAAGATCCGACCCAGGTCAGAACATTTGGGATCATCGGAGGTTCAGGAAGCGAACGAGCTGCAGTCCACGTCGCATTCGATGGGTAATTTGTTGAGCGTGCCAAGACACCCTGTCGATTCGGGGACACGTGAAATGCCAAGACCAGGTGCGATTCTCTCCCCGCGTTTCGAGGTCGAAGTAGGCGAGCTCGATCCGCGTTCGCGCGTTCCTCCACACGGCGATATCTCGGCTCGGATAGTCGACGCGATATCGATCGAATGTTCGGTACGGGGAGAAGGAAAAGATTCGGTAGCCGGTACGGTATCGCGGCCGACTCGAATCGCCGATGCGACTCCATCTTGGCCGATGCGAGCTGATCCCGTCCTCCGGGTGGACAATTCGCGCAGTCTAATCGATTCGAACGTTTCCTGTGGCGAACGTGTACACTCTGATAACCGCGTACCGACTTCTGCGGACGTAACTTTGTCGATTCAAGATTCAAATAGATTTTCGGTTGGTGAAAGCACGTTCAGCGAAACTTTTTCTCTCGATTCCATACCCTATATCGATCAGAAGGTCGAACCTTTGTCCGATGAACCGCTCGAATTGGATCAATTGGATCGACTCGTCCAACTTGATGAATTGGATGAATTGGACGAATTCGACGAACTGGATGAACACCATGTTGGTTGCGAAACCAGCTGTAATCAGGCGATTGGTGTTGGTGGTGGTGGTGGTGGTGGTAATAGAGGTGGCGTCGATGGTAACGACGATAATTGTGTTGCGATAATTCCAACGAGCGGTATTTTGCGAGTCTGTTCCGTCGAGTCATTGAGTCGAGCTCAGTTCACCGTCGAAGATCATGTCGAAGCTAATGGCGCGATCACATTGACTTGTCAAAGAACGAACAAACAACCCCGTGAACTAGAGAACGCGGTACAGGGAAATAAAGGGGACTCTCCAAAGGGACTCTCGAGGGAACGTGAAACGAAGACGGGGATGCAAGCTTCCGTGGTTCCCAAGATGTTTACAACGATCCCAGAATTGAATCTGGATTTGTCTGGCTTGGACAGCGACAATTCGAGCGATGTATCGAACTACGACAAGCGTTGGCAATCACCGGAGGATGTACGTCTTGGATATGGCAGGGTCGCAGCTTTGGCTAGACATTTTTCGAAACTTGGTAACGCCGGATTGGTTGAAACGGTTGGCGGAAGGTTGACCGGAGCTCGCAGAAAATTCGCCTCCGAACCAAATTTCGTTTCGCCCGAAGTCTACGAAATACGTTCGAAACACCGATTCCCCGTGGTCGACAAAGAATATTTGTCCGAACTGAATTTGAGACGAAGAACGGACGAGTGTGCAGCGAGCGACGAGGCGAATTGCAGTTTGCGTTACCATTCGTGGGGCTTGCCCGTCGCAGGAAAACGCTTTACGAGCGCGTACGAGCTTTCGACGACGCACATGGAACACGGTGAACCTACGGAATACACGGAATCGATAACTCCCCCTCTTCGTCGAAATCGGAGACAAGCCGATAAAAGAGATAAGTTGTCGTTGTCCGAACAACGACGAGTAATAGAGCAACTCGAGAGAATGTCTAATCTCGACGACGCGACTGGCTTGGTTGGTCCGTTGAATGGAAATGAATTTGCATCTTCGACTGATAAAATCGACGAGTACCATCTCGTTCAAAAGGACGCCGTGAAAATCGACTCGGTCGAGTCTCGATTGTCCAAGCGATTGTCTAGGTCCTATCCGACATTGGAGAAATCGATTTTCATGACAAAGAGAAGAAACAAATTGGAAAAACGTTCGCGTTCCAACGACTACGACGACGACGACAACGACGATGACGACGACGACAAGGACAAAAATGAACGAAGCAAATGGATCAATAAAGCTCTGTTATGTACTGCCGATGAGATCGGAAGACGTACACCAGAAATAAAAAATGTTTGTTCGGCTGAATCCTACCAGGCTGAGAAAGAATCGAACAGCGACGACAACAAATCCGATGAGGCGTTGTCGGTGAGCCACGAAACAGAGGCAAACGAGTCCATCGCGTATCGACGGACATTTTGCAGTTCGCTAGGTCGATTTTCTGTGCAAGTCGATTCTCTTTTACGTAAGCAATCGACGCCCTATGTCCGCGTTTCTTTCAGTTTACATGCCTGCCGAGATTGAAAACGATCGTTGTACACGGCACGCTTGTTGATATTCACCTAGAAACATTTGAAGCCAGTGTCGGCGAGCTTTCTACGCCAACCCACCAATTTTCAGCACGCATGCCGAGATTTTTCCGTTGACCGGTTACAAGCTGTCTGCGTGGCGCTCAATTTATTTTTGCTCGTGATCGTGATTCTGTACAAAATCGATATTTGTACTATATAGAACGACCCAGTAAACAATTTACTATGAATTTGCCACCAAAATTTGTCTACAAATTCCGATCCATCTGTTTCCGCATTAGGCTCGGTATTTGAGTGTAAAGTTTGCAGCCAAAATTCCATACCAAATCAAGACCAAATTGAAGCCAAACGTTGACTTCGTTATAGAGGGCAGGTCGGTCGCACTAAGAGCGAACCTAACCTTGGAGAGATGCTAGGAGAGAAAACGGAATTAAAATATTGAAAATATATAAAACTTAAAATTATACAGTTTAGAAGTTTAAATAAAATTCTATTTTTCCTCCTGCAGCAAGGTTTACTCCGATTTTTTCCAATATGTGCTCGTAGAGCAAGGACTTAGTACGGTCGACCTGCCGCCTATAACGAAGCCAAGGTTTGGCCTCAATTTGGCTAGAAATTTGTCGTCAAGCTTTGGTGACAAACTCGTACAAAACAGGAAACAAATTCTGCTCCAAGCAGGATGTGGTACCAAATGGACTTTTGCTCGTAAAGTGTGATACAAAATTTGCTCTAAAGATCGTTTGGCTAACTGAGGACATAGACGACAGCTCGAACGCAAAATACTAGACGTAGCTGTTATCTCTTAGATGTTGTCGCATGCATACATTTTGAACATTCGACCGTTGCTTTTGATGTACACCGTAGCGGTCTAATAATTGTTTTATATTGTTATTTCGTCGAGAATTTGCGCTTCCAAGATTCGAGACTCATCGAACAAATTGAACATATTTCACGGATCGGCTATTGCTTGCTATACGTGTACATTTATACCACGTTGCATTAAGTCTTTGCCTTTGCTTTCGCTTTTGCTTTCGCCTTTATTTTACCTTTTCTTTTCTTTTCCATTTTCGTACATTCGATTAGGCGCACGAGTAAACGTGGTTTTGTGCGCGTCAAGCGCTGTCGATTTGCATGCGTGTTCGTGATTGTTCCCGACGTTTTACTCATTGTACGAACCAGCTCGATAAACCATCGAAAAACGTGTTTTGCATCTTGTGCTTACCGCAGGACCTCGTCGCATGAGTGAACGAGATTTACCGTCACGGCTTGGACGCGACGCCGCTGCTCCTCAGCAGCAAATGCATACCAGCAAATCCGTACCAGCGTTGCACAGTAAGTAATATTCACGGTACTTTAACCTTGTCGAGTCGCGCTTTTCTTCACTTTCTTACAGTTCCTGTGTCTGTGTTCGTTTCGACGAGACCCGCTTTCGCTTCATACCGCGTTTTCACCGCATCTGCATTCATATTCGCATTCACATTCGCACTAGCGCTGCCACTCGTATACGTATTTCAGATATGGTCGATAACAGAGTCTCGTTAATTGTACGATTCGTTGCGTTCTACCGTGTAACAATTACCAGTTTCGCGTGTTACTTCGAATAATAAGAATCTCCTGTGTAATACCGATACATTGTGCGCAGACGTTGGCACCGAAGGAAAGCAACAACACGAGGTATTCAATCCCGGCTACAGTAGAGCATCGTCCAGCAACAGCGTTACACCACCGGTTGCGCAACCTCCCTCGATGATGGCGATTAATGGTTCGACATCGCTGCGTTCTCGGTGAGTATTACTTTCAACCGTTGTTCCATCGTCGATGAACCATGTATGTATAACGGTATCTTGTGCGTTCTTTGAAATAGTTCAAGCCACAACTTGCACGATCCGATACGAATCGGAACATTGCCGCCGAGCGGACTCGTGAGCAGGCAACAGTCGTCGCCAAATCTGAATCCCTGTCAAACTACCGGGAACAACGGCAACTCGAATGCCATCGGAGTAGCAGCATCTGCTACGCTTCAAAGCAACGAAGCCGAAAGATTCTATCAAAATTTGAGCGTTTATAGAAATCATGATCCATCGTCGAAACAGCGATGCAGTCCATCACAAGTATTGGATGAAAGGTAACTTGTAATGTGGTTAATAATCTCTTGGCTCTTGTACGGCTGTACGTGATTACGAGTACACCCGATTTCATTTATCCATCCAATTTCTTGTCGTTTTCATTTTCAGAAATACTCTACAGTTGCAAAAGAGCTCGAGAGGTTCTCAGAGTTCCCTGAATCGTCCGAATACCTTTGAGACGGGTCAGCCCAGAGACAGACCGATATCGGCTTACGCATCTCAAGCTCAGCAGCAATCGTATCTCGGTACGCAATCGCAGCAACAAGCAGCGGGCCCACCGCCGAGGTCGCAATCCTCTCGGGATATCATACGACAAGAAGCGAAACTCCAGGAAATGCAAGAGGAAGTGAGAAGACGGGAGTTACGCGGTGGCGTGTCGGTCTCGGCCTCGTCAACGGTTCCGGCATCAGTGTCGGTATCGGTACCGATATCGTCTCCATCTTCGATATCGACGTCGACGTCTGCACCGACTCCTGTACCGGTTCCTGCGCCTGTTCCGGTGCCACTACCGGCACCGGTACCGGTACCAGGCACAATCGCTCAGTACCGACCTGCCGCCTACAACGTCAAATCCACCGTGACCGCTCAAGCGACCAACATGACGACGAGACCGATCAAATCGATCGGTTCCTCGCCGAATTTAGGAACGAATCCGTCGGTTGGAATGGCCCCGGCAATTATGTCACCGACAGCCGGGCATGCCGCCAGGCAAAACGCCGGTTCGATTTACGGTTACATGGACTCACAATACGGACAGTACGTCGCTCAATACGGAAAGTCTCCGCCCGCGCATCAGCACCCGCACCAACATCCGTATCAGCATCAGCATCAGCTTCAACATCAGCATCAACATCAGCACCAACATCAGTTTCAGCATCCGCATCAGCATCAGCTTCAATCGCAGCATCAGCACCAACACCAACACCAGCATCAACATCAAGGCACGCAGCAAACGAATATGGGTCACGTTCAGTATGGCACACCACCGTTTCGAGGGAAAACCGATTCGATCCGTCTACAAGCGAACGGTGGAATGCTGTCGTTTGACTATGGAAAAGATGCGTCGAATAATCAAGAAACGAGCAGAGCTTACGCAGATCAGAATCGACATTTTATGGTCGGATCACAGTATTATTTAAATGACAGCTCCGATTTACGAAACGATCAGTATTCCGGTGATAACGATATGCACAGATCGCAGACCGTGCCGGAAGGAAACAATTCCGTCCAAACCAACGAGGTTGTTCCGATACGACCTGCTCTTCCGGAAGAAGGTTTCGGAGAGAGCCCGCCACCGCCGCCGCCAAACGCATCCACGCATCCACTTTACAACAAACAGTCGGATTCGAGGTAGGATGCTCTATCATCGATCGCTATACTCGATAAAATTATTTGGGAATTTACCGGCGCGTGAACCTCACCGATTTTTCATATTTTTCCGACAGGTACACAGCAAGTATGCAAGATCCGCCTCGAGGAGGGTACTATCCTGCCAATGGAACTGCAGGCACTATGCTACAACCGCGACAGTACCAGTACAGCGCCACTAATCCTTGGCAACGGGAAGAGAGAGAGAAGGTACGGTGCAGTGGTAGAAACCGATTCAATTCGGTCGATTTAACCTTTTAAATTATCAGTGGCAATGGTATTGTAACAATAATGTTGTCTGTCACGTTGCAGTAACGGTAATGTTTTATGTACATAGAGTAATCGTAGCAGGGATGAACATTATAAAAGATGAAAGAAACTGTAACGGTAATAGTAATGGTAATGGTAGTGGTAATGGCAATGGCAATGGTAGTGATAGTGATAGTGATAATGGTGATGGGCAATGGCAATGGCAGCAATATAGGTAGAGGAAGTAATTAGTTCTGGTAATAGCATCATAATTGAGAAAATAACGGGAATAGCGAGAAAACCGAGAACATAGAAATCTAGCTGATACATCGGGGCAAATGTTATCATTGTACTGTACATTGTTTAGGAACAAGCGCGGAGAAGAGAAGCTGCGAGACAATGGCGTGACCAGCAAATAGCAGAGTTGAGCGCATTACCTCACAGAACTTCCCAACAGGAGGAACAACTTCGAGCTCTTCAATTGGAAAGAGACTTTCAGAAAAGAGCCGAGGAAGCTGCTAATCAGCAAGACGATGACGAAGAAAGCAACGATCTGGATGCCGAGAGTATACAGAGGGTTCAAGGTTTGCTTCGTGCGGCCAACATTCAAGACCGAAACAACCTGCAGGAACAACAAAGTCCTAATTCGTCTAAGGCGAACGTTCCCGTTCAGCCTGTTCGCGGGAATCACGGACTCCAACCCTTGGGAACGCCGATGCATCCTACGACCGCTATTTCCCCGCATCCCGCCGTGGCGCAGCAACCTTCTCAAAGCATTTCAGGCATTTCTTCGCAGATGTCGCTGCAGGAGAATTCCGTCTTGCAATTTCCACAAAATCATCAACGCGAACAGACCAATCAATCGCAAAGTCATCTCGCACAGATGTCGATGTCTTCGTTGATTCACATGGCAGCTACTCACAAAACCAGTTCTCTCGCCGAAGACCGGGAAACGCAACGTAGACAGGATGAACTTAAACGAAAGCAAGTCGAGTTCGACGAAACTCTGAAAAAGAAGGAAGAAGATGCTAAACAGCAACAGCATCTTCAACAAATGCATCATCATCACCATCAACAACAACAGCAGCAGCAGCAACAGCAGCAGCAACACTCGCAGTCCCAACACAAAACCCAACAACAACCGTTGCATCCAAGTATATTGCGATTAGAGAATTTGGTTATCAACGGACCGAACGTATCGTGTAAGTAAATCTTGTTACGTAATCGGAAATTCAAAGAAATGCGAGAGCAGTTGGTTCATCCATGTCCTTGTTCTTTAGCTAACCAAAATGGAAACAATGAAGCACCTTTGCCACCGGAACGAGGATCCAGTTACGCGATAATGTCGCAACAAGGTACTCTAAGATCGAACAACGTGAACGCGACGTCTATGATATCGTTGGCAACTCATATGCAACAGCCAACGTCCATTAAACGAGTATCGTTTCACGACTCGAACGCAAACATGGAAACATCGATGCAGCGAAACGTTTCGACTGGAAATGTAATCGGTGCTGCTGCATCGGCGACCATGGACATCATCGTGGAAGACCCAAATGTAAGATCCCCAATCTGCTATACCGTTGCGGTTTGTCGGTGGGTACCCGTACCCTGCGGTTTCAACCGATCCGTGTACTTTTTTTTCTTTTGCAGAACTTTCTCAACGATGCAGAAAATTTATTGGCGTCTCCGAAGACTTGCGAGGGATCTGGTGTTCCGCTTCCCGGCGGTACACCCGGTGTCATAGGCGCACAGGAAGTTTACAAGTAACATTACGATTTTCCCGTTGTGCTGCTTTCGCTTACAATTGGAAGCGCTTGCTCGAATTCTTTGCGACCGCCAGTTGTTATCATTGATTCGGCTCTTTTTAGGGATCCGAGGCAAAGGCGATTGGCGGAGAAACAAAAACAACAGCAGAATTCCCAAGTCGGGCCTGTACCTGAAAAACTCAGTTTTAAGGAAAAGATGAAAATGTTTGCGATGGAGACCGGAGAAGATGGAACTCCACGGGACAAAGTAAAAATATCGCGCGCTCAACGCGAAATCGATAACATAGGAAATTCTACTACTATGAACAGCAACAATACCTGCAGCAATAGCAATGGTAACAATAACAACGGCAGCGGTAATCCTACTATCGTCAACAACAATAGAAATTAAAATGAATAATATAACTTTGTTAGTTATGTTAGCTAACATGGAAAATCGAATTCTCTTAGACAGTGTTTCCCACAGTCTCGACATTTGTGTACCCCTTCTATGATTTTCGTAACACCGAGCCTCCCCCCCTCGGTAAGGAAAACCGTTATAACACTTTAAGTAGCAGGCGTGTACTGTCCGTTGTACTAGTCAACAGTAGACTCCCGCTGCTTGGCTGCTTTGCACCAGACACAGCGCGAACCCCGTCCAAACTTTTCTCGTACCTCCACCGGTACCCCTACCACATTTTGGGAAACACCAGTCTAAAAGAACGCTGACAATGTTGTCGTAACGGGCAACGTTTTCGATGGTTTCCTATTTCGATCGTGTTGCTCGATATGTACCTAATTGCAACAAGTTCCGACCAATAATGCGAATGAGACTAAACAACGATAGAATTACTTAAATTAGGGATATTTGCACAGCCTTAATCGCCATTCTCCTATTTATCAGTGATCCATGCCATGCACGCTCGATTCGTTGATATATTTTTCCAACTAGATTCTCCTCCCCACTTCTTCCTCTGCTCTTATAGTAACTCTCCTCCCCCTCCCCATCTCTCTCTATTTCTTTCTCTTTCTCTTTCACCTGCCCGCCTATTCCTCTATGTTCGGTCCAATATTTACGCTAGGCGCCATAGGCCACAATCAACGAATAAAATTGTGCGTTAGATACCGTTCCGAAATTTGACGCTCGGAACTTACACGTATACTGTGTCTTGGCAGCATATCATGAAAAAGAGAGTCTATTTTACGAATGTACATAAATAGTATTAATTTAATTTTTAATAGTTCTTGTTGTTCGCTATGTTGCTTCGTATTTATATTTGATACCGTATTTAGTAGGACAGTACGTGTTTGTTGTCGTTACGCGTGCGTATGTTTTCGTTAACGAGTCTCGAAGCATTTAAAGCTTTAACGCGCGATAGAACGTTCTTAAATACACTCGTCGAATACTCGAGCAGTCTCGAACCTCGACAGCTTTAATGTAGCAAAAATTACGCGTAGTCCTGATACATCGATAGTTGGATCTTAATCAATTGTCGTATCGTTTCGTTTGATTCGATGCTGTCGATGGTCGTGCGCCATTCCATTCGATTCCATACGATTCCATTCCACTCCATTCCGTGCCTTTCTATACGAACGCTAACCAAACAGGTCAAACAATTTTGTTCCGCTCGAATATTACATATGCGATCAAAGAAAACGTTCAACTGTAAAACCGACCTCGGTATCGTTACTCGTTAAATTGTTTTTTGCCAATGGGACGAGTATTCAAAGGGTTCACCGTGCCCTTGACAGATTCGCCGCGCGAAACGCAAAGTGTATATGTAGAAAGCGAATAATTATTCCTTGTTGTGTATAGCAAGCGTACAATACATCTGCACTATATTTTTTGCTAATGCGTATGTCCACGTTTGGCCGAAGCAAAATCAATTTATCGACGAAACGTGTAATCTGCAACTGTAAATCCTGTTCGCAAGTATCATAGCAATTTATTCTATACATATTATTAAGATAATGCGTCTACAGATCATATATTTTTTGATTATTATAAGCGATATAGGATGAGAATAAGATACACGAAAACAAAAAACGATTACATGTAGTTCGAAAACGAATGCGAGATGCGCTAGATGAAATTAAAGTTTTGCGCCAGACGTGAAATATATTAATACAGTGATGTCCGGGCATATGGCCATCGACCGCGATGGCATTTGCCATATATCCGGACAATCAACTTTCCAAGAATTTGTTCGGTCGATGTCGATAGGAACGAGAAGTGGGCCGCGCGAGAAAGAGACCATAATAAGTCTGCTCGTGTCGAAGCTAGTCTCGAACGAACGCTTCCAACAATTGAGGGAGGGGGAACATAAGTCATGGCCATATATCCGGACATCACTGTACTGGGTACGCGTATGGACCAAGTTTTAGCGAAATTTTGTTGATAAATTGATAATATAACTTGTTCGTTCGATTTAGGAGACAAGTAATGCTAGAGTAGCCAATAATGAGATAAGAAAGTCTGTGGAATATCTGACGAACGAATAAATTTCATTTGTCTAGTAACGTATTAGTGAACATTTTCAAGATCGTCGCAAATATTCGTAAAAGACCAGTAAGTAAACCAGCTATATGAGGAACCTATATCAGTGGCGGCTCGTAGCTAAATTTAGTGGGGGTGATGCTCCAGAAAATTTCAGCTTCCTATGTGCGCATGCGCACAACAGCCAAACACCACGCCGCCGCTGGAACTGTGAAGCGCACAGAATCCATGCAAAAATTTTTGTATTTTTTTCATTATATTTGTTATCGATAATATCAAGTGGAAATAGGGGGTGCTGCAGTTCCACAGTGCCTATACGCGAGCCGGCACTGATCAGAATCATAATCAAAACTAGAACTAACAACAGAAACGGAACACAGGAAAATTTTGGACACGATAAATCGATGCCGCGATCGCGCTGATCGCCATTCGTTCCAGGCCGTGTCGTAACAGCCAATCGAATCGCGTCCCGAGGTATACAGTGCTGGCTGGAAGAGGTCGTCGCTAATGGTAGAGCGCAGATGCGTGAGCGTGTTACAGTTTCGCCGACATTGACTGGAAATTTGCCGAGGGAGGCGGCATCGTCGCGTCTGCCGGATCGTAAAAATTTCTTAGCAGTCGGCTCTTCAGATAGGATCGACTCCCTCGATTCAAATTTAGTCGAGTCGCAGCAGTTGAGTCGGTCGATTCGCGTCCGATTCATCACGGTTTTCTTCGAATTTCTACTTATCACGGTGCTGTATCTTGGTACGGAATCATTTCGGACGTTGATTCGTCGCGTTAAATATCCCTGTATCGATTCGTTTGAGAAATAGTTTCCAAAGAATTTGATTCTCGAGAAACAGGAGATCGGCTGAACCGCGTCTGTCGACGCAACGCCCGGTCTGGGTTAGGTCCGAGTTAGCTGTCTGGCAAAGAAATAGTATCAAAAAGATCGCGAATAGGTCGAATACCACGAAAAATCTCGACGAGATATTTTTTTTTAATTCAACACCAAGACATCGGTCAAACGGACGAAATCGTATACGTTCGCGCAAAGTGAGCAAAGAATCGAATAAAAGGGCAAACGTGCGATTTCCATCACCATTATCGTTTCACCATAAGACAGGAGGTAAGTGGATTTCTATTTCTTATTCGAGTCGCCGTACGGCGTACGGTATGTGAACGGTGTTTTTCTTCTTTTTTCTTTTCCTTGACTTTTTATTCAGTGGCATATCGTTGAACGAACTATTTTGCTGTAAAACTCGTCTCGGATCGAATATTTTTCGAGAATACCCGTCCGAGAGAAAACCATGCTCGAATTAATTTCGATACCGAGTTCCGTGAATGAGCAAGGAACGTGTGCATGTATATCGGACGCGTGGACGATGGGCTAGTTAAATGAACTAGCGAGTTCTGGCTTCGTTTGCGCAAAATCGCTTTGCTGCGAATCTTCGGGTGTTACAAGGTCTGTTTACGTAGCAGCTGGATACTCGTTTGAATTCGAGTAATTTCGACTCGCAATCTACGGCTTGCGGTTTAGGGGTTACGATTTACAGTCGCTATCGATGCACGTTCGCATAGTTCATGACGGTCGTTTTATGAATTTGCGCGTTCGTACAAACACATACGAGAGGTCCCAACTGGATCGCAGCAATTGCTATTGGCAATTTAGCACGTGTCGTCGCATTGTACCAATCCGCAAGCTGTGGACAAGATCGGCGAGGTCCCGATTTCATGCACGAGTGTGGATGAAAAATGCGAGTCCAACGAGACGTACGGTGTTACAATAATTACAATAATTTTAGATTGTACAGACTTGTCGATTGTTCTCGGTCGAATCCATACATGTCATCGTTGGACATATAGTTTCCGTTTAAAAATCGATACACTCGAGTGCGCATCGAGTTGCGTAGTTTCTTCCTGGAAGAACGATACGGTTCTCGTAAACGTTTAGGGCACGCGTTAGATTTTTGAAAAGAATTGATGCTAACCGTGTTTTTTCAAAGTATTTGCTCGAAGTGTCCTGCTATTCTCTATAAATATATTTTATCAATTGTGTTTTTCACACACACACACACAAACATAACCCCCGGTGGGGGCAGGAATTCCCGCCACTCGTTATTATCGGATTATTATCGTCCGAATTAATATTAGGTAAGCGATCGTAGATAATTATTTTCAAAGATCGTAATCAGCTGTCTGGATGGAAATGATTCGTAAGGAAAATATTGGAAAAAGTATTGCATGGCATATGCAAAATCGAAGAAGGACACGCGCAAGTTGCCCTTGCGCAGTGTGTGCGCGTTCAGCGAATCGTTGGAAAGATTCGCGAGAAACGCAAACAAAGTTACGCCGATACAAAGGATCAGTCTAACAATAAGAAAGAAAATACCGTTCGATTGTCATCGCGAAAAGGATTCCCGTGTCGAGAAACGCGACTATTCTTGCGTTATTCTTGCTCTGGACGTCTAGACGCGTAAGAGATAGACGCGAGGAATGACGTTGGAAGATTTGTTTGGCATGCACTAATATTCACGCGGCGCGGCCGTCGAGCCTATAGAATTCGACCGAATGAAATATCGAAACGTTTGGTCGGGTCTTTATCAATGATTTTCGCGTTGCCAAAATAGAAATGTATTTTAAGGGAAACCGAGCATTTTCCAGGTTGTAGCGGGACTTTGGCACCGAACCAAATATTGTCGTCAGCTAAACCTTACCGTCGAGTTGCCGACTAGACGGAAAACCTGCCTCACGAGAATCGATTAACGCGTTGAAATAAATAGCCGTTGCGATTCAAGCACGGCCAGATTTATTTTGCAAAATGAAATTCCCTGGAACGCGTTACACACACAGCTTTGCGGAGCGTAGATCGACGTAGAACGTGTTCGCTGGACAACTCTATGGCGGCAAACTTGTGAAACGATCGGTGTCGATCGGGATTCTCGTTCGGGTAGGCAGGGACCCCATTACTGTGGGGGTACCAATTACCGAGGCTATATTAACCCTTTGAAGCTATTTGTGCGATTTATTCGTACAACATTGAAATGTTCAGTAATGTATAAAGCGCAAACAATTTTACTGTAAAAAATATTTTGAACAATGATACAGCAATTTTTAGTGACGCCTTACAGTCGCTATTCGCGTGCTAAGCGTTGATTATATTTATTTTTAAAGCATAATGAATACTAAAAAAGAGATACATAACATATATGTATTAGGTGACTTCAAGGGGAAAAATCTAATATCTCTTTTGTAATATTGAGTATGCTTTAAAAAATAAGTATAATTAGTATGGGCGCGGTAATTGGTACTCCCACGGTATTGGGTCTCTTATACTTCGTAACGTTTTCTTATAAAGTCGAATTTAAAAAGTTTTTGTAGAAACGTGTCATCGAGACAAGGAATTTGACGAGCTACCATCGGCGTTCTGTCAGCGCAGCGTAATCCTGCAAAAAATCGATTCCTCGAAAAATAGTATGTATATTGTGCAAGAAGTCGTAACGCTATTAAGTAGGCGTTGTGCAATCTTCGATACGATTTCGCGTTTGGTACGTTCCGTAGTCCTGATTTATCGTTGAATCGTGAAATCAAATTATTTCTTCGTAGATAAACGCAACGACGCAATTGATTCGCGTCGTCTTAACCTTCGAAGCGTAAAACAAAAAAACTTCCGCTCGACTCCAACGTTCGGTACGAAAGGGGGAAGCTGAGAACCTGAAAGAATACGGAAGTGCATAGAAGACGCGTATTACATTCGTCGCGACACACAAACAAAATGTGAAATGTCATGAAAAAATATTACGCACAGTTAGTGTAGATAAAGTCGAAAGAAAGAGAAGGAATCGCTCGAAATTTCTAACGCACGAACTCTGCCAATGTTACATCCAGTGGCGGCTCAATTCAAGTGGAGACCCCAAGCGGTGAAAATTTTGGGGCCCTCAAACTCGAGTTAGAAATAGTAGTTGCAAGAAAACTCTCATGAACTTATTAACATTAAACTTACCACGGTGAAAACGACCGGTTTTCTATTTCAACAACTATTGAAATTATAAAAATTTTTTCATAGGAAATTACTCAATTGACTACTTTATTTAACAGTAGGTTTACAGGACCGGGTCAAAATGACGGATTCTATTATTTTTAAGTTACGATTATTAAGATTGTAATTATTAAACTGCGGGTGTTTGTGCAAACATATGTTTATATATAAAACTGATAAAGCAATGTGACTTAAACAGAAATATTTTTTGCGATTAGAGGATTCTAAAAATAGATTGTTGCATATGTTTTTCAAAGAGAAATATCTAAAACATATTATTTTCCATGTATATGCATATCTCATGCTCGTATGAATCATTTATCTTATTAAATTTATTTAATCTATTAATAAGCACTCGTATCATAACCGAATAGCGTCGATAATAATGATACGCCGATATAAAAAATCGAAATTGCCGAAATCTTTCTAAAGGCAGCACTTCGTATAGAGGCATATCGCAAGGTACTAAGAAATACTCCTCTGCCACCAGAACTAATTTTGACCAGATGGGGCACATGGATTGACGCAGCATTGTTCTATGCCCAATATTTGGAGAAAATTAAAGTTAGTTTTTTTTTTAAGTACTCATAAATGGTAAAGTAAACTTGTACAGATTTGAATAAAGATACATTAACATTTATTCCAACCCAAGGAGAGCGCCAACAGACTGAAATCTTGCAAAATTTTATATTTATAAATGCTCATTTAAACAACTTGCCGGTCACGATTAAAAAATTAGAATCTATAGGTTTATCATTAAATGAATCAATAGGAATATATATGAGCTATATAAATCAATTACAAAATATCCACGGTGATTGTGGGGAAAAGATTCAAAACAAAATAAGTGCTACCTTAGAAAAAAATGCAGGACTCAAAGAGTTAAGAAAAATTGTACAAATTTAATGTGGGGAATTTGTACAAGATCCAATATGTACGCCACAACACAGTATAAGTAAATTTTGATCGACAAACCCCATCAAATTTATAAAAAATGATTGTAATTTATTGTAATTCGAATTACGATACTCCAGTATAACTGTGAAATGTCTGTTAATACTCAATATTGTACCTAACATTTAATGTAATATATAATTAATATCGGAAAAATGTGCATATGTTTCGAGCATATTTGCATATTTTTCGTGCATAAATATCATATGCATTTTGCATATTTATCGTGCATAAACTTCCACATTGTAGTAATAATGCATCCATGAGGAATTATTCAACAAATTTATTTCTTTGGGTACACATTATTTAAAAAACAACGAATAATTTGGATAGACACATTCCTGTTATATTTATGAAGTAATGTAAAACAGCTACTCTTAGTACCCCGTAAACCTAGTGTTAAATGCCATGTTATAATGAAAATCGTAAAAAGTTTAAGTAAATTCAATCTTCTTCCTTCTGTAAGACGTTTCACTTTTGTATATTTGTGTTTGGTAAGCTTAGTGCTAACAAAAAAGAAAGGAGGCCCCACGTAGCCGCTTAGTTTGCTTACCGTTAAACCCGCCATTGATTACCTCGTGATCGAATTCAAATAAAAATAAATGTAGGTACTTGGTAAAGCGTGACGAACCCCTAGGATAAGCACATTCGATCAAATATTGTGGCACTAGTAATTCCCGATGTAAAATTTTCTTTCATACAAGATACAAAGATTGTATTATTCTTTCGTTGGTTTGATCGCGTCGAGGGGTGAAGCAGTGAATGAGTAAAAGGATGACACGCTAAGCGTGGGGGTCGTTATTCTTACACGGACGAAATATTGCAAAGTACAGTGACTTCTCGATATATGTCAACAACACGGGTCTTGCCAGCGTCATGTACCGTGCAGGAAATATACACGAGCCGCGTTTTGTCTGCACTCCTCCACGTCCGAGGCCCCCCCACATTGTATACCCTGCTGTAGTGGGGATATTTCCGCGACGTTTATCATCCAGGCCTTAGCGACATACAGTCGCCGCGGAAAGTATGTTGACACCTTTCCAAGCGGAGTAACTTTTTTAAAATTGGTCCAAATGACTTGAATCTTTTTTAGATGTTAGATCAACTAGTTTGTTAAAGAATGACTAAAGAAATATTTTTTTAGATTGCAA
>CM052139.1:12252436-12303865 GCA_028454255.1 Halictus ligatus | reverse complement strand
ATGTGATCATCTTGAACTGTTTGTAGCTCATTGCAACGTTGACCGATTTCGATGAAATTTTCAGTACGCATGTAAGTTACCGAAATCAACAAAATACATTTTTTAAATGATCGTCATAAGATCAGATGAAAAAGTTGAAAAAAGATAATTTTTTCATTTTTGTATCATTCCAACCAATTGCAATCTAAAAAAATATTTCTTTAGTCATTCTTTAACAAACTAGTCGATCTAACATCTAAAAAAGATTCAAGTCATTTGAACCAATTTTAAAAAAGTTACTCCGCTTGGAAAGGTGTCAACATACTTTCCGCGGCGACTGTACATAGAGAAATCGTTGTACAGTAAGACCCCGCTTAACGCTGTTTCAGTATTACGCGGTAGTATTTGGATTCCCTGAAATCGGATACGGTATTTGTGCTTGTCGTATATGTGTACAAAACAGAAAAAGACAAACGACTTTAGATGACTTCGTCACAAAAAAAAGAACCTACCTCGTCACAAACATGATGCCTTTACTCGAACTATTTTGATTTTCATGAATGTTTTATGAATAAAAATGGATATTAACAATAAATAAGTCTATAATTGATGTAATAAAAAACTATTTAACACTAAATGTTCCAAAATAAAACGAAAAATTTTACGTATTAAGATGACCTCGTTTAACGCTGTTTCATTTAGCGTTGGAATTTATCGGAACGTATCCCCCGCGTTAAGCGGGGGCTTACTATACCTACTTTAGTACGAACGAGATTTGATCGCCGCATTTTTTGATAACCTCTATCGCGCAGTTGCAATCAATGTTCGATTTACGATTTCCGATTTGAGCCGCGCAAACGCGATTCGCAGTAGCCAGCGATCTGATCGATTCGATGGACTCGAAGCTACCCTGGTGGCTTGTGCATTTCTCGTGTTACCTTCGAGAGAAGAGGAGATTGAGCATGTTTGCACCGTAGCATTATACTCGGTTACCGATCGCTCGAAACTTGACACAGAGGTGACCTCCGTGTCGGCGGTATCGATTCTTTTGCGGATAGAATTCGCGTCGCATCATCGTATTTCAGATAGTGTGCTTCCGCGAACAGCCGGAGAGAGGAAGAAGGATCGCGTCGATATCAGGAACCGCTCGTGTTTCGCTAATTGTTTACGTATATCGTTTATTCATCCAGGTGGGGCGTCCTTGTTTCACTTCAACTTCGAGAGCCAAAGAACACTTCCGAACGTTTAGCTCGGCCGGAATCTTTCCTGGGTTCGATTGTTTGCGACCTCTCTCGCTCGCTCTCTCGCTCGCTCTCGCTCCCCCTTTTTCTCGGTGGATATAGTTTATCTATTGCATTAAGCGTGACGGTGTTGCGCACGGGTTTACGTAACGAACAGCGGTTTATCGGTATCGGTATCGACGTCGGTGGCGGTCGCGGTCGCGGTAACATTGACGGTGGTGCTGGCGGTGGCGCTAGCAGTGGTGATCGATCACGTTCAAACTCTCGCGCAGTATCCTAGGACTTAGGCTCTACTTATACTTAGAGGACCGTTGCGCGTTGGTCTGTCCGTGGGGTGCATCGCCGCGACGCGAGAACCGAGACGCACATTCTACGCGCGATGGTACGATAAGATGCTTTTTCCTTATCTCGAGTACCGACACTCACATTTCGGCATTTCGACCTTTGTTTCAGGTTGAAAATATGAATGGAGTCGAGTGTTGGTCATACCCTCCGAAACAGGCTCTGTACGATCCATCTCTCGAGAAAGATGCTTGCGGCGTTGGATTCATCGTGGCTATAGATGGAAAAAAATCGCATAAGGTAAGAACAGAGAAGCGCCCGATCGCCAACTCGGATCGAATCGGGTCGGGTCGGGTAAGATTCCAATTTTCAACAATTTTCCAAGGAACAAGTTATTGCCAGTTCTGGTCATTGACAAATTTGTTTTCGTAATCTGTTGGCAGATCGTTCGCGATGCGGAGATTTTATCGGCGCGCATGAACCACCGTGGTGCTTGCGCCTGCGATAACGACACCGGAGACGGGGCCGGTGTACTTTGCGCAATTCCGCACGAGTATTATGCCGAGCAAGTTCGGTAAGAGATAACCAGGATTCGTGGTAGGATGGTCTTATTTTGTTTGTCTATCAGCCCGATGACGTATGTACCGACACCAACGACGCGCGAAACAATTTCATCACAGTCCCGAGATCACGGCATCGTAATTTCTAGGTTATCGTGTTACGTGTCTACGTCGCAGCAGTTACTGCGTGTTTACCTTCTTATCGTTCCTACCACATATATTGCTCTGCTATTACCGAACTACAGCGTTCGCAACGCGATTGAAACTCTATTTCTTCGGTTTTTTTCAACGTATCGCGACCTTGTTCTTCTACCGTTTCTTTTTCGTCTTCTCTCTCCTTTCATCTTGCTTTTATCTTTCCTCTCTCCACTGTCGACTAACCTTCGGGCTAACGCAGAGTAGTAGTGTACTCTGTAGACTGTAAGCAGACGATATAATTTCTGGTCGCGGTCAAGTTTTCTCGTTTCACGTATCACCGGCGTGATTCACGATTCAGCGAATGCTTTCTCGGTTTTATCTTCCTATTGATTTACACCTCTACGTGTTATGTATGAATTATAGGAGGAAACGAATGCGATTTTATTTAGATGCTATCGTGGCAGCAGACGATATGTCACGATAACGTTCCACGAGTGAAAAGTAATCCTAACACAGGTTGGAAAACTTTGAATTAGGACTATTTTTCTTGGGTGAAAAATTCTCAATAAAAATTATTTACTGTCGTTTGTACATTTAAGTCTAATATTCCGAAGTCCCGTTTCTATAGCAAAAAAATTACAGTGCCTAGAAAGGCTACCGACACCCATTTTCCATTTTCTACTTTGCATTTGGTGTACAAAAAACTGTTCCAGTTACCATTTTCTTTCTTTTTGTTGTTTCTCTAGCAATGAACAAAATGTCGAGCTGCCTCCGTTTGGCCGCTACGCCACCGGTATACTGTTTCTGGACAAGAATTCGCACGAAGAGACGGAGGCACAGTTCGAAAAGTTGGCCGAGGAATGCAACCTCAGGGTAGAGATCTTATGTTCCATTTTGAGCTTTTGGTTTTCGATTTGATCGTTCCTGTATTATATTTGTGTTCTGCAGGTAATTTGCTGGCACGATGTTCCGACCGACAATACAAAGATCGGTCAAATGGCGCAGAAAAGCGAGCCTTATATGCGTCAAGTGTTTGTTACTGGTGATCAAGATGATGCCAGTCTCGAACGTCAGGTAAAGTTTCAGTTCTGCACCGAGAGATTTTGGATATCGTTGAAGGCCGTTCTTTGCTGTTGACCGTTTTATTAGCGCAATACGAATGTATGGCACGTTACAGGCCGCTTACGTCATTGTTTAATTATTTACACGTGGAATTCACAGATTTTTGTACTGCGAAAGAGATCGTCCCACTGTATACCACGACCGGGAATCAGATACTATATATGTTCGCTTTCCTTGCGAACGATCGTTTACAAAGGTCAATTGACGGCGGATCAGCTGTGGCTTTATTTTCTGGATTTAAAGGTGAGCATAGAGGAAGCGATGTTGCGTCGACGCTGTCCACCTTAGTATACGTCTTCGTTTATTTATTTATTTATCGACGCGCTTGCTTTCGCTTATCCACGCAGTCCCCGAAGTTTGAGACGTATTTGGCGCTGGTTCACACAAGATTTTCCACCAACACGTTCCCAAGTTGGGAAAGGGCGCATCCACTTCGGTAAGCGGTCGCAACAATCGAACATTCTATTCCACCGCTGTTCGCCTTTTGTTCCACCGTCGGTGTCGATGTCGATGGACAAAAAGAATCGAATAAACGGATGTTCTTTTTACAGATTGTTGGCGCACAACGGAGAAATCAACACCTTAAGAGGAAACGTAAACTTCATGAAAGCCCGAGAAGGTGTGATGAGCAGTACGATATACGGCGAACAATTGAAACAACTGTATCCCGTGGTGGAACCAAATTTATCCGATTCCGGAGCCGCTGACTGCGTTCTCGAATTCTTAGTGATGGCTGGTCAACGATCGTTGCCAGAGGTACCAAATGCAATGCTGCTATCCCGCGTATACCATTACTAGATTCGCGATTAACATCCTGTGTAACGCATGTCGCGTTTAGGCTGTGATGACGATGGTTCCGGAAGCTTGGCAGAACGACCTAACGATGGCAACTGAGAAACGGGACTTTTACCATTGGGCCGCTTGCGCGATGGAACCTTGGGACGGGCCTGCTCTCTTGACCTTCACCGATGGCCGTTACGTTGGAGCTATTCTCGACAGGTAGAACCGACGTTCTTTTTTTTCTCTCCATCTCGCCCGATTCAAACCGCCACGAGTTTTCTGCCCGTTTTCTTTGCTCTCCTCGATCACGCGCAGCACTTTAAATGCCAGTTTGCCCGATCATTATCTCAACTATCGACGATGATATTGTTTGTGTGGAGTCGCTGCAACTCTACCTTGCAACCGTTGTCACTGCCCACGATAATCTTTGTCATTACCTTTTGCAGTGGCGGCTCGTAACTAAAATTACTGGGGGTGTGCTGCTCCAGAAAATTTCAGCTTCCTATGTGTGCAAGCGCACAACGAGTCCACACAAAGTTCCATACGATGATTTTGGTATCTTTCTTATTATATTAGATGTTATCGATACTATCAAATGGAAATTAGGAGGTGCTGCAGTTCCACAGTGCCTATACGCGAGCCGCCACTGACCTCTTATCTTGTGCTCATTATTTTTATTTACGGCGAAGCTAGCTGTGCATAGTGTGTGTATGCAGTGTGCCTGTACGATGTTGAGATACAGAGAGGCAGATGGCGGAAGAAAGAGACAGAGCGAAGGAGAGACGAAGGACTTGGAGAACAACTGTTTGAAAAGTTGAGCGTGAAATGTTCGTTTCATCTTCTCCTACGCGCTATTCCCTCGTATACGAGAGTAAACACCGAAAATATAATATCGTGACGAGGCTGACGTTCCTTCTTGTTCGAACACGCGCGATAACTGGAATTGAATCGTACGTTTGATCGTACAAAGGAAATGAAACAGAGATTGTTTGCGTCGGTATTAGATACTATTAGGCACGACACATCGAGACGAGGAGAGCGATAGCGAGATGAGAAACGTAGAGGACGAGAGCATGAGAGTGCGTGAGAGAGCGTGAACATGATCGAGAGAAGAGGAAGAAAGGAAACGGGCACGTGGTTTTATTTATACATATACGTGTGTGTGTGTGTATATGTATGTATACATATATTGTATATACGTATATGTATATATGTACATATGTATATTGTATGTGTATTTTATATACATATTTATATATACTCGTATATATGTATAAATGTCTGTGGTATGTATATATGTGTGTCGTGTACGTGTACGTGTACACGTGTGCACGTGTACATGCGCGTATACATGTACATGGGTGCGCGTAAACACGCATACGTAAACGAGCGCTAACAGGAAGACAATGCGAGAAAACAAAGCGAACAAGAATATAGTCTCTCACAATCAGATGATAATAATCCGCGACACTGAGGTGGTAATACAAAAGACTTTTTTGAATTTTTGTTTGGCAGAAATGGCCTGCGCCCGTCGCGCTTCTACGTCACTAAGGATAACATGATGGTGATGGCGTCCGAAGTGGGCGTCTATGATACTCCACCCAGCAATGTAATCCTGAAGGTAAACGAGGAAGTAGACACATCAACGATCAGGCCCACCTTCCGGATCAAAGTTTTCTTAGTCGAATTGACTTCTAGCGGACGATCTCATCTGCGCGCTTTGATATGCTTCCTCTTTGTTCTGTACGATGCAAGTTCTGTATGATGCAACATTTCAGCTCTAGGACTCTAGGAGGACGAACTAGGACGAACTAGGAAGACTGCTCTGTGCAACGAGGAAATCTTTCTTAATTCGCGGATACGGATCGAATTTCAATCGATCGTCGATCGAATGTTAATCGAATGTTAATCGAATAAACTTCAATCGAACGAGTTGGGAACGCATTATCAAAGGCAGCGGGCTCCTTTTCTTTTCTGTTTTTTTTTCTTTTATTTTCTTTTTTTTCCAAGCTAACCGATACAGGAAACGATCGAGAACCTCCTTGCCTCGTTCATCGTCGGGTGTACTTTTCTTCCGTCCTACTTTCGTCCTTTGTCCTTTGTTGTTCGTCCCCTTCGCCTTTTTACCCTTTTCTCTTTTCAAACCTGAAACCTGCTCCGATTTCCCTGTAAAAGTATGCCCACGATCAATTTGCAAGTACATCGGCAGCAACAGGTTTTGCTCGAACTGATCTCGGGCACGTTTCTATATTGTATTGTATACTTTTCACCTGCTTGTCGAATCAGTTTTACAGGAGAGATGTATCTCTCTGTAAAGAACGTACAGCCCTCGTCTCTCATAATTTGTTCTACGTATCGCTTTAGTGTTTTCGCAGTTAGAGGATCATATTGTGTTTTATTTATTTTTAAACATGTCATGTGTGATGTATAATTTCTCATTTAGGGTGTAGGTTTGTATAGTTCTTCGTAGGATCATCATCGAGTGCCGTCGTGTGACCGTTGAATGGTGGTACATACTGTTCAACGATGATTATTTGCGTTTCGTTTTATTTGCAGAGTCGCTTGAAGCCCGGAAGAATGCTGCTGGTCGACACTCTCGAGAAGAGGATTATACAAGACGTTGAACTAAAGTTGCAGATTGCTAGAAGCAGACCTCACTCGAAGTGGTTGAAGAACCAGGTACAGTATCATGCTAAGCGTTCATTGCTTCTTTCGTCGCACGTCTCTCTTCAGTCGTCCGTCTTCCAGGGATTCGAACCCTAACCCGTAGCGGGTTATGGTTACGCTTGGGTTCGAATCCCTGCTCTCCTCTCTCTTTTGTTGGTCCTCTTTTCTTCAATTGTTTCTCGTAGAATCCTTTCTCTACTATTCTACTATTCGGCCATTCGGCTGTTCAACTATTCGACTACTCGACTATTTACGTCTATTCAAGTTCCTCGATGTTAAATACTAAATGGATTCGTTTCTTTTTGTTTTTGCAAACCTCGTTGTACGAATGATGATCGTGCCGTTATGGCACACAGATGGTGAGTTTCGTATTTCCGATCGTGCTCGTGTTCGTGTTCATGTTCGTACATTCATGTTTGCACATGTGTCGTGCATGAACAACTACGTTCCGCGTGCACGCACAGACTCCTTCGAACGGTGTTCTCTTTGATCGATCGATTTTCCTTATTTCTAATTTTCCCAGATCACGATGGAACAATTACGCTCAGCGGACACGGATGCGAACCACGTGGTTTCGCCACCCTCCTCGCAGACCGTCGAGAGAAACGAGGTCACCGATACCAATCCGATTTCTGCTGTGAATCGAGTTTGGGGAGGCGACAAGAGGCTCTCTCTTTATGGATACACCCTCGAGACTATCAACATGTTGCTGTTACCGATGATGCAATCCAAGTAAGCTTTTTATTTTATTCCCGACAATTCAGAGACTGTTGCACCCTTTAACTTTAACCCTTTACACTCGGATGCCCCCTTCAAGGGGTCATTATGAGTCTAGAATCGATGGCTCCGAATGCAAATGACTAACTCTAACCGTTGACCAACGCTTTTCTAATTATCCGCGTGTTTAGGAAAGAAGCATTAGGCTCGATGGGGAACGATGCGCCGCTCGCTTGTCTCTCCCAATTTCAGCCACTCATCTACGACTACTTCAAACAGTTGTTTGCACAGGTCTGTATGATTTCCAGTTTCCTCTAGCTCCTCCAAACTTCTCCTAGTTTCCACCTAGTTTTCTTCCAATTGATTCTACAATATTTTACAACAGGTCACGAATCCACCGATCGACCCGTTCCGAGAAAAAATCGTGATGTCGATGCTTTGCCCAATCGGACCCGAGAGCAATATTCTAGAGCCCAACGAGCTGCAAATTCATAGATTATTCCTGCCGCAACCGATACTATCGTTAGTAGATTTGGAAATAATCAAACGTACAAGGTACCGCGGATGGAAGAGCAAAGCGATCGACACGACTTATCCTGTGGCGGACGGTCCGTCCGGTTTGCTGACTACGCTCGAGCGCGTGAACCGCGAAGCGAATCAAGCCGCGAGAGACGGTTATCAGTTTCTGATTCTTTCGGATCGACTCGGAGGCCCGGACAGGTGAGTGATAACTGCGGATGCGCTCCGATCGTGTCGCATGTTATTTGTCGTTTGTCGTTTTCTAATGTATCGGCGATATCGATGGTTCGCAGAGTGCCAGTGAGCAGTCTGTTGACTCTCGGAGCGGTGCATCACCATTTAATCGAAGAAAGGCAACGCATGAAAGTTGGTCTGATCGTCGAAACGGCCGAAGCCAGGGAGGTGCATCAGATTTGTTTGCTACTCGGTTATGGAGCCGACGCGATTTGCCCGTATCTCGTGTTCGAGATGGCGAGGAATCTTCGAGCGGACGGTGTACTCGATTCAGCGTTGACCGACGACGCTTTGTGCGCGGTAAGTTCGGCAAAGAGTCGACGAACGTTCACCTTTTACCCACCTACATTCTTAGACATGTTTTGAATTAGCTCGTTTTCTTTTTCTCGAATCTTTTAGAATTACGCGGATGCGATGGAAAGGGGTATTGCCAAGGTTATGGCGAAGATGGGAATCTCTACGTTGCAGTCGTACAAAGGAGCTCAAATTTTCGAGGCGGTCGGTCTGTCGGACGAGGTGATCGACAAGTGTTTCAAGGTATGTTGACACTATTTCTGGATTACATATGTATACCTTTCCAATATTTTTCCATCGAGGTACGAATGATTAGAAACTGGATCCAATTAATGAACGTACAATCCATGATTATACATTTTCAATGACGTACCGAATCGCACCGTACCGTACCGTACTTTAACGTACTGTATTGTGACGACAAAGGTGGACCTTGCAGAGGCCCAACAGTATGGGTAACAACTCAAAACGGAACAAAACAAAACGATTCTGCTTTTTATTTGACAGGGCACGCAGTCGCGCATCGGTGGCGTGACATTCGATATCTTGGCGAGAGAAGCGTACGAAAGACATCAGATCACCTACTGGGACAAACCAATGGATATGTTAGTTATCCGCAATCCAGGAATTTACCATTGGCGAGCCGGCGGAGAGAAACACATCAACGACCCGGACAGCGTCGCCAATTTACAGGTAAACTATCCCGACTGTTTTCGGCGAGATCGCATCGTACGAACTTGACCTTCGAAAAGACTCTTAGGATCCTTCTATTCATTCTCTCGTCAAATTTCTAGGATTACGTTAATTCGAAGAACCAAAATGCGTACGAGAAGTATAGGAAAACTACCATGGACATGGTAACAGCGTGTACGTTGCGAGGTCAGTTGGAGTTTATCGAAACTCCAGAAAATTCTATACCCATGGAACAAGTCGAACCCGCCTCCGAAATTGTAAAGCGTTTCGTAACCGGTGCCATGAGTTTTGGTAGTATTTCGATGGAAGCGCATTCGACTTTAGCGATCGCGATGAACCGTATCGGAGGCAAATCTAACACCGGCGAAGGAGGCGAGAACGCGGATAGGTAAGAGAGAGGGAGAGACACATTCGAAAGCTCTCTACTTCGAGGTGGTGTCATTCGAACGATTATCTCGCCGCAGGTATCTCGATCAGGATCCAGAATTTAATAAACGATCGGCTATCAAGCAAGTTGCCAGTGGTCGGTTCGGTGTGACCTCAAGCTACTTGGCGAATGCTGACGATCTGCAAATTAAAATGGCGCAAGGAGCGAAACCGGGCGAAGGTGGAGAATTACCTGGTTACAAGGTAAGGGCGAGCACGTCTATATTCCACGCGGTGTTGAAGAGAGAAATCCTCAAATTGAACACATTCCTCACAGGTCACGGCCGAGATAGCCGCAACCAGGCACTCGGTGCCAGGCGTGGGATTAATCTCGCCACCGCCTCATCACGACATCTATTCGATCGAGGACCTCGCGGAACTGATCTACGATTTGAAATGTGCGAATCCCAAAGCTCGTATTTCTGTAAAACTGGTGTCGGAAGTAGGAGTAGGCGTAGTCGCGGCAGGCGTGGCCAAGGTAACGATGCTCTGAGATCGGTAGAAGATCGTCATGATCTTCCTAGGGTGGTTTTTCATTGGATTTGGGTTATGGATTTATATCTCGATACAGGGAAAGGCGGAACACATCGTAATATCCGGTCACGACGGTGGAACTGGTGCCAGCAGTTGGACGGGAATCAAATCCGCTGGTTTACCATGGGAATTGGGAATCGCGGAAACTCATCAGGTTCTAACCTTGAACAATCTTCGTTCGCGCGTCGTCGTTCAGGCGGACGGGCAATTGCGCACTGGATTCGACATCTTGGTAGCGGCTTTATTGGGCGCAGACGAATTTGGATTCAGCACAGCACCACTGATTTCTATGGGCTGCACGATGATGAGGAAATGCCACTTGAACACCTGCCCCGTGGGCATCGCGACTCAGGATCCCGTACTGCGAAGAAAATTCGAAGGAAAACCAGAACATGTTATCAACTTTTTCTTCGCATTAGCGGAGGAGGTGCGTTGCAAATAGATTCGAATCGATTCCGGCTCAAATAGAATTGAACGAGAGGACCGAGAATAATGTATTGTTCGTTCAATCAGGTACGCTCGTATATGGCTGCGCTGGGCATCCGTAAGTTTCAAGATGTAATTGGACGCACAGATCTGTTGAGGGTTCGGAAAAACTTGTCCATCGCGAAAGCTAGAACGCTAAACCTCGATAATATTTTGCGCAGTGCGCTGGAACTCCGCCCAGGAGTGAACATTAAAGGTGGATCGATGACGCAGGATTTCCAACTGGAAAATCGTCTAGACAACCATGTGATCGAGTTAGCGAGGGACGTACTGGATAGAAAACGGGACCGCGTCGACATCGAATTAAATATCAATAACGAGTGCCGAGCATTCGCGTCGACTTTAAGCTATCACATATCAAAGTAAGTCTTCATTCTCCGTTTCGTTCCGCCCTGTCGATTTGAATAATTTAGTCAATAATTTCGGTACTATTAAGCGGCATTTTGCTCGTAGATTGTACGGCGAAGATGGCCTTCCCGAGGGTAGTATCAACATCAAGATGAAAGGTTCCGCTGGACAGAGCTTTTGCGCTTTCATGACTAAAGGTATTCACATCGTGCTCGAAGGTGATGCGAACGATTACGTTGGGAAGGTAAGTACATACACGGAGAATGCGATAAGCGCTATAATCCGAATCGCTTTGAACGTAGGGTACGTTGTTCTTTTAGGGACTCTGCGGAGGAGAGATCGTTATATACCCACCGAAGGATTCTACATTCGATTCTGTGGCAAACGTGATTGTCGGCAATGTTTGCCTTTACGGCGCAACCTCCGGTAAAGCTTACTTCCGTGGTATCGCTGCCGAAAGGTTCAGTGTTCGCAACAGTGGAGCCACTGTTGTCGTTGAAGGTGTCGGGGATCACGGATGCGAATACATGACGGGTGGTTGCGCGGTTATTTTGGGCCTGACCGGACGAAATTTCGCAGCTGGAATGTCCGGTGGAATAGCCTACGTGTTGGACGTGGACGGCTCTTTCAAGAGGTACCACTGCAAGCAGTTAACCTGTGCTTTATCATGGAACATGTTCGTGGAATTGATTGTCGAATTGATTTTTCAGTAAATGTAACCCTGAAATGGTAGAATTACTTCCTCTGGTCAATCCTGAAGATATAAGTTACGTGAAAACTCTTCTCGAAGAGTTTGTCGAAAAGACTGATTCCTTGATCGCGAAGGACTTGCTGATGTTGTGGCCCGAACCGACCACGCGATTCGTCAAGGTATATTTTAGGAGTAAACCACGCGTACACAAACATAATACAAAGCAGAAATGGTCGTCATATTGTCGAGGCTAGCAGGAACAATTTATGACACGGACGCGGACTTTCTTCTTTGCGGATTTTCAAGGGTTTTCCGGTACTTTCTACGTGCCATAAATTGTAGCCTCGACCGGTGATGGCCAGGGCGAAGGTAATGGTTTTTTACGGGTACCAACGAACCTCTGACCTGGCGTCACTCGGCACGGTTGCTGAATTTGCCGTCCACTTCCTGTGAAGGGGAAGACATTCCTACTCCCACCCTTCACGCAGATAAGGGTGCAAGGGAGGGAGAATCGGGCCTTCTGCGACGCGGAATTAGTTTGCGACAGGCAGAACATTTTTGGGAGCGTTCGCGTTCACTTCAATCAGCGCAAGACCAACGGGGTCTCTAGTATTCACGGCACGGGCGAGACACAGTTGTACAATTCCTTAAATAAATTCTGTGGTTGCCAAACAACACCCCCTTTTTCCCACATCGGTGTGGGTGGTCCTTCGAAGGGAAACTCGGTGCACATTACGTGCTATACGCAGCGAAGGCCATCGCGAAACGGTCGCGAAGTTCGACGCATCACATAGCATATCGAACTTTTTTTTTTTGTTTCCCTACAAGGTGTTCCCGTACGAATATCAGCGTGCATTGAAACAACTCGAGGAAGCAAAACTTGTGAAACCAATATTGAATGGAAATACTGAAACATCGTTGAATTCTCACCTGAAAGACATCGAGGATGCTATCGTGGACGTTGATATGGAGCAGCGAAAATTGGACAAAGTAAGGTAAGAATAGAATGCGAATGAATACGGGGAGAATCATCTCGAACTTCTCAGACGTATCCATATTCGTCTATCCTTCTATTAAATCGAGATCGAGATCAAATTGTTACTTCGAGTCATGTAATATTGTTTTTTAGAGGATTTATGAAGTACAAAAGACAGACAGCAGGGGTATACCGGCCTGCTGAAGAGCGTTTAAATGACTGGCAAGAAATCTACAATTTCCAAGGAGTTCGCAAAGGGCTGCGTGCTCAAGCGGCAAGATGCATGGAATGTGGCGTGCCGTTCTGTCAAAGCAGTCACGGTTGTCCACTAGGAAACATTATACCGAAATGGAACGATCTCATTTTCCAGTCGAATTGGAAGGAAGCTTTGAACCAATTGCTGCAAACCAATAACTTCCCAGGTTGGTACGACGCGTAACATTTGTCGGCTAAGATAGGATAGGATAGGATAGGATGGGATGGGATGAGATAGGATAGGATAGGATAGGATAGGATAGGATAGGATAGAATAGAATAGAATAGAATAGAATAGAATAGAATAGAATAGAATAGGATAGGGCAGGGCAGGGCAGGGCAAGACAGGATACGCGTCATTCGAAAGCGATTGCTTTCGAAATTAACTGATTCGTCAAATTCATCGGATTCGATGTGTTATTGTTAGAGTTCACAGGGAGAGTTTGCCCTGCTCCGTGCGAGGGTGCTTGCGTTTTGGGGATATCCGAACCGCCTGTCACTATAAAGAACATCGAATGCGCCATCATCGATCATGCGTTTGAGCAGGGATGGATCCAGCCGCATCCGCCTAAAACGAGAACCGGTCGACGAGTTGCCGTGGTCGGTTCTGGACCAGCAGGTTTGGCTGCGGCCCATCAGTTGAACAAGGCCGGACATTTGGTAACCGTTTTCGAGAGAAACGATCGAATCGGTGGTCTTCTACAGTACGGAATACCGACGATGAAGCTGTCGAAACAAGTCGTCCAAAGGAGAGTATCGCTTCTCGCTGCGGAAGGAATTACCTTCAAAACGGGCGTCAATGTTGGGAAAAGTATCTCTACCAAGGTTAGAGTCGTGTTGCATATACATGCGTATTATATTATGATTCAACTAGACATGTGACTCTTGTGGAAATCGCAGGAACTGCGCGAGCAGTACGACGCGCTGTTGCTTTGCACCGGAGCAACCTGGCCTAGAGATTTGGAAATACCTGGTCGGCAACTGGACGGTATTCATTTCGCAGTTAGCTTCTTGGAGCATTGGCAGAAGAAACAAATGGGAAACGATACTCCTCTCGATATGCGTCTGATGGCTAAAGACAAAGACGTTATCATAATAGGCGGGGGTGACACTGGTTGCGACTGCATAGCCACGTCGTTGCGACAGGTATGACACTCGCAACAATCGCGTGTGTAAACATTTCCGATTGCGTTCATTCACAAGTCGATTCACTCTTGTTCTCTATCTTCGATAGGGTGCCAAATCGATCACGACCTTTGAAATCTTACCGGAACCTCCTAGCAAGAGATCTGCGGACAACCCCTGGCCACAATTTCCTCGTGTATTTAAAGTGGATTACGGTCACGAAGAGGTTTCTCTCAAGTTTGGACGAGATCCGCGTCAATTCAGCACTTTAAGTAAAGTAAGTCAAATTGAAACGTGAGCTCTCGATATTCTGTTGGATATATTTATGTTAACTTTCGCCCGTTTCGCCGCAGGAATTCTTGGACGATGGAAACGGCCACGTGAGTGGAATTAAAACGACCACGGTTTCGTGGACGATGGAAAACGGCCGTTGGAAGATGGAACAAGTTCCCGGAACAGAGAAGGTAACCATCCCAACCATCGAGCTTTCACGCTTTCGTCCGATTTTTCGACGTTTGTTTTTCTGTTCTTCTGTAGGTGTACAAATGCGATTTGGTATTACTCGCTATGGGATTTTTGGGCCCTGAAAAGTACATTGCAAACGAATTAGAAACCTCGATGGACGAGAGAGGCAACTATAAAACTGCACCCGGTCGATACGAAACAAATTTGACCGGAACATACGCGGCTGGAGGTAAGATTTTCTTTTAGCGGTAACCGTATAACATTGTTGTCGCTAGCCCGAGCAACGGAATATTTATGTGAAAACCTTTCTTTGATGACGGTTCACTTAGATTGCCGACGTGGACAGTCTTTGGTCGTTTGGGCGATCACGGAGGGCAGGCAAGCAGCGAGGGAAATAGATCTGGCTTTGATGGGCTCAACCGGGCTTCCTGTATCCGGTGGCGTTATAATGGAAGTTATGGCTTGAACCAGCAATCACTTGTTTCTCGCTCGAACGATCTATCTTTTTTTTCTGTCATTCCCTTCTAGCTCTGTGACCGAAACGAGGGCGAACATTGTTGAACGAACGAGAGAGAAATAAGCGGCCAAGTCTAGGCGAGAACCAGTCAAAAGCGAGATCAGTATTATCGAAAGCTTCCGAAAGCGCGGACTCGTTTGCTGTCCTGCGGGATCTCGTTCGCATGATCAGTCTCGTTTCGCGTACAAGACTCGCGGAGATTCTCTCGGTTAGAGTTGCAGCGATCTTTTTAACGACCTGTTGTTCGTTCGTTCGTTTTTTATGGAATTTGTCCGAAACAATTACTTGCAGTGTCATGTATTTGCCGCGATCAGCGTTATCAATCTAGGTCGAGCAACAAACTTTAGTACATACTCGTACTGCGAATACTATTTATCTATTGTGTCCGTAACGTTTTTCGCTAGTTATGTTTCGTTGTGCTTCGTTTCGCGAGATTTCTGAATTTTAAAAGAATAGAATCGTTTGTCGAAAATTGCGTTTTTACTAATCGCGTACGAGAAGTATCCATTAGATCTCTTTGATTTTTTTGTAATTTTTTCAGTTGTAGCGCATCAAGTAGAGAGAGGGTGTATTGTAACGCATTGTACAGTTACACCTAATTGCTTGACAAATTGATCTTATGGTATTTATTCGTATTAACGCAATTACGCGTATAGAGATTTATATTATATGTATACCTAATGTACAAATGTTCCATATACCAACGAACTAACTTAATCGGTTTGTTCCGTGTCCGCTATTGTGCAGCGTACGCAACGGAAGAAACATTTTTGTGACAATAAATGAATGAACGAACGAATGAATAAAATATGAGAAATAGAAAAGAAAGAAAAGTTATTATGCAATGAACGTCGATGAGTGTCAAAATTTCAGCAGAAATATTAGAAGTAGTGTGTGAACTTTGTCGCAGAATTAGCAAACAGCCAAGTTTTTTGGTTTTTTGTTTTTTTGTTCGGTACCTTTTACTTTCGAGAAATATGCGAGCAATTCAGGCTGAACCGAAAAGATGAATTCGAAGCAAAGAGATGTTTGAACCTAGCACGATTGCTCGTTGCGTTCCTCATCAATTTCCGGAGACCAAGTGGCAAGAGTTCACGCAAGAAGAACAGATCGGACACCTAATCGTTTCTATTTGCAACGAAATTGTTGATGCGGCAGCTAACGAAATCTGCGAACGCTACTTGAAAAGAAAGTCGTTCGAATTCACGAGTCGATGCCTTCGCACGATATGGCTACGCGCATTCAACGCAAGTATTGATATCTGGATGACGTTATTAAACACCGAATCACGTTGGAAAGCTATTTGGTTTTTTCGTTTCATCCCGTAGTGGCTAGAACTTTGTCCAAAAACGATTTCGGAAAAGTCATCGTGTCCGACCGTGGTCGATATCCAACCGGAACCATCCCCCGTTGATCCCTGGATATTCGAAAGATCGTCGGACATTTTTGTTTCAAAGCCTCCATCTTTCCGCGAAAACAACAACAGTTCTCAAACACGAGAATTGAGCCTTTTGCTCGCAAAGGAGAAACGGCATTCGGCTAACTCTGGGTGCCTACGATGCATCAAGAATAAAGAGAACGAGCAAGGGAAGATCGATCGCTAAAAACTTGACCGATAATCAAGGTGTATGTATTTATGCATGTATGTATGTATGTATGTATGTATGTATGTAAGCATAACATAGCATAACATGATACTCTCTCTTGTCAGAAATGAATTGAATAAACGCAGGAAGCGTTCACAGCCGTATCTTCTCTTCTGTTTACCATAGCAAACAGTGTCTCGTTTCTTTGAAATAAAAATGATTTTGAAATTTGGAAAATCAAAATTGGTGTCGGATGTATATTAAAACATTTGAAACTTTATTTTCCATTTTGAATTTAATAGTAAAATCACAAATTAAAATCAACATCACATATAGAGGCGGTAAAGAGTTCAAGGAAAATACAAACTCCTTACAACGTTAAAAATCTCAAAGAAGATACATAGTATACGCATAGACAGCCGTTTGAATAGGTCCGAGGTAGCACATCAACAAAATCTCTTTAAATAGCAAAAAAAAAAAAAGAAAACGAATAAAAGAAAATTTGCACTATTTGCAGTTGCAATTGCTGTTCCGCTGTACCGGTAATTCATCTGTTGTGTTTCTAAGCAAGCAATAACTAACGGTAATAACATATATAAAAATTAAACATTCTATCGTGTTATGTTCTTAGTTTCTCTTTGTTATTTCTAATTTTTCTTTTTACTAAAGTACAAAATATACGTAACAGCATTTTATACTCTGTTTCCTACGTAATCGATAATAACAATACAAACGAACATCACACGTATACGACGTTATTTTTCTTATCTTTACCCTCTTCGTTTATCTCCAAATTGAACATTAAGACGATGTGTTCTTTCTCAACGACCTTTTTCGAGTTCGCGCTTGCTGTAAACCGATTGTTCGATTTTCAGCAACTCTACGACCTTCTGTTCTGTTCTGTTTGTTCCAAAGATAAACGCACATGCAAATTCTTGTACTACGAAAACTTATTCCGAAACTTGTATCGTCTAACGTTGATCAGTCTTATAAATTCATATATATGTATACCTACACACACATATATATATTTATATTTATACGCATCCGACGCGCACAAACACACATTCGCTCGATCATACTCACGCACAAAAATTGATGTACATGCATAGAATTTGTACATTGAATTAAACGATTTTAGCTCATGCGCGCGCGCATTAAATATTATATATTCGTGGAAGACCACTGTTAACGCTAATTTCAATCTTTCGTAAGGAATGCTTTTGCTCGAAGTTGTGACGTGTCTCTTTTCGAAATATTGTTCGTTAATGTTGCCACGGTAGAAAACAAGGTTCTTGAAGAAACTCTCGTGCATCGAGATGTCGGAACGACCAAAAGAAATAGCGCGGATACGCGAAACACATTTATCGGGACGAATCGTAGAAATTCACATCGGACGGATGTAAAGTCAAATGTCCGATAGCAATATGTTTTTTAAAGACTAAAAATTACTGTGTAACGTTACGTTGTCGAATACTGTACGCGCAGTATCGTAATAAATATTGGTAGCGCGTCGCGTCTTCGTTAAACGAAGCAATCCAGCAATACGTGCTGTTTTGTTTTTTCTTTTCCTTATCCAGAGTAGGTGTCTCTCTCTTTGCGCGATTCCTTCGAACGTTTCTAAACTTTTTGCAATTTTGTTGAACTCGGAACTCGAGTCTGCAAGTACGGTCAATGATCGAGTTTTTACGTTGAAATGCCGTTACATTCTCGGCCGTAAGTAAGGAATCGCGCATAGAAACGGTTTCCTATCGAAATGCTATTCTCAAATTTATCGAATCTATCGTATTCCATGTTGTTATCACAATAGTTAAACGTGTAGATCTTGTTTCATTGAACAGATTGCAACGTTAACGGCTAAAACCACAGCCAAATTGCACGATCATCTTACAGGGCTTCTCGCCTGAAAGTACGAATGAGAAAAACAATATTGTTCTTTTTTTCTTTACAAACGTTTCCACGTTGTCAACAGGTACGCCAGCAATACGATGGTACAGCTTCCTGGCAGTTCGACGCGCAGGTTCTGTTCTGCTGTTCCAGTTTCGGAGTCTTTCGAAGTGGCTCGTATCGTTGACGCGATTGCAATGTTTGGCAGATGTTAGCTAAACCAAGCAAATATACGATGGACGATATCCAAACGCGGAACGAATTACGTGTTAATGAAAATAATTCAAGTCGCGCGCGTTTCGCGCGGTAATTGAAAGTTTTCTGGACTCGGAACAATCGTGTATGCCGACAGAAATCGATCGTGGCGGATTCGCAAGCTGTTCAAACTCTTCACTGTGTTTGCTGGTACGATCTGTACAATTTCTTCTTCTCCAAAGTGAAATCCCTACTGATCATGACAGTACCGCCCCTCGTAAGATTCCTAAAAAAGGAAAGCAGACGAACCGTTGTAGTCGCGAAAAACGCGTTACATTTTCTTTTCTTTCGCATCTATTGTGCTCGTTTTCTTGGACTTACTTTAAAAATTGAGGTAATAGAATGTGCCATGATGTATGATCCTGTTTCAGGGTCAGGTATAACTCGAAGGTAGACACAGCGTTGGGATCACACTGGATTTTTGATAGTTTCCGACACACGCTGTCCGTCTCGAAACTGATGAACAAGCTGCAACCTCTGCAACGAATCGAACAACAATTAGTAAAACTTGAACTTCGAACGTTTTACAAGCAAGAAGAGCTTGCCAAGTTCGACTCGCCTGAGACCACACGGTTCGTTTTCTGCCATGCTAAGAACTTCTCTGGCTATTCTAGGCAAAAGATCGGCAGGTAGGAGGACTTCACCGCACGCCAGCTGGGCATGTTTTGCTCTTCTTAGCTCGACTTCGAGTCGTTTAGCCAACGCTTGACAAGCTCCATCCAATTCATCCGTCACCGTCTCAGCTGTCGATAAACGATCAACCGTTTAGGATTGTACGCAACCAAAATACCCGTCTCACTTGTTCCGACAATCAGAGATTCGTAATCGTATATCTATTCTCTTCTACCGTAGTCGTTGCACGCTATCTACTTCTAAGCAGGGACATTAAGTATACATATACGTATAGGCAGTACCCCCACTATAGCCACGCTGCACCTCGCGTCTCGCGTCTCCCCTATCCTATATATATATCCTATATATATATATATATATGAATGTGTTGCATACATATGCATCTAAACCGGTATGCGTGATTGGTGCGCGCGCGTGTGTGTGTGTGTACGTATGCGTGTGATACCGGTGAACAGAACAGAGTAGCGCTACGCTTTTCAGGAAATTACAGCTTTACTATATATATACACAGAGCGTGCGCGCGCGCACACACGGCGTTATAGTGTGCGAGAAAAACCTGACCTACCAATTTTATTGTCCGTCTTAATTAATTTTCAGCTTTATCAACTTTTCGACGACGCGTTATCGATGTATGTATACTTCTGAATGAAACACGTTAGGCGGACGAGATCTTCGGAAGATTATCGTGGAACCTAACCAAAATCGTCGTTCCATTTCCGTCTAAAATCAGCTGATTCGTAAAATCAGCTGAAAGGGACGAGTTCGTGTTACGACAGGATTCTATACAGCAACTAGGGGTATCACGGGAGAACGTGCACGGTATAGAAATACTTGTCTTGCTATTATATATATATATTATATATGTAAATATATATATATATATATATATATATATGATTTATGTATTTAGAAAAACCACAATGATGCAAAATTTACCTCTGGTGTTGCTGAAATTTACGTTGACGGGACATGGTAAAACCTCCATGTTCCAAAGACGGTTAACGTTGCCACGACCTTTCTCGAATAAGCGTAAGACACAATGTTACGAGCTCGCGTTTGTATCCAATACTCCGAGAATATCGATTTTTGGAGGCGGTTTACACAAATCCTAGCAGCGGTGAAATCACTTTTTTTTCCAAACACCTGTACGCAAAGAATCGATATTGTTTTTCGTGTGTAACTTTCACTCGAATCGACGCTTCGACGAGACAACAAAAAAGAATGACAGAGACCGTATCTTTAGTTCAACAACTGATTCGCCGGCACCGATGACGCGACTTTTATACCGGCAATCCCCTCCCTCGCGATTTTTCCCTTCCATCGGACTCCGACAAGCCGCCTAGCAACACCGGCTACGGGGCTACGTGATGTTTCTCACTGTGTCCACTTCGGCTGTTTCCGCTTCTGCTCGTTCGATTAACTTCGGTTCGTAATACCGTTTTCCTTCACCATCACCGAACGAACCGAACGAGTCAGCTTGTTTCGACTTCGTTGCAGCCTATTGCCGTTCTACATCTTCGTTTCCCTTTTTTCATTCGTCGTCGAGTCTTTGCTTCGTTTCATCGTGTTCTCCCATCCATTCCAATTTAACAATCGTTTCGTTTCGTTTACCGCGCTCTCCTGCAAGGATTTCGGTCATGTAAATACGTAAACCTACAGTACATATGTATATATGTATTTAATTCGAACCGCGAGAGATTCAACTTTAAATTCGTATTTCTGCGAGTAATTGTTCGTTTCTATTCGCCCGTACCTAGTTTACCAAATCGTTTATAATTTCGCTATGAAACCAGTATGGTATAACTGTGTAAGAGAGCATATATATATATACGTACATACATGTATTTATGTACCGCTGTCTCTTTGTCCCGCTCCCACCCCACTCCGCCCTCTCTCTTTCTCTCGTCTCCTCGTCCTTTTTTCTCTCTCTTTTTACTTGACTCGCGCTACACCCTGTTGTTGCCTTTCTGTCGCATTTTTATTTGTTTCTTACTGTATCCAGTGACCTGTTCTTTACTTGTTTTCTTTTGTTTCACTTTATAGTCGATTCAGTTTATCGACTATAAGCTGTAAGCTATAACTCGATCGAGTTAAACCGCTGTGCATAAATGCATATGCGTGCGCTTGTATGTAATATGTATATGCGAGTGTATGCGTGAACGATCTGACAGGCGCTAGCTAGGCCTAAGCGTCGAGCTTTGGGTATTGGTATAAGGTTTCGAAAACTAAAATTAAAATAGACAACGCGACGAGTAAATAGAAATTGATATTTGTACGTATTCAATGTTCGCATACTAAATAATATGAGAAAAACGAAAGAGCAATGCAAGAAGAAAAACACGGGGTGGGCTGTATCGAACGCGTAAACACGCAAGAGAGTGGACAAACTATACGGGCAAATTAATAGGCTGATGAAATCAAGAGAAAGAATGACTCCAAATCGATTGTAGATGAGATTATACAATAGAATCATCGATCGCGCGTCTATATGTAGATTCTGTACATATTGTACATAGACTGTTAGAAAAAAAATCTCGTTACTTCATAAAAATTGATCATCGATTTGTCTTTGGCTAGAATTTGGAAATACACGGAAGTGCTATTTGATCATTGCTCGGAAAGAAACGAAAACACAGAGATCAAGGATCTCGCAATAATTATACTATATTACGTAAGTCGAATGATGAAAATTCAGGCGTATTTCGAATGTTTTGTTCCTCCTGTTTCTTCGGTCTTTTATGCCGTTTATAAAAATAGAACTGACTATATATGTACGATACAACTATTAACTATCGTGTCTATTATTCTATCGCTACGTTATCTTTATCCGTACCTTTCAAAAAAAAAACCTGTTGAATACGTGATTAGTTTTACCATCATTCCGAGTTATGGTTGATTTGTCAGTTATTGTCGAAGCTTCGATAATATGCATATGATATATGTATATACAGAACATATGTATGTATGTATGTGTATGCGCGCGCGCGTGTGTGTATGCATATGTATATGTATGTATGTATATCGGTGAATGTATAATTTTATCGGTTAAGATCCAAGTACAAATACTCTATATATGTTACATGATTTACCGTCCGCATAGATTTATAAATCCACGGCCCAGCATACCCGAAAGATACCAGATTTATATGGGCAAAAGTATACTTGTAAATGGTTCAACAAAAATTCATTATTTTCTGCCACTGTGTATGACGCAATAACGACAGAAGTTGATACGGCTATTTCTACTGTGGACACTTCGGAATAGTAATCTTTTTGCATGTAGCACTGTTTTTGTGAGCTATGTGCATAATCAATCTTCGATTCATCGTTATTGTCGGCGAATGTAATTTGTATGTTTTTATATGTCTATATATTGATACGTTCCAGACGCAAACGAGAATGTAAAATCTCGTAAAAAACTATACATACATATATATACATACATACATAATGTGTACATATCCTCATATAGGATATAAATGTTCATATACATATACAAATGAATATGTAATAGGTATATAACATATACACTATAATATAATCTATTGTATATGTATGTATATCTAGATCTAGATATATATCATATATACATATATAAATATATGTGAAACACGTTTCGAGTCCCAATGTGCCAATGAACATTTTCGTTGTTACCGCCCTCTACTAAACATCGATTGTTGCAGTAACTTTGATTAACCAAAAATGTCGTCAACGTTGTGTGACGTGTAGTTTACGGCTGTTATATTGTCAAGAAAATGGAATACTTTAAAAGTAGTTTGAAGTCCGTTTTAGGTTCTACAAACGTGGAACATGAACCATCGGGTGCAGATATGGTATAATTCATTTTTTAATCAACATTTGTTTTGACATTATTGTCCTCGTGTCTTATAACCTTTAACATTTAAAAGTTGTCGGAGTCTGCATAGAAAACAATAAAACATGTTTCTTACATGGTTTCTGGAAATATTGTCTTTCTACATCAATTTTATTGTTGTTCTCCAATAACTTTGTGTTTTATTTGGTATGATCTGTGCAGGTTGAACGTCTGGTAGACAGGCTACAATCTTCGACACTGTTAAACGACAGACGAGATGCTTGTCGAGCACTCAAAGCTCTTTCACGTGCTTATCGTGTCGAAGTAGGAGCTCAAGGGATGGATGCATTGAGACAAACTTTAGACGTCGATAGAACTGATTGCGAAATTATTAGTTTAGCATTGGATACTCTGTGCAATATTACCAATCCCAGAACGTTTGATGAAGAAGGTAACAAGCTTATTTGCCAACGTGATTATGCTTATAGAAATTAAACTGGCATACTTAGTAGAAATTCTAAATTTTTCAGTGGAGAAACATGGACCAGAGAATAAAATAGGAGAACAGTTTACAGAAATATTTATTAAGAATTCCGATAGTGTTGGAGCAGTATTAATGCTTTTAGAAGAATTCGACTTTAATGTTAGATGGCCGGCGTTGAAGTTATTAATGAATTTATTAACCAACCGACCAAAAGATATACAAGAAATAATTTTAATCTGTCCTATGGGTGTGTCTAAATTAATGGATCTTCTTGGAGACAGCAGAGAAGTGATTCGCAATGATGTATGTAATAAACATTGTGTCTAGACGTATAGTATAATTTTTGGTGTATCGTCGAGTAGTCTTAGAAATAATAATTAACGACATTATTATAGGTATTATTGCTTCTGATTCAATTAACAAAAGGTAACGCAAACATTCAAAAAATCGTTGCATTTGAAAATGCTTTTGACCGAATTTTTGATGTTATCGCACAAGAAGGTAACGCGGAAGGCGGTATTGTAGTAGAAGACTGTTTATTGCTTATGTTAAACCTTTTAAGAGGAAATATAAGCAACCAAAACTTTTTTAAAGAAGGTAATGTGAGCCATTCTAAACGAGCGGTACTACTTAGGTAGTATTTTTGTTGAATGTATGTGCAACGACATATTATATTATATTATATTATGTTTTTTGCTGTATTTTAGGTAGTTATATTCAGAAATTGACGCCAATGTTTCAAATTCCACCCGAAGTCGAAGACAGTCCCTTGGCTGGATGGAGTCCACAAAAGGTTTCGAACGTCCATTGCATGGTACAAGTAGTTCGTGCATTGGTAGCTCCGAGTGGACCTGCTCAGGTAAACGCAGCCTACCAAGGCTTCGGGTATAGTCTTTTTCTGCATCGATTTACAAATCATTTCGACGAAAGTATCGTTTTTGCAGGCTGTGAAAAATTGTCAGCAAATCATGAGAGCGTGTGGACTACTTCAAGCTCTATGTAATATATTAATGACTAGCGGTGTGCCCGCGGATGTTTTAACGGAAACAATTAACACTGTGGCCGAAGTTATCCGAGGAAATGCCAGTAATCAAGAATTTTTGGCAGGAGTGATGGCACCTAGTAGTCCTCCTAGGTAAAATTCTGTTCAACGATACATGGGATACTATTTGAAAATATCGCATTGTATCATTTCTTTTGTAAGATTTTCTGAAACTACTATAGTATACCCATTTCTAGACCTGCGATCGTTGTTCTACTTATGTCCATGGTAAACGAGAAACAACCGTTCGTGTTAAGATGTTCCGTTCTTTATTGCTTTCAATGTTTCCTATACAGAAACGAAATAGGACAAAGTCAATTGATTCAGACGTTGCTACCGCAGGGTAATGAGATGCCATCGTTGACAACAGGTTTGTGACCATCTATATCGTTCTTCCTAATATAATATGCAATAGACCGTTTGTACAGTAATGTGCAACAAACGTGAAATATTTGACGAATATAATATTGCTAGGACAGTTGTTATGCGGAGGATTATTCTCTCCGGATTCTTTGTCGAATTGGTTTTCTGCGGTCGCGTTGTCTCACGCGTTGATCGACGATAGTACGCAAAAGGAACAATTGTTGCGTGTACTTCTTGCGACCAATATCGGAAAGCCACCGGTATCCTTGATGCAACAATGCGTCATGTTACTGCAGCAAGGGAATAAAACGCAATGCAAACTGGGTCTTTTAATGCTACTTTGCAGATGGACAGCGTATTGCCCGACAGCAGTTAAATCATTCTTACTTATCAATTCCTCCGTGGCTTATTTAACCGCGTTGCTATCCTCGCAAGAAAATAACGACGATTTACAAGAAACTTTATTACAAAGTATGTGCGCTATACTCATCGGATTGTGTATACATTTTAATGACAACACCATTTCGAATTATACAAAGGTATTATGAATTGAAAAGAGACACGATAAAAACGAAGCAACGCAGACAATACATGCTCGGGTCTGAAATGGAATAGATTAATGTATTCATTTCAGGAGAAACTGTGTGATTTGATCGAGAACAGAATAGGATTAGAAAGATTTCAGGATGCAATTGGTGGTCTCGCTAGACTCGAAGTGTATTCGAGAACGTTAAAACATCCTCAATCTTCGGCGAAGAATCCTTCAGAACTGTTATTGGACCATGAATTTTGTAGATTATCGAAAGCATTGGAAGGTAAGTAATCGTCGTTAATTTCCATGTATAGGAGAGAATTTTACTTCATTCTAATCCAATCTAATCTAATCTCATGTCACCTCATCTAATCACTGTATACAGTAGCGAGCAAAACTGAGTCTACACTATTTGAAGCAACATAACTTTTTAACAATTAGATCATATTAGAAGGATTAGTTTATTAGACGAGGTATAAAAAATTTTTGAAAAAAGTTTGAATTGGTCGGAATCGCAAAAGAAATAGTAAAAATTGGTTTTTTCAGCTTTTTTATCTGAGCCTGTATTGAAGATTTAAAAAATGTTTTTGATTTGCTTGAATAAATTATAAACATGCTGAAAATTTCAGTTATAGACGATTAAAAGTGCGATTTTAAGTTGAAAATCGTGAAAAATGGCAATTTTTCAACTTTTAAGCGTTTATAACCTTTTAAACGAATTAACTAATGTCGGTGAAATTTTCAGCATGGATATAATTTATTCGAGCGAATCAAATACATTCTTTAAATTTTCAATACAGGCTCGGATAAAACAGCTGAAAAAACCAATTTTTCCTATATCTTTTGCGATTCCGACCAATTCAAATTTTTTCCAAAAATTTTTTACACATCATCTAATAAACTAATCCTTCTAACTTCTCAATAATATTCAAATCATTTGACCTAATTTTTAAAAAGTTATGTTGTTTCAAATAGTGTAGACTCAGTTTTGCTCATTGCTGTACATACAATATATTTCCTTTTTCTTTTTCAGGTATAATTTCGAAGTCGGTTGTTGATACGAGCAGCATACAGCATAAAAATCAGATTACATCACCAATACCGGCAGACTCCGTTTTGGTAGCTCAATACAAGGAAGTTATTCGAGAACAAGATTTACAGATACAAAAGCTTAATCAAATCACAGAATCGCTTGTAAAGGAAAAACATGAACTCGAAGTACGGTACAGTAAATTTTTGCAAACAGTATTCACGTGTAGAATTTGAAGTCGCGTGTCTTACCATTTATAATACTTTGCACGCCTATTGTGTTTGCAGGCACAAATTCATGATCTTCATTCTACTATCAATCACTTGAAAGATCAAAATTTAGTGCTACGCGTAGCACAAACTAATATGCTGTCGGAAGGTACTGTGGAATCTACGGACACGGTAAACAACACGGATTCCGCGGAGCTGGAAAAATGTAGAAACATTATTAGCGAACTGGAAAATCGCTTGGCTGAGTACGCTTCTGCGATCAAAGAGTACAAGCGAAAACTCGAAAAAAAAGATGAGACTGCATACGAACAGAAATTCAAAGAAAAATCTGATGAATTAGATAAATTGAAAAAGGATCAAGAAGATCTTTTGGAACTTTTAACAGAACAAGATGGCAAAATTCTGCTCTACAAGGAAAGATTGCTCGCATTGGGGGAAAAGGTATTTCGATTATACGTTAGTCGCTAGCTGTTTCTACGATATTTCGCGTGTATTTTCTACATAATATATTATATTTCCTGTTAGGTTGAAACAGATGAGAGTTCCATCGAACTTGATACCGATGATCAACCAGAATCCAACAATTCCGTGGATCGAGCGAATTAGCATCATTTTCGAAATTCAAGCTTATTAAACTAAAACTAACAGTGAATAGACTTTTATTTCAATGGTACCTTTCTATCTTTTTATCTTTGTTTTGTCTGAATTTTAATTGGTTGCATTACGCGCGACGATTTTAGCGTCAGCAAAATAAGAAATAAAATGGGGTACTTTAGTCACCCCGTATAATTTCGCAAAACTTCTTACGATTTGATTTTGCAAAAAGAAATGTATAAAATTTACTCCTATACCTCTCTGATAATAGTTATGATAGTGCTACTGTACCATATGTTCAATTAATGGCGATGGGAGGGAAATTTGAATACAAAATACAATGTTCAGGTGAAAACCATATCCATGTCTATATTACACATATATTTTCCGATTGCAAATATTACGAAATCATTAACGAAAAATAAGTTATTAATAAAACATTTTCTATCAAATTTGTTTATTTCCGAGAAGTTCTATGTCTGTCCTTTTGTCTCGCAAGTTTTATAAGTCCGTTCATGTAGGATATCTCCTTGCTCCTTATGTTTTTCGCGTACGTACCAGGAGAGTTGAAATGCCGCAGAAAAATTTATTACCACGAATTACGAATGCTCTCTTCTATCTATCTTTGTCCCACATCGTGTCTGTCCTCTTCCTACGTATGGGGAAGGTAGGGAAAATTCACCGCCATAGATGACGTTACGTTCCTTTGTCGGTAACGTCAAGCCGGTAAAGCAGTCAAACGTTGCACGAGGTATAGATACACATTGCAAATTGAAGAAGGATGTTGCGTGTTTTGTAACTTTTGTATTGTCAAATAGGTATTTCGCCAACGAAACGAATGCTCCAAGATAAACATACCTTGTCGAAACAATGTTCGTTATTCCTTTCTAATCAATATAGCATATTGTTAAAAAGAAAACAACAATGCTACATATAACGTAATATAGAATATATGTAAATACCTGTACCTGTATATTTATCATTACTGCGATTATGGAAACTGATGATCAAGATCTTAACAACGAAGTTGAATATGTCTCGAAGGTTAGTTAACATTGCACACCAACATTTGTTTACATTGCTAGTACTCTCTTTAAAATTTGTTGAATATATTTGTAAAGACGGCACGCTTTTATTTTGATTACACTTCATTAACGCCACATGATTTCAGGTGTTATCTGTCAGAAGCGAACAAAGTATTTTGTGCGAAGCATCAAAGGAAATTGAAAATCTCTTGAAAGCAAAGTTGCAAGGATTCAATTCAAACAATGCGATTTTGGAAAAATCTGAGGGTTTGGAAAGTGATAAAAATAATGAAACCAGTCTTGTAAATAATTCGGGAGTACTAGACTTACAGAAGCAAGTTCTCACAGGAGAAATAACTCCCTTCCAAGCAATCTCAAAACAATCTGATTCGTCGAAAACCGAAGGGTACACTGTGATATTTGAAACAATACGAGTCGATCTATAATGATATTTATATTTATTTTTATTTTAGATCAAATAAATCTTTGCATCTGCTAGATCTTGAAAAATACTTGCGACGGCAAGCTGAGCTTGCCAAACAAAGGAAAGAACTAAAGGGAAAGACAAAAACTTCCAAAAATGTGGATCAAAAGACTCCACTAAAGAAAGTAAGAACATCAAATGCCAACTTCAAAGAATGTAAAATCGTGGATCAAACGAGACCCAAAAACGCTAAAGGAAAATTAATTACTGAAGCTAAGAAGGTCAAAAATTTAAATCAAAATCATAATTATACCGATAGAACGAACACAGAAAACGATTCCGTCATAAGAAGCAAGCATTCTACAAGAACGTTAGTTTCTGGTAACACTTCGAATGATAATACAGACGGGTTGATTGAAAATACAGAGTTTGTAGATGTCGAAAGCGATTCTGGCAGCGAGTATGTTCCAAGCGACGAACAGGTCGATTCGGGTAAATATTAAGTTGAAGAGAGAGAGTTGTATACGTGTATGTACATATGTTGAAATTCTTAATAAATTAGAATCCTAATATTATTTCATTCGCAGAAGGTGAATCGGGACCATCTCGAAAGAAGAAAAAGACAGTTACAAAATCTGGTCACAAACAAAAGGGTATACATTGAAAACAATTATATCATAAGACATAATAAATATCTGCTGACGCGAATATTATATTTTAGTTTTTGACGACGGAGACGAACAAATGTACAGGCAGAGGGTAGAGGAAAGTGGACGTGCAAAATCGGAACCATTGCATAAAATAGATAATTTATTTAAAGTTCCACAATCTATATGGAAAAGATTATATAAGTAATTACGAAAAGAATGTGCAATTAGTTACTTGCCTCGCCTTGTGTCGATACTTACCTTGATTTTTCGAATTGTTTTCAGATATCAACGGGTTTCTGTGCAATGGCTATGGGAACTGCATTGTCGTAATCTAGGAGGTTTATTAGGGGATGAGATGGGACTGGGAAAAACTGTACAAATTATTGCATTTCTTGCCGGTTTAGATTGCAGCGAATTACTTTCTGATGGTGGAAGGTAAACATAAATAAACGTAACACGACTGCCGCTTAACGCATAAGACATTGTAATGAGCAGTACTTAATAGATTTTGCTCTGCTCAATAGATTTCGAGGATTAGGACCCAGTATAATCGTCTGCCCAGCTACATTGATGGAACAATGGGTGAAGCATTTTCATGACTGGTGGCCTATTCTAAGGGTGGTAGTTTTACACCAATCTGGAACATACAACGGTCTGTTAAAATTTTATACCATAAGAAAGGATCTTTGTGTACGTGTGCATACGTACAATCTAAACGTTATCCAATGTTAAACACATTTTTATAGGTGATTTGGAATATCTTTTACATTCCTTGAAATCCGGTGGCATTTTGATTACCTCTTATTCCGGAATACTCAACCATAAAGATTTGCTTGTAGCTAATCGGTGGCACTACGTGATCCTCGACGAAGGACATAAAATAAGGAACCCACAGGCAAAAGTACTTTATCTCGATTTAACCAGCTAGATCGAATTTTCAAGTCCGATGATCGTTCTAATTTGAATAGAGTAGAAAAGAAACGTCCTAATTATCACGTATGGTGATTTGCAGGTCAGTAAGGCGGTAAAAGAATTTTCCACTCCACATCGACTGTTATTAACTGGCAGTCCAATGCAGAATTCTCTGAAGGAATTGTGGTCTCTGTTTGACTTTATTTTACCAGGCAAACTAGGTACTCTACCTGCATTCCTGGAGCACTGTGTTAGCCCTATAACACGAGGAGGGTACGCAAACGCTAGTGCTCTGCAAGAAGCAACCGCGCTTCAGGTTGCTACAATGCTGAAAGATGCTATTACACCGTACATGCTTAGAAGAACGAAAAACGATGTTCAGCATCATGTAACTTTACCAGAGAAAAATGAGCAGGTATTGTACTCGATTCTAATCTCATCCGACCCAGACAAATAACGCAGTATCATGATCCAATTTTCGGAGATTTTAAGAACGTGTCACTTTATGTTTAAGGTACTGTTCTGCAGTCTAACAGAGGAACAAAAAAAATTGTACAAGAGCTACTTGCGCTCTGAGGATGTTTCCTTTATTTTACATGAAAAATATCGCACGGAAAGTGGCAGATATAGAGCTCGATTACTGATAGCATTGTCGGCGCTCAGAAAAATATGTAATCACCCTGATTTGTTTCTATTCTCGAGTCCAATCGTAAGATCGCAATGTTATACCGTGCAAATGCATATTTTTCGTTTTTTTTTTAATTTTTTGTTAGGACGAACGGTACATTAAACGAAACGCGTATTTAGGATTCTGATGAAGACGTTGATTTATCAGAGGAATCGTTGGACAAATTTGGCTGCTGGAAACGTTCTGGAAAGATGACAGTGGTTCGATCTCTTCTGAAAATTTGGAAACAACAAGCTCATAGAGTACTACTGTTCACTCAAGGAAGACAAGTACGTGTTAGCAAACAACTGAAAATTTCACTTGAAAAAAGGAAAACGTTATTTTATACGTACGTATACCTACTGTACACAGATGATGCACGTATTAGAGTCTTTGGTACAAAACGAGGGATACAGATATTTGAGGATGGATGGTACTACTCCCATGTCACAGCGGCAAGAAACAATCCGTCTATTTAACAATGTACTATGCGTATTAATGTATGCGCTTACAATATTTTTACCTTTCTTTGTTTGTTTTCCGTTTCCTTTTTTTCGTTGTAGGATTCTTCATACTTTGTGTTTTTATTAACCACTCGTGTCGGAGGATTAGGGGTAAATTTAACTGGAGCGGATCGAGTGATCATTTACGATCCAGATTGGAACCCAGCAACCGATGCTCAAGCAAGAGAACGCGCTTGGAGAATAGGACAAAATAAAAGAGTCACCGTTTACAGACTTATTACAGCCGGTACAATAGAAGAAAAGGTCCTTTTTAGAACTTTTAAAGTGTCTGCCTTGTCAGTTAACTATATAATTATGAACTTCCTTGAAATAACTCTGCCGTTTGTTTTCTTCCCTGATTAGATGTACCACCGACAAATATTCAAGTTACTTCTTTCGAACAAAGTTTTGGAAGATCCTCGTCAACGAAGACTGTTTAAAACTTCCGACTTGGTTGAGCTTTTTAATTTGAACGAGTCCATTGACGGACATCCAAGTGAATCCGATCACTTGTTCCGAGAGTCGAAATTAACACCAACGGTTGCTAAGTTTTCAACGAATAAGATCGAAAAAATGCGAAAATTGGCAGCTACGCTTAGTAAACGCGTATCACAAAAAACTGTTAACTCTGCGACTGCATGCGAGAGCAGCTATGTCCGAAATAGTCACGGTGACAACGATAACACGATACATCAAACTACGAATGAATCTCATGAACAGAAAGAGCATACGCTCGCAGGCAAGGTACGAGTGGGCATGGAATCCAGCGCAGCGAAAAATAGTACTATATCCGAAGGAATTGACAGAGACAACGCATCATCAACGACCGATACAACGCGTGGCATTGTTGAGGAAAAAAATCAAAGAAACTGTAGAAATTCTGATGTTCGAACGGATGAGATAGAATGCGAAAAAACTGTGCCAAGTTCATCGTCCACCGATAGCAAGGTAACCGAACTTTCAGAAAAATCCAACGAACGAAATGAGACGATTCCTTCGAACGATAGCGAAGATATCACATTAAAATCAACTAAATCGTATCGTAAACACAAACGCAAGAGAAAAACTTGTTCAATAAAAGATAGTGAGGTGTCTGCAATGTTCGAAGGAGAACGTGTCTCGCATTTGATCGGCCGCCGCTTTGGACGATCGGAAGACGATCAAATTAAATCATCCGAAGACGACCAGTACGTGTTGGAGAAACTATTCGCTAAAGCAAGTAATGATCTTTCTTATAAGCGTACACGAGCATAGATTTTTAACGCAACGATAGTAAATTGCATGAAACATTTCTTCTAGATGTTACGTCTGCTTTTCAACATGAAAAAGTTTTATCGAATTCAGGGTACAATACAAATGATAATCCAATGCAACGTTTAGCTCGAGAAACAGCCCAAGAAAGTATGGATAACATACGTAAATCTCGAAAATGGTGTTGGAGACCCACATGGGATTCTTCACCCTCAATCAACGACTAATCAACTTTTGTTTATTGCCAAGGCAATATTGCCACATACAGAATAATTTATAGAACCTCTTTATTTCATAATATTTAATTTTGCCAGTCTGTACAAATATGTAACCAAGTAAAAAAATATCTTATTTTATAAATATTATATGTATGATAATAAGGTACTTAGATTTTCTTAGAAACGAAAACGAAGCTCGTATAAATAATTTCAGATCCATTTATTTCCTTCGACAAATTTTGCAACTATTTATGTTGTTTTTACTATTTATTTATTTAAGTTATTATTTATTCGTATGTACTTACTTACGTTAGATACTTGTCAATCGCTTCAACGATTTCGAAGGTTTAGAACACAGATAACATTCAATAATGATTTTTTTTTGTTTTTTACATTGAGTAGAAAATGTTGCTATATTGTTCATAATAGTCCGAGGCGAGATAGTGGTAATATCTCGGACGACATTGACTTTAAAAGGAAATAAGAAAACAGTTGAAAATAGTAGTACACAAATAAGTCGCTAGTGAAAATAATTACTTCCTTGTTCAGTTGCTTAAATTACTCAAGTACTTTTCTTGTTTTTCATTAGAAAACTATTCCTTTGATATAAAAATTACTACATTTTTATATTTAATTATATGAAAACATCTTTCATGAGACTGTTTTCTGTATTCTTGTAAACAATAAGCATCGTACACAAAAATGTATGTTTATACAGCCCTGTACAGCAGGAGTATGTCTTTAACAAAGAACTTTTTTTACAAGAGAACTTTGTAGGAACTTGTCTGTACTATACACAGTTATGGTTACTTGTACTGTTACACATATATACAATATTATGTACACCCAGCTGCTCGTTAAACTGACTTTTGCACGTTTAGTTTAGTACCTTAAAAATTGATCAAGTGTGGGACCGTTCCTGCCTAGGGGATCTTCCGGAAACATAACTATGTCCCCAACAAAAGTTGGGGCCAATAATCGGTTTATAATCGTATCGCGCCATTCTGGATTTTCATTATACAAGTCTCTGAACTGATCCGATGAAATCACAATACCTTTGCACATTGTTGCATACCGTATTATATATCTTGAAATCAATGAAAACAGTCTATTAGAAATGTAAGAATCAAAGTGGTGTTGGAAAGACTGATCGAGAGAGAAATGTTCAACCCACCGATCATCATACGGAGTTATCCATTTTCCAGCTATATATCGGCTGGGCGTGAAGACCACTATACCATTTGTATACCATTTTTCAAGCAGCGGAGAATTCACCGATCTTCTATATTGAGGTACAAATACCTTTACCAAGTGTCCTCTGCTTCTAAAGTAGTCGATAACTATCATCAATCCTTTTTCCGAAAACGATTTACCGTTTGTATGCCTAAAAAGCGGCGAAATACCAATATTATTCCTATATCCTCATTTCGTATTTCCTCAGTAAAATTGATTGTCTTACGCCATAGCAACGTTATTCCCATCGATAACAATCTCTCTTAATCCGGTAAGTGGAAATGTTACAGATCCTGGCAATTCGCTGCTCAAAGCCGCACTATGTACACTCGATGTACTAGGTTGCATATACTGCTTATGCAACTTCGACGAATTTTGCTCTAATTTTGATAATGTGTTGAAAAACGATTTGCGTTTTTCAATTGTTATCGAACCGCTTATATCTTGAGCACGGGGCAGTTTTAGACCGACTTTGTTGAAAGGTAAGTCAGTGTCATCGTTAAATTGCACTTCCCTTTCATGATTGTCTTCCGCGTTCTTTTTGTTTCTTCTTTCAGTTATCAAGCAGTGTAGATTTTTTGGATCCGGACTACAGTCTATCATAAAAATTCTATTATCTTCTGCTTGAGTTACAGTAGTTTCTTCAGCTTTGTTTTCCTCGTCAATAATTTCTCCTTCTTCTAAATCATCTTCCTCTTCGTCCAGGTTTACCATAGTTTCCTTACCTGCTTTTCCTTCATATCTCTTTCCTTGATTTACAGGTCCTGCTCCATTTTTTTTAAGATTTACCGAATTATCATATGTTGTTCCTTCATTTACAATATCGCTTTCTTTCGTCTGTATATCCGACAAATCTATACTTTTAGATGACCATACTACAACAATATCATCTGTATTCTGACTTACAGAATCCAATGGTACTGAGAAACACAATTTAAAATAAAATGAAAATCCAATTTAGTAGCTACATAATATACATTGTACTCTTTTTACCTATGTTTTCATCGTCTGTATCAGAGTCTTCGGTGTCCAATATAAAAATACTTTTTCGTTTTTTCGAGCGTATTAGAACAGGGGACTTTTTGCATTTTAAAGGTCTATTTGAATTTTTGTCTAATCTTTCCATAAATCTCTTTTCAGTTTCTTCCTTGTTTTCGCAAACATCTTTGTCTCTCCCATCGACGAATTCGCATTCATTGTCGCTTAATACAATTATGCTGTCTTGACACAAGCTATTGGCTTCAACATTGGAGAAAAACTTGTTTTCATTGTTCTCAACTTCATGTTGTTTACCTTTGTTGGAGTTTAATTTTTGTTTCGCTTTTATTTGTTGCTGTTGCTTCCATCGTTTTCCACTGTAATAATAAAAGGACATAACGTTTATTCCGAAAAGTATCTTGAACCTTGAAGCTTAAAACAATGTTTGCATTAAAAATCTGAATCTCAGATTTAGGATACTAATACATATACATATACATACGTGTATGTAATATATTTGGTTCAAACTAAGCGAAAGTTCATAACATTTCTAAAATTAAAATTCAAAGATAAATTGACGATGAATTGATTTGTTCATAGGTTTATTCGATAACATGATAAGTTACCTCAAAAATGACACAAAGTAATAAAACAGAATAGAATGGAAAGTATGGTATTCAATAAATCTGTGAATGAATATCTTAATTTTATCTTCGGATTTTTATTGAAACTCACTACGAACTTTTACTTAGTTTGAACCTGATACATATGCCATCGATACTTCATATACTAAGTATCGTTAAAAGTATTTAATACCTTAACTGAATATGCCTCAGAGGACTTTCGTAAAATGTCTTTTTTTTTGTCCTAATAGTTTGCTTTTTCTTTTTTGTCTGAACGGTTTTTCGTTGCTTTGAACTCGCTAATGTTTCACAGATGATTACCGACTCATTTAAATCGCTCATTGTTCCCGCATTTATTCTCCTCAAAAAGTGTCTCGACGTAACAACATGTACAAACTTAAAAAGGACAAAAACAAGATTCACAATTGTTTGTTATAAATCAATAGAAATATTAAAGAATATATTTTACAAAAATATAGGCCGTACAAAAACAGTAATGCCTCAATACCACGAATACATATAAAACGTTCACATATTTTAAGTGACATTTATTACTTATTGCGCAATTTTGTATAGGCGCGAAACTAATCACGTTTCGTCGACATTAATCATACTGTAAATACTGTTAAGAACAATATTGGCTGGCATGTGGTCTAGCTTAAGTTGTATGTATGTAGTCCAAAACAACACTGAAATTCGAAGTAGTCCAAGTTTCCATGCAACGTGAGTGTACAAGTATTCAACTACAATTACGCGACACGGAACACCATAACAATTTCTTCGATTCGTAATGTATTGCAATTAAACGATGCGCTTATTTCGGCATAAATATGTATTTGATTATCTTTTCATCACATCCACCATCCATCATCCGTCCACCCAGTGTTCGAAAACGCGTTCGTAAAACTATATTATTATACCCTATAGTAAATGCTTATTTACATTGTTCGTCGATTCATTATTGAAACTTGGAAAAAAGTAAATACCTATAGATACCTAAAAACTTATATAGTAGTATACAATAGATACAAGACATAATGTAACATTCGAACAAAAATACAATACGTTAGAAATAAGAGAAATGAAAAAAACGATATGTAATTTTATAATAATTGAAAAATAATGAAACATCATCGAGCACCAACTTGATGAATCTTACGACGGTTGGTATTCCTGAAACAAGTAAGTAAATGTAGATGTGATCGGTACTGTACATCATGATCGAACCAATTTCGAAGGAAATCGTTTACAGTCGTTTAGAATCGTTCAAACTCGATTAAAACAGATCGAAAAACTCTCTATAATATCGCCGATCTAAATACATTACATATGTACGTATATAAAGGGATACGCGTGTATATAAGAGAATGGTTTTAAGTGGTAGCGCGGTAGGTAAAACGTAACCAATCGCGAAGAAAGCGGACGCGTTAAGCGAAAAAGGTAGAGCCGATTGGTCGGAATTCGTATTCGCTACGAAGAGTGGTGGTGGAACGGAACGGTGATTGGTAAGAGGGGCGAGAGGAGCGGGAGGCGTAGCGAATGTGCGCTGGTCTGCTGGTCTGACCCGAACGCGGCTACATCCCCGTGCCAGACCAACGAGCACCAACGAGCAAGTAGTAACGCTAACGTTAGAATTTAGTCTTTTGTTTATCCTTTATGTTTGTTTCACCGGGAAAAAGCAGAGGCCAAGAAACGTGGTATCGCCGGGGTGGGTAGCTGGTGCTCGGCTGATCGGCCAGATAGTACGGACCAGCACCAGTCGCACTGTCGCACGGCCGAAATTTTTCGGTGCGGATCCAAGTAGTCGAAAGCGTATTCAGGCAGCCTTCAACGTAAACAAAAATGGAGCTGGGGGAGGGAGAGGCGCAGATTTGTCGACTTTGCGGCCAGTACGAGAGCATATATATCGACGTGTTCAGCGAAGAAGGCACGAAGAGACTTTTAGGCCTGAAAATCCATTCGAAAATCAACATTCTGGTGAGTAAACGGCAGAGGTGTGTCATGGGGTCTTCGGGCCCAAGTTCCATCGCAGAGGAGGGGGTTAGAAAAATGGCCGGGGGAGAAGAGTAAGCGAAGAAAAGGTCTTCTCTTTCCTTTGTTGCTTTGTATTTTTTTCCCCCGAGCAATTTTCACGTTGCTTCGCTATTATTTTCATTCACCATCAATTGTTTCTCTATTTCTCCATACATCCATTTTGAACAAGTGACACAAAAATCTTCAATTTTTCGTTACGTTTTAATTACACTGCAGAATTGCAGATATCTCTATGCATACGTATATACATATATACAGAGATACGTATTTTTCTATGTTAACTCGAACGAATTTCAAAGTATTTATTTATTTTACGATCCGACACCGGTTTTACACATGTAACAGTTTCACCAATATTTAACTCAATTCTTGTTGTCGAAAGATTAACAATACCTCGATATAGAAATAAGTATTAATGTTTATAGGAGAGACTTGAACGACGCGTTATAAATTGCATGCCGCACAATAATTATGCATTTTACCAAAATAAGATTCATATATTAGAAACGGTTTACTATTCTGCCGTGTCGTGTCGTTGATATTTTAGTAAGGTATGCCTTGTAATATGTTTTTTGTGCGACATTTCGTTGTAGGGTTAGAAGATAAGCTCGATGTTATGCGCAGCTAGAATGGGTACCAGATCACAGTCGACAATTTTGTCAGTGGTATATTTACAGAGCGGTAGGGTCTATAAGACGTTTTTAAAAGCGGTCGAAACGAATATAGTATGGAATTGGATTGTCCGTTAAAAAATTAAAATCCTACATATATTTAGTATTTAGGTATTTTGTTTGAATCACAGATAGATGAGAGGGATCCTCTGCCCAAGGCGATCTGTGTTCAGTGTCTGGGCAAGCTCGAATTCGTTTGCGACTTCCAAGAGGAGTGTCTTCGCACCCAACAAGTGTTACGCGATCGATACAATCTACCACCCTTAACAGAGATTGTAAGTTCGTATTCCATTTTAATGCACAACTCTACCGCTCGTTCGTGATGCCACCAGAGCATGCGGCTCGTTTTCTTTTGCATTATTTTCAATCAAATTTAAACGAAGCGGAGAAGACAAAGCGACATCTGGTATTTTGGCTGGCAAAAGTTCTCCGTTTTCAATAATGTTGCGATTCCCATTGAAATAACGTGGCTTTTCACATATTTTCGAGTACATGCCGAAATACCAGACTAGACTTTTCTTACCGTATAAATTAGTAAACTTCTGGTACCCATTTCTATCTACATTTCAATTTATCCCTAGGCCGAAGTAAAGACTGAAGAAACAGCACCAAGCACATCGACAAACAATAACAACAACGACATCGACAAAAATCTTAATCCTCCAGCCAAGGAAAGTGTAGCACAGCGCGTTTCGAAAACTACACCGAAGACTCAGAGAAATTTACGAAGTCAACATCAAGCGAACAATCACAGTAATGGTAGCAGTAGCAGCAGCAGTAACAGTAGTAGTAACATTAACAGTAACAGTAATGGTAACAATAATGGTAACAGTATCGGTACTGAAGTTGCTAAAGGTCAAACCACTGCTGAAAGTGTAACAGAGGGTAATACAGACAATATCGAAATTGTTCAGAGCGCCGAAACCACGCCCACGAGATGGCTCAGAAGCAGACAAAACACAGAAATTACTTTGACGAATGAAACAACAACCGATATACCGATCGCGAATAGGCTTAGGAGTCATTGTAATACCGCTGCAGAGATAAGCGTGAGTAGTCCTCGCAGTAATCCCAGCGACATTAGTGGTAAACAACAAGATCCGAACACCATACAAATCCCAACGTCAGCTTTGAACAAACTTCTGACCATCGTATCGAACTCGCCGAACATAGAAGTGTCCGCAAAGGAATCGAAAAACCAAAGCAACGATACGGAAGATATCAGTTTCACGGTCGAATTGTGTAAGAAAGAGAGCGACGACATTGCCACGGTACGAGCCAGAGTATTTCCAGACCAAGGTTCGTGTTTGGTAGACGAGTCTATCGTTGGTCTTCTACAGAATCAAAGTTGCGTAGAGGTAAACAGTATAATAAACACTATCATCAGCAGCAGTCTAAAGAATGGTAATTCGACAAAGTCAAAGGATTCGGCCGAATTCGAGCAAAAATGGCAGGCTTCTCAGAACCCGGAAGAATTGTTCAAGATCGATGGAGAGGAGATTCGTGTGGACGACAATATGGAACACATCGTAACGGATAATCAAAATGGTTACTCGTGCAAGCTGTGCTGTAAATTCTACGAGCGCAAAGACAAATGTATGGTCCACGTGAAGACGCATCTCGGGATTAAACAGTACACGTGTATTCTATGCAACGCGAAATTCGTATGCAAGTCCGACGTGATGAAACATATACGGTGCTCGCATACCAATCCTAGACCGATACAGTGTCCAAAATGTCCAAAGAGGTTCAAATCGAAGTTTTATCTAATGGAGCACGACAACGTGCACAAAGGCGTGAGGCCGTATTCTTGCACGGATTGCGGTCAGAGTTACCATCACAAGGTATCGTTGCAGATACACATGAAATCGCATTTACCCCCGCAGAACTTGGCTTGCGAGTATTGCGGTAAAGTGTTTCCGTATCGTACGAGACTGTTGAGTCATATCGCCAGCGTTCACTTGAAAAATCGTCGGAACTTCAGGTGCCGGTTTTGCTACAATCTCTATTCGAGTCTTTCAGTTTTAAACGAACATATTAAAACGCGTCACGCGACTACCTACACTTGCGAGGTGTGCAGCAAAACGTTTAAGGTCGCTTCGAAATACAAGGCTCACGTGTTGCAACACACCAACCCTAAGCCTTTCGTGTGCAACGTCTGTAACAATAGATACGCGTCGAAAGCATTCCTGAACGAGCATCTACTGAAACACGAGGGGCTGAGGAAACATATTTGCCAAAAGTGTGGCGCGAGATTCGCCCAAGCTAGTCACTTGGCCGCGCATCGGCACGTGCACGGCGAAAAGAAGCACGCTTGTCCGGAATGCGGGCGAAAATTTAACAGACGCGACAACATGAAGGTACATAGAAAAAGACATTTCGAAGATAAAAAGACTGGTATCGTTAAACAGCAAAATGCTGGCACGGATGCGATTTCCGCCGTGTCTAACGAAAAATAACGGCTCGCAACAGTTGTTCCGCTCTTGTTGTGGTTGTTGTTGTTGTTAACAATCTTTACATTTCAACACAAAGCAACACCCGATAATGAACAAAACGTTGCTTATCGTACATCGATCGACAGAAGTCGATTTCACTGTATTCGAAATTCAACTTCCTTTTTTTCAGACTTTATTTACTGTTACACGATCTACAGAAATTGTTGCGCGATCCTGTACACGCCACTCATCGTCTCTCGCCGCATGACAATGTACTCGCAAAACGAACCGATTTGAAAATATCGCCGTCACCGTGGAAATTGGACATGGAATTCTTCTTTGAGTTGATATAGTCGCGAGGGCTCGTTTTAAAGCGTTTTCATTTTTACCTTTATCTTCGTCTTTATCGAAACACATTGTAACGCGTATTGTCATGTCAGTCGATTGCATTACAACTGTAATCGATCGAGTCACTTTCAGTCTTGTCGCTCATATCGTATCGTATTATATATTACATATATCATACTTTTTTGGTGCATTAGTCTTATTTTGTACATAACGTAGTAAGCGTGCATTTAAGGAAGTGCCGAGATCTTTTCAAGTATTCTTTCCATTTACATAAACGTGAACATGCTACCGATTCGGTTTTACCAAGATTATAATAGAAACGAGCTACCGGATAGAAATTCTTCCTGCCGATTAATTTGTTCAATTAGAATATTTTGCAAGCGGCGATTCATGTACATTGGTGGAAAGAGACGTTTTGCAAAAGCGCCAGTTCAAATTCCCAATAACAAGGAAGCCAAACAATCGAATTCGATGCGATATTAAAGCTTGAAAATTGTTTGTACGTTCACCGCACAGTTAACTTCCTAAGATAGCTCGATTCACAAAAAATTTCGCGAGTACAGCATGGATAGGGCTTCCAAAGTCGACCCTGACCGAAAGGGGTATAACAAAATATTTTCTATCTATTTTTACACAGCTGTTTTTAGATGTACTGGGACATTTTTACACGATACACGCGCAACGTGTATTTTACTCTATTTTCGATTATATTTTACATATAAGACATTTTATATGTACATAGTGTTTGTCGAGTTTGAGAAGGACCCTGCAGCGGAAAACGCTTCGATCTTATCGCGCATACCTACATGATCGCTTGACTGAGGTGTTCTTTTCAAACTAACGCAAACGCGCAAGGATCCGGTAAAAATGCTCGTAGAAACCCAAACCTATAAACGCTTAAAGACCTATACAACACTTGTTCGCGTGAAGTGTACTTGTTACGGACGACGTGGTCTTTCGCGGAAACGCGGGAAAAGTCCATCGACAACTGCCTTTTCTGGATCCTACGCGAAAAGTAACCAAGTTTTCAATGCGAAACTAGCGTCCATCGTTGATCATACTGCGAGAAGTTTGTATGCGATCTACAGAGAAACGTAAAAACTATACGCAAGTGCCTTGAGGGACTCGATATACATATACACATACATATGTGTATGTGTGTATATAGGGTGTTTCGTAAATGGTTTCCGAAACTTTATTCCTAATGTTTAGAGAAGACAAAAAAGTTATATTAACATAGATCCGGAAATGTTTAGTTTCTGAGTTATGGAACTTTTTGTACCACAATTCTCGTCGCATCGTCTTAGAGGAAATGTTCAATGTGTCCATCTCCTGTCTCAATACAAGCCTCAGGTCGCCGTCTCATTTATAAAGTGTACATTATAAACAAGAATGATACACCCCGATAACGTAAATAACGTCTGGCGATTACTTCAAAAACATTGCCGATGCCTTCAAACGATCCTTTAAGACGATGTGACGAGAATTGTGACACAAAAACTTTAATAACCCAGAAACTAATTTTTTCCGGACATATGTTGATATAACATAGTTCTCTAAGCATTAGGAATCCTACCATTTACGAAACACCCTGTGTATATATATATTGTTCCAGCGTTGTATAAGCGTTAAAACGACGATCTAATCGATCTTCCTTAAAAAGGACGTCAATTTCAATTGATTACATTTGATAGTTGAACTTGTCTTGGCCTTCAAAAGAACAGTCGTGTTCGAGCCTTAGTATAAGTGTTAGGTGTATCGCATGAACCAGGACACCAGCCTGTTATTTATCAATGACGTGTTTTGATATTAACTATTTAAAAGTGTCGAAAAAGGAAGAAAAGAGTCACCGGTGTATCTCGTTCCTGCAGCATTTATCTTGAGCCGTCATCGGCCTGTACGCTACCGTTCGTAGTTATAAGTTCATTTCTATTTCCGAATCGGTTTCCTCTTCTTTTCTTCGTTTTAATTTTTCGATTAACCTCTTAAGCACTGTACGCCACCGTAGCGGCTTCCGTGGAAAGCATCAGTTTGAACGGTAACGCCATTATAGTGGCTTTTGTGCCATCCGCGGACAAGCGCGCCGTACTTAAGAGGTTAAAAACTGAAAAATATTGGTATCTATGTATATTCGATGGTATGAACGAGGAAGGAATAATGTTCGAAATGCGATGAACTTGCAATTACAGTCGGTACTGTGAACACAAACATATCTCTTTCTACGAATCAAAGTGCGCGCGTCCCGTTGTTGCGCGTTTCAAGATTCGAGCGCAAAGAACTTTTCTACGTTCATGGGTCGTTACTTTCCCTCGAAATGATTACCGATATACATATAGTAGAGTAGATGATCACAGAAATAGAAAGTTGTTCACGCGAGAACTATCAACTGGTATCACGCGAAAGATATTAACATCTTAATATAACTATTATTTTTATTATTATTAATATTATTACTATTATTATATACACTTTCCTCAAATAGCGATGTAAGCAATAACTCCTATTTTGTACGAGGCGTTTGTTAATCTGACGAAACTATTTTTCCATCTAGGAGATAATGTACTTGTCGATGGCATTACATTCTCTCATAAGTATAGCTGTTAATATGTGGTTAAGATAGTACCCAGTAAAAAATAATAAGCGTATATGATAATTTTTCGACAATAAAGAAGAATTTGTTCAACGATTCCACGACTCTTCTTAATAAAATTTCAATATTTTTCAAAAATTGGGTGAAAATTCTTTCGATTTGATTCTTTGGATCTGTTTGTTCTTCGAACGGTTCTCCTAGGAATCCGTTGAACGGGTCGTTCGTCAACAATCATTTGTCTCGTGGACCAGACCGAGTTATTGTCAGACCAGCCTGGACATCGAAATTTCTTTTTGTTTGTTTCAGATAAAGGAGAACGACGGATTGCCGCACGTTGTTTGCTTGCGGTGCATAGGCGCGTTGGAGTTTTTGTGCGACTTTTACAGTTGTTGTCAGCACACCCAAACGAAACTCTCCTTGTCGGAGGATGCTGTAAGCACTGTAGCGATACGTTTATCTGACTCGAATCTGCATTCGGTTGCATTACAATTACAGTATTGTAGTATATCGCAACGTTATCGCGTTTCAGTTTCAGAACGATCCTAACGTATAATAGTATCTCCTAATTAGTCGACCTAAATACAGTGAATTCTCGATATATGTCAACAACACGCGACTTGCAAGCGTCGTGCATCATCCAGGAGACATACAGGGGCTCCCTCTAATATTCGTACGCTCTTAAAAATCGCATAACTTCGTCAATATTGGACTATACTACTTGAATTTTTTTCAGAAGTTAGAACAATTGGATCACTACACAACGTGAGAAAAATGTTTGATTAAAATTGCAATCGGTCGAAATTACAAAGAAAGTACTAAAAGTTGTATTTTTCAACTTTTTTATGCGGGCTTATATTAAAAATTTTCAAAGTACGTTTTGTACATCTGTTTCAATTATACATATTCTGATTATTTCATCAAAATCGGTCAACATTGCACTGAGCTACAAACGTTTAACGATGAAAACTTAAGGGCGAAAGTCGCAGAATTTTGGCTTTCCCAGGGAATTTCGCCCTTATGTGATAATTTTGGAACATCTGCAGCTCATTGCAACGTTGACCGATTTTAATGAAAATTTTCAATGTAAGTCCACATCAAAAATTTTAATTTTAATCAAACATTTTTCTCAAGTTATGTAGTGATCCAATTGTTCTAACTTCTCAAAAAAATTCAAGTAGTACGGTCCAATATTGACAAAGTTATGCGATTTTTAAGAGCGTACGAATATTAGTGGGAGTCACTGTACTTAAGCCGTGTTATGTTTACACTCTTCGGCGTCTGACGCCTCTCGACCTTCGTGACTCCTTACCGCTTACGGGATTTAGCCTGCAGGTGTGGGAATAATTCCGCGACGTTTATCATCCAGGCCTTGGCGGCATATATAGAGAAATCGCTGTACGTTGAAATGGCGAACCAAAGCATTTTCAAACTTTCAAACATTCAATTTTTTCATGGATTGTTGTAGAATTGTTCATTAGAAATGAGAATTGTTGTTTAATCAGTTGTTCTGAATGTACGACGAATAGTTGATAATTCAAGGATCTTTTTCTTTCCTAGAGTCTTTTCCAATGAAGTTGGAAAAGTATAGCGGACCATTGTTATAGCGTTCTGACCTTTCTTTTCTGTTTAACAGAGTAAATACTTGTCGGAGAATACACCTAGAAGAATATCGCAGCACGAAAATGACGTCGAATCTAACAAGGAGAATGTCCTGCCATCCTCAAACGAAACCAAACGAAGAAGCAAAGTTTCATCGCCCGGCAAGAAGGAATGGTCTACGAACGATGCTCGGCCCGACGCGCAAACGATTTTGCAAGGAAATACACTGGACGATAGAAAACAATCGACTACGAACAGTGCGATTGTTCAGGAGAAAAAGTCGAAGGGCGAACAAATAAGTAACGACAATTCTTTAGCATGCGGAAGTCCGATGTCGATAAAGGATATCTCGATGAAAGAGATCGTTCGGGCCAATGGGTCGGAATTCTTAAACAGCTGTGTATTTTCAACGAAGAAAGGCGAAGCAAACAATAAAATATCTTTAACACAACCAAAAGGCCGCGTAAGAGGCCGAAAAGCTCAATTACAGAAACTAAGGGAAGCTGGTTTATCCTTAAATATAAAAAGAGAATTTCAGAAAGGTTCGGATGAGATGGAACGCGACGGGAATAATTCACGCAAGAGACAGTGTCTGGGTACAATTTGTCCGAACGGTACATCGAATGTAACCAAGAAAGCTGTGATCTTGACCAAGCCGCAAATCGAACTACCATTGGAGAATAAAATAGCAACGATATCGTCGAGTAAACGCTACTCTAAAAATGATGATGCGAATAACGGTTTCATCGGTGGCATAGCGGAGGTGACTTTGAAGGATAAATCTTTAAACGTGGAAAGAAAAGAGGACAGCTTCACAAAAAGCAAAGCAATATCTGTAATCGTAAAGCAAGAGAAAGCAGAAGTAGATGCAATTTCTCAAGAATCTGGAAAGCCGAACCAACTGGTTTGGATTCCAAATGAGATACTGACAGAGGGACGAACAATCGATACTACAATCGACCAGGATCAAGAAATCGATCTGGATTTGTCGTTACGGTTGAGTCCCGAACCGGAGGATGATACGGAAAATTCGGAAGTTGCCGTCACCACTCGTACCGATTCAAACGATTCAAACGATTCGAACGCTTCAAACTACTCAAACGATTCAAATTATTCAGACGATTCCGAGCAACTGAAAACGAATCTACTGTCCGTAAAACAAACTCGTGCGACAGTTATAAGATCATCGCGAGAAAGTCCTGTATCGGTAGTCGTTAAATCGGACGTAACCAACAATATCGACGGTATTGACAGTACCAAAAATGATTCTAAATGCGATTTACAGTTTTCCCGAGGTCTTCAGGACCGGAGCTCGAGTTCATCCGAGGAAAGTAAGAACAAAGATCGACCGTTTGCTAAGATTTCCGAATTGATAAGCGAAGAACAAAAAGAAGAAATCGAGTCTTACTATAGAATTGATATGTCTATCGTTAACTCGGAAGAAGTACAAAGAAATTTGACGGTAGTTGATAAGAAGAACATTCGTTGCAACATCTGTGGAAGTCTTTATCTTCGGATGGACAAGTGTCAGGTAACATTATTGTAGTACATGTATCTATCGAAAGAGAAGCATAAAACTATGGTAACGATGGCAGTACGCCCGTTAATTTGCAACTCGTTACAGGTACATATCTGGGGCCACTTGCAGATGAAACCGTTTCAATGCAAAGCATGCAACTTTGCTACGGTAACAGTTAGCAACGTTCGTTGCCATATCAGGAAAAGTCATTTAAAGATCAAACCATTTGCGTGCGATCTTTGCGGAAAGAGATACGTCACTGCCGGGTTATTGGAGCAACATATGAATAGCCACACAGGAGCCCGTCCATTTAAGTGTAAGATTTGCGATTTTGCAAGCTCGACTCGACAAATGCTAAGTTATCACAGCAGTACTCACAATCCGATCAAGGTAACAGATATATTTGTCAAACATAAACGATCACGCTGTATCGCATTGTATACCTATTTAGCCTTTCGTATCAATTTTATAGGACATCAATTGTAAAATTTGCGGCGCAGAATTCTATTCGAGAAGCAAATTACGCACGCACATGATCGTTCACAAGGGAGATAAAGTGGTCGTGTGTAAACTATGTTCCGCTCATTTATCAAACGCGGAAGCATTGGAAACACACCACAAAAACCTTCACATGCAAGACTATGTCTGTAACGTTTGCGGCAAACACATGAAATCGAAAAAAGCTTTGCACAATCATCAAAACGTAAGCTATAGTGTTCTGTTTTGTTACTAACTTTCACTTATCGAAACTAAAAACGCAATGAGCTAAAGCGAAATACGTAGCATTAGTTTAGATCGTTTCGCAGTGAGACGTTTCACATGAAATGATCTATGAAATATTCTAGGTACATTCTACGGGAAAGTACAAGTGTACTTTATGTACAAATGTGTACAAGAGCAGTCAAATACTAAAGGAACATCTCTTGAAACACGAAGGAATTAGAAAATACAAGTGCAATGTTTGTGGCAAGACGTTCGGTCAACAGTCTCACTTGGCGGCTCATATGGCTGTGCACAGCGGGATTAGGTGAGTCGAACGAATAATATAATATAATATAATAATAATATAATAATAATATAATATAATAATAATATAATATAATTATAATATAATAATAATATAATATAACAATAATATAATATAATAATAATATAATATAATATAATAATGTTATAATATAATATAATATTTTCTTCGATAATGGACAACAGTTGTTTAAACATTCGTCTTGCTTTCGTTAGATTTCATTGTCCTGGATGCGACAAATCTTTCAACCGACACGACAACATGAAGATACACACGAAGCGGTGTAAACCGTTTCTCGAAAATCCAGAACTAAAGAACCTTTTGATAAAAAAAGAAAGGAGTTCGTCGATTAGCAAAGTAATCAAGTCAACCGAAGATACAACCAGTAAGGATTCTTCGTCATTGAATTTCGAAAATTTCTTCGAGAAACAGACTGCCGACAACGAAGACATATCGATAAAGACTGTAGACGACAAAGAAGAGACTGCAATGAAATTAGGGTTGAACATCTCTTGCATCGAATCTCCGGATAATATGTGGACTTGCGATAACGTGATGTATCAGGAGGTAGGGGAGCTAACGGGATCCGGCGAACTCGGTGCGATTCAAATCGCCGAAACGAACGATACATTCATTTTGGAAAACGAGAACGTAAGAATACTTGAAATATTATAGACTTGGGATCGAGAAGTTTCCAATCGCTTCTCGAAGCAAGCGTGGCTAGAATCGATAATCTCTGCACGCGCGCAGATTCCATTTCGGCAATGCCGAACAGTACAAAGCAGTAATATTAAAGAGTACGCGATATCACAAAACTAGTAACGTTCATTTCTAATCAACGATTCGATGTTAGCGACTTGTCGTACTTTTCATTACACACGTCATATAACATACGCCATTTAAGAGTACTTAAGTTTGAACGTGTCCAAAACGTTAAGTTAAACGATAATTGAGGTCTTACGCTATTTCTCATATTCGAACGATGTTCTCAGGTTCGAACAATCATTTATGTGCTTTCGTAGATTAGGATACTCATTAGTATTTAAGACTTCTTTTATAAGGTTATTTCGATGTTTTTCTAACGAGAATACTTTATATTTTCGCATTTGTTCGATTAGCCTCAGGATTAGACTGCTGTAAGGAAATCGATTTGCACGGAAGTCGAACCGTTTAGTTTAAGGGTATTTTGTACGTCGCGCGCATCGACTTTCGTTCGAAGAGCTATCTAAAGCTGGCCTTATGGAAACTTCGAATTCACGACCAAAGAAAGCGCCATTTTATTCTTTAATTAATGCCACTAGTTTTGTCGAGGTTAGACGAGATGCTGTTACGCTTACTTCAATTATAAGTAAAGGAATAAGACTGATATTTCTACAAAAATTCGCAACGAGAAGTTCCTACGTAAAACAGTTAGGCCTTGATACAATGGAACGATCTCCGGTTTGAAGAGTTTAGTATAACGTCTGTACCGACATATTTACAGATTTACAGATTTTTTACACCGTTTGACTTTCTACTATAATATCGGAGAGAGACGACGAACAAATTCTTGCCGTTGAAACCAAACAAAATGTTTAAAATAAAACAAAAAATAAAGTATTCTTTTTCTTATTATATTGCGTTCTGTAATCTACCATTATCTACTAATTATATTATATTTATTTTATATCATGGTATATTGAAGTAACGGAAAAATTTTATAACTGTTTCGATGATTCGTCACGCAGATGTCGCATAATATCTCGTTGTTTTTTCGAAACAGAATTCCATCAGTACCAAACTTTTTTTGGGCACTTGTGCCATATTTTATCTTTACGACATTAGTCTGCTGAGCTTTGACGCGAAAACATCTGTTTTTCTCCGTGTTAACTCGTGATAATCTTGCGAATCCGATAATCGAAATCAGCGAATCTATTAGTCTTGCAGAAATGGTTTCAGTTGCCATTTAATATCGGTGTTGCGAATGTTTTGCCAAATTTAAATTTGGCAATTCGAATCGTGTTGAAAAAGAAAAAATAAACAACCGAAATTTCCGGTACTATTCGCCACGTGTTGAGCCCTGGAAACAGTAGTCGTTGTACCGGCAAACTAAAACTAAACGCTCGTGAAATAGGTCGAATCGGATTAAACGCGAGCATTTCTTGACTAATAAACCTCAAGAACGAATTTGCTCTACTTGGAATAAACCACGATTGAAGTCGCGCGTCGCAATGGCTCAAACTCCACCGGAGTACAAATTGTTAAACGCGGAAAAGGCCACAGAAATGTTGCAAGTATTCGCAGCTGAAAGAAAGGGCTGGGTATTTGTCGGCACAAAAAACTGAGTTTTTCCATATAGGTACACCGAACAGAGTAAAGGATTTTATAATTTTAAAGCGAGACCGGATGACACTTGGGTCTTATCTCATCCAAGGTCAGGTAGGTTCAGCATATTCTATCTTGATGATCTTCACTAACGTCGTGTGCCAGAAATAATTTTGTAAAATAATTTTAAACGCTTTTTTTCGAGGTACAACGTGGACTCAAGAATTGGTTTGGTTGTTATCAAATAATTTGGACTTTGAAAGGGCCAGGAAGGAGTTGCTTGCACAACGATTTCCATTCCTTGAGTTAGTATAATATGTATAATGTTTTCTCTATAAATCTTAATTTATAATACCCAAGAACAGCTTAAAACGGTTATAAAACACTATTTCGAAAATTCACGGTGCTGAGAATCGCGCGATACCTCGAAACGAGACCAACATAAAAACATCGTAATGTTGAGTACAGGTTGAGCATGCTGCTTCATCCGAAAGTAACAAAAGAATATTTGGAGATGAACAAGGGAGACAAGGACAAAGAGGATTTTTGCAGAAATATCGTCAAGCCAGGATACGAGGTTCTAGAAAAATTAGCGTCTCCTAGATTTATCAAATCGCATTTTCCATTCAGTTTATTGCCTGGAATTCTGGATACTGGTTGCAAGGTGATTACAAAAGTCTTGCAACAAAAACTACCATCCGCCTACTATCACCGCTACCTACCTACCTACAAATATATACGAATTTTTTTTTAAAGGTAGTATATGTCGCTCGAAATCCAAAAGACGTTGCTGTTTCGTGGTACCATTTCTCCAAAGCTACAAAAACTATAGGATATCTGGGAGATTTTCCAATGTTTTGGGATTATTTTAAGAATAATCTTAGTAAGTTCTGCGTAATTTGAGAACAGTTTTACCGAT